>SEMN01000243.1:434264-779257 GCA_005408345.1 Macquaria australasica | reverse complement strand
GGTCATGGTCAAGAATGAACTTCCATGATCAAATAATGCTGTTGTTCCTGTTGTATGTGTAATAATGTTAATGCATATGTGTATTAAATATTCTGTCTGTTCTGTGAGATAAGATATACTTTATTGTCCCCTTGGGCAAACATTTCTTGGGCTAAGCATCACAAACCATTCATCTCCAGATGTACTTAGCATTAATGTTTATTTGTATAGGGACAAGTATGTAGCATAAACCAACGCCACACACCACAACATTTATAGCCTAAGCTAATTTGCAATGCCCGTCCATAGAAATTGATTCAAGATTATTTCACCACTTGGAGGCAGCAAAAATCAGGCTGTGAAAACAAAACTCAACTTATAAAGTTCACATGAGATCTAAAGTGAATACAGAGAATTCAGTTCAATTCAATTCAATTCAATTCAGTTTTATTTATATAACACCAAATCGTAACAAAGTTATCTCTGGGCACTTTTCATATAGAGCTGGTCTAGACCGTATTCTTTATAAAATGATTTACAGAGACCCAACAATTCCCACCATGAGCAAGCACTAGGCGACAGTGGCAAGGAAAAACTCCCTTTTAACAGGCAGAAACCTCGAGCAGAACCAGGCTCTGGGTGGGCGGTCATCTGCCTCGACCGGTTGGGTTGAGAGAGAACGAGAGAGAGAGAGAGAGAGAGAGAGAGAGAGAGAGAGAGAGAACAGGAGGAAAGAAAACATACAGTAGTACAGTACAGTTGCACAAAGAGTTGTAAAGTAATGGTAATGGTATTGATGTTAATATTAATAAAAAATAATACTAATATCAATATATTAATAGTAATACTAATGATAAGACCAATAACAAAACCAGCAACAGTGGGTGTTGAGCAGGAACATTGGGGGACAGCAGGTGGCCTGCAACCATAGATCCAGACTCTAGACAGATCCGGAGGAAGAAATACCTGAAGAGCAACAGAAGGAGAGAGAGAGAGAGAGGAGAAAAAGCACACAACTACGGGAAAGGGAAGAAGTCAAGTTAGTAACATGCATTAATGTGATAAAAGTACATACAGGTGTAGATGGAGAGGAGGAGAGAGGAGCTCAGTGCATCACAGGAAGTATCCCGGCAGTCTAGGCCTATAGCAGAATAACTAAGGGGTGGCTCAGGGCTAACCTGATAAAGCATTTTTTCAATTAAAACAAAATTCAATTCTTTGGCCACTTGCAGGCAGCAAAAATCAGGCTATAAAAAACCCTCAACTTATAGAGTTCACATGAGATCTAAAGTAGCTCTCAATAACATCACAAGTCTCTACCGTAGCTCGCAATGACATCTCCGACAGAGATCCAACTCCCACAGAGGACACTGGAAAGCTCTGGTTTCGATCCTGCCAGTCTTGAACAGATGCCCGTGGGCAGTCTGTGCGCTGGCAGGACGTGAGCCACAAGGAGCACCACCAGGCACTACCTGGCTCTGAGGCCAATCGTCCACAGCCTCAACCCGGGGTTTCACCCGGGCACCAGCTCTCCAGGTTTTCTCTTTGGGAGTGTGGATGTCAGACTGATAGCTCCCACAGCTCCTATTTACACACTCGCAGGTGCTGAATTAATAACGTCTTAATGATGTCATTGATGGAACGAAATGCCAACCAGTGACATCAAAAGACCTCGATTATTATCTGATAACTGGTGACATCGCCTGTGACGTCACCCCTTAGCACAAACTAGTAAAATAATGTCAATTAAAATGAAATAATCTAATAATCCATGATATCTCAATTGAAACAATATCAATGCTTCTAATGCCTTAAAATATATTTTAAGTTTGCAGACTCAAAAGACTTACAACCTGCAAGAATTGATTCTTTGGCCACTTGCAGGTAGCAAACATCAGGCTATAAAAAACCCTCAACTTATAGAGTTCACATGAGATCTAAAGTAGCTCTCAATAACATCACAAGTCGTCTACCGTAGCTCGCAATGACATCTCCGACAGAGATCCAACTCCCACAGAGGACACTGGAAAGCTCTGGTTTCGATCCTGCCAGTCTTGAACAGATGCCCGTGGGCAGTCTGTGCGCTGGCAGGACGTGAGCCACAAGGAGCACCACCAGGCACTACCTGGCTCTGAGGCCAATCGTCCACAGCCTCAACCCGGGGTTTCACCCGGGCACCAGCTCTCCGGGTTTTCTCTTTGGGAGTGTGGATGTCAGACTGATAGCTCCCACAGCTCCTATTTACACACTCGCAGGTGCTGAATTAATAACGTCTTAATGATGTCATTGATGGAATGAAATGCCAACCAGTGACATCAAAAGACCTCGATTATTATCTGATAACTGGTGACATCGCCTGTGACATCACCCCTTAGCACAAACTAGTAAAATAATGTCAATTAAAATGAAATAATCAAATAATCCATGATATCTCAATTGAAACAATATCAATGCTTCTAATGCCTTAAAATATATTTTAAGTTTGCAGACTCAAAAGACTTACAACCTGCAAGAATTGATTCTTTGGCCACTTGCAGGTAGCAAACATCAGGCTAAAAAAAACCCCTCAACTTATAGAGTTCACATGAGATCCAAAGTAGCTCTCAATAACATCACAAGTCGTCTACCGTCGCTCGCAATGACATCTCCGACAGAGATCCAACTCCCACAGAGGACACTGGAAAGCTCTGGTTTCGATCCTGCCAGTCTTGAACAGATGCCCGTGGGCAGTCTGTGCGCTGGCAGGACATGAGCCACAAGGAGCACCACCAGGCACTACCTGGCTCTGAGGCCAATCGTCCACAGCCTCAACCCGGGGTTTCACCCGGGCACCAGCTCTCCAGGTTTTCTCTTTGGGAGTGTGGATGTCAGACTGATAGCTCCCACAGCTCCTATTTACACACTCGCAGGTGCTGAATTAATAACGTCTTAATGATGTCATTGATGGAACGAAATGCCAACCAGTGACATCAAAAGACCTCGATTATTATCTGATAACTGGTGACATCGCCTGTGACGTCACCCCTTAGCACAAACTAGTAAAATAATGTCAATTAAAATGAAATAATCAAATAATCCATGATATCTCAATTGAAACTATATCAATGCTTCTAATGCCTTAAAGTATACTAAAAGGTTGCAGACTCAAAAGACTTACAACCTGCAAGAATTGATTCTTTGGCCACTTGCAGGCAGCAAACATCAGGCTGTAAAAAAACCCTCACCTTATAGAGTTCACATGAGATCTAAAGTAGCTCTCAATAACATCACAAGTCGTCTACCGTAGCTCGCAATGACATCTCCGACAGAGATCCAACTCCCACAGAGGACACTGGAAAGCTCTGGTTTCGATCCTGCCAGTCTTGAACAGATGCCCGTGGGCAGTCTGTGCGCTGGCAGGACGTGAGCCACAAGGAGCACCACCAGGCACTACCTGGCTCTGAGGCCAATCGTCCACAGCCTCAACCCGGGGTTTCACCCAGGCACCAGCTCTCCAGGTTTTCTCTTTGGGAGTGTGGATGTCAGACTGATAGCTCCCACAGCTCCTATTTACACACTCGCAGGTGCTGAATTAATAACGTCTTAATGATGTCATTGATGGAACGAAATGCCAACCAGTGACATCAAAAGACCTCGATTATTGAGTGAGACTCTAAAATGAAGTAAAATAAAATGAAACAATGAAATAATCCATGACATCTCAATTCAAACAATATTCACACTGGTAATGCTTTAAAGTATACTGAAAGGTTGCAGACTCACCAAATCTGTAACTTGCAAGAACTGATTATTTGTCCTCTTGGAGGCAGCAAAAATCAGGCTGTAAAAACAAAATTACAAAGATAAGAGTCCTCTCTTTGTAAACTGGTCCTGAAGCTCTGCCACTCTACACCAGGGCTTCAGGACAGACACCAAACTATCTGGTCCAACCAAATCCTCTATAAAAAAATTAAGGAAATCATATCAAACCTGCAAGATCTGATTATTTGTCCACTTGGAGGCAGCAACCATCCGGCTGTAAATCAAAGCTCATATGAGACCTAAGGCAGTTCTCACTGACATCACAGGAGTTACAATGACAGTTCTATTGTGGCTCATTATGACATCACCAGAATTCTATTCTCTCATTTACATCACTAGTGTTCTACTGTAGCTCCAGATATACTCTACTATGTGACAGACGTTCAAATATTATTATTATATGAGATTGTTGGAGGGCCCACTCTCTCTATGGACCCCCACCCCAGGGGCTCCAGTGCACTGTCTACATTTACGCTCCTGTCCTCCGGCCTCTGTGATTACTGAGATATAATATTCAGCTTTTGCTGCAATAGATAATCTCAAAACAAAACATAAAACCAATTGGTTTTTTATAACATTTCAGTCTACATTTTCATTCATTATTTTCTGTTCCTCTATAAGCACAGACTTCTCATATATAAGCTCAAGAGAATGGTGTTCTTTCCTCCCTATAATCTTCAAATGGGTCTGCACCACCCGAATGAGTTTAGATTTACTGTCAGATTAGCGTACCATGCCTGAATACCATACCTGATTAAACCCTCTTAAATTGACTGATAAAACAAAAGCATAATTCTCTTGTCTAAACCGTATTACGTGTAAGCCTCACAGTGCAGACAAGAGACTTATGTTTTTGTTTTATCAGTGTATCTTCATTAATTACTGTTTAATCTAAATCAAGTAACTCTAAACTACAACTTTCATGGTCACACTGCAAAGCAGCTGTTAATGAAACTGACCCCTTTATCTTTCTGTAGTGGGAGAGCCTCTCTCTATTTTCAAATGTGAACACTTTCCTCTGTTTTTTTTTTTCTTCATAAGTTCTCACTGCAGTGCTTATGAATGACATCTTACTTTTTGCCAATAAAGTTGAACTGGTTAGCCAGGACTGAATTTACTTATGTGATTGTTTTGCATTCAAGTTTCATATGGACACTTAGTGCTTATGAGTTTGGTTCATAAACATTTTGAGAATGATATGGGTAAGCCCACCCAATCACCAGTGACCCTGATACATATCACTGTACAGTTATTTATTTCTAATATAGAAGGACAATACTGTACAGTCTTTAGCAATATCTACTTAACTTGCAATAAGTATAGTATATTACTATCATTGTACAGTACAGTCCATATTACAGTTAACTTTGTGGCCCTATGTCTAGACTCTATTTTCAGTCTTTTTCCTAAAAATTCTATTTAATAATTTTATATTTGATTTAGTTTGTTTAGTTATTGTATATATATTTAGTTAAATATATATTTGGCCTTTTAATTACTTGAATTAATAATTCACAACTCTATCTATCTATCTATCTATCTATCTATCTATCTATCTATCTATCTATCTATCTATCTATCTATCTATCTATCTATCTATCTATCTATCTATCTATCTATCTATCTATCTATCTATCTATCTATCTATCTATCTATGACGTATTCCTTTTAATCTGGATTACAGTAAAATAGTGATTTATCATGGTCCTGCAGCCATGTGCAGCTTGATTCCCATTGGTCCATCTATGCTAAAATCTAAATTTTTTACTAATACTTGTTTGCGAATAAAACATGAATCAAATTTCTTGTGATCCATTTTGTGAACTCTGGATATGCAGTACTCCTCTCTGTCTAGACACTGCTGCCATCTTCTGGTGGGAAGCAGATTGTTTGATGATTTAACATCAGCCATGAGGTCTTGACTTTTGTACTTTCTTGGTCCACTGATGCTGCAAGCTCATCAGTGGCACTATATCATGGAGGCAGTAGTCCGTGAAAGGACACTTTTCTGGGCTCATCGTCATAGGATTTTACCATGTTAGCTGGCTGAGTATGTATTATGCAAATGGCAGTGTGTAAATCCACAAGCCAGATTATAAGAATGGGTGAAGTTACTCTTTAATAAATAAGGGTTGAAGGTAGCATGCTGTTCTAGTCCATTTAAACCTCAAGGACCAGACTGGGGTCTGATCTTCTTTTACAGGGGCCAGTTACATTAGCTATACATGCTATGTTTTAGCAGCAGAGTGTTCATATACCAAGTATCTAAAGAAAGAAAAGCAATTTTACCAACAAAGTTAACAAAGTCAGATTTCTGGTATTGTTTTCATTGTGGTGTAATAAAAACAAACCACGTAACATTAAATGAGTAAACTATTAGGCAACAGACTTAAGTTCACCTCAAAAGCAGGACTGAAGAATTAATCGAAATATTATCAAAATCTCAATATGGCTAAATGCAATATCCCAATCACAGGAGCTGCAATTTCTTGATAAAGGTAAAATGTGTCACAACATACCATTATAAATGAAGCATCACAAATCATATTCTCCAGACATAAGGGAACATGCTTGTTTGGTACAGACCCCAGCAAAAATCACATCATCATCATTTTTATTTTTTTCCAGTGAAAATGAAATGCAAAAATTAACATTATCACTAATATCTGTCAAACAACCAGGAAATGCAATACTGGAGAAACTGCAATTCATTGAAAGCAATTCAGGCTCTGTGTTCATGTAGCCAGCACACAACAACAAGATACAATATGACCTTCTGTGTAGCAGCCACAACTTTACAGCAAAATCATGTCTGAGCACACGGACTAGCTGACATTTACAGGCAGCTGAAATTCAGACACAGAAATTCATGGCTGCAACAATGGATTAAGAAATGTCTTTTATGTGACAGTAAATGATTAGTATTATTATTTTAAATGACAGTGATTTTGTATACTGAGGGAGTCCTGGCTTTGCTTGCCTGCGCACCATAACGGGGTCCAGGCTTGTTGCCACCAGAGCACTGACCCAAACTGGACAGCAGCTTTATTCAAAGTGTAGCAAATGCTTGTTAAATAGTTCAGTGTTTAACTTAACTGGAAAAGCTTTGTACTCACCAAACTGTAAATCTATAAATATTCCCAGTGGTGGACTCAGGCTGTCTGAGAGGCAGGGGCGAAAAAATAAAAAGGGCACCAGCTGCATGCGGTGGGGCAAATCCTGGTTGAGAATAAAATAGTTTTATTATGTGACTCAGATTTAAATTTAAAGTTTTAAAGTAATCAAATACTAAACATGTTCTAGTATGTAGGGCAGCCTATATGGCACTTTAGTTTTCTCCACTGGAAGGGCACTTAATCATGTTTTATCTACCATTGAGGCCTCCAAGCTTTTTTAAAATTTCTTTTTCTAACATGGGAGCCCCAGGTAGTGAATATTCCTGTAATCATACATAAGTTAACAACCATATTAAAATAAAGGAGATTTTGCCAATGCTCGTATCATCCATGTTGAAAAAAAGAGAAAATCAAAGGAAAATTAAGAAGATCAATAAAAACTCTGAAAAAGACAATTTCAGAATAGAAAAATAAGTATTAGTCATAGAATATGTTTTAACCTATAATTTCTTGGCCCTGATTTGTCATCCTAAATAAAGAAAATGAAAATATGTTCCCAAAAAACTAGTATAACCAGTGGATTGTTATTGGAAGCAGGTTTAAACCATCTCAACCAAGTAGCAGCGCTTAGTTGTTTTATATAAGGTTATAGACAAAATTGAGGGTTGTTGTTTTTTTCAACAAAAGAAATCTTAAAATTTGTTTGCAAATTACTTAATCAAAGGTATCAAAAGAAGAAACTTTTAGTCAATTAATACAATTTGTTGCAGAATGTTTTGATGTTACGTCGCTCAGTTAGTAACAGCCCTCCCACCATGAAATTTGAAAAATAATAAAAAATATCACATATTGGACATGTTTTACCCAAATATCTGGGCAGGACTGACTTTGCAACCTGCTTCAACAAAATAATTATAGGTATATCAGACCTGGATATGGGACTAAAACAAAATGGTCCTTAATCAAAACTGCTGGGACAAATGAAGTGGGAGATTTTGTTGCATAAATTAAGATTTTCAGTCAAAGATTCATTTCACAAGAACTCAGACATGGAAGATTAGTATAGTTTCAATGGTAGTTTAATTTTAACATTCAACATAAGTATCAATTATCATCACTCACATATTCATGTTTTTCTTAACCTAAGACCTGGGAAATGGAAATGGTTGACTTTACTGTTATTTTTATTGTCAATAACTAATAACGAAAGTGTTTGATTCTGTTCACAAAGAAGAACTAAACCTTTAGGATCAAGGAAAGAGGGGATGAATAGAGCAAAGAGAAGGGGGCAAAAGATAACAGCTGAAAACAGGAATGGAAGCAAAGAATGAGGGAAAAAAAGGGGAAGAGATGTGAAGAGTGAAAATGAATGGCTGGAGCAAACAGAGGAGACATCTTGGACAAAGACACACGGGAAAAGCAGAGAGGGGAAGGGAAAGGTGTGAAGAAACGAGGTGAGAAGAAGGATCAGGTAGGAGGAACAGAAGGTGTGAAAAACTGACACTGACAGACAATAATACTGATATGTCTCAAACCCAGAATAGTAGAGCTGTAAATTGACTGTATAAGTGTGACAATACTTTGAACCTGTTGTAAACAAAGCAACAATGTAAAACAATACAGTAGTAGTTACATTATAGTCTTTTGTTATACTTTTAATCATGTTAGTCATCTATGGAAAGTTCTTTTTTTTTCAGCTGTGTTGTGGTGCCTCGGTCCAAATCTGATTCTTTCATGTGACAAAGTTACAGAAGCTACTTTGACACAGGAGACAACTAATGCGGATGTTTGCTGTGATCAGATTGGAGCACTCTGTCTTTTGGTCAATGACTGCAAGCCACTTTTTTAACCTCCACCCCACACTGTCAATGTCAATTTTAGGTTTAAAGCTTCACTTTAAACCTAAAAATGAACATTTTTGAAGTACATGCTCCATGGAAATATTTGTTATTCCGTATGCACCTTAAAGCACATCATGGTCCACCAAACAATCTGCATTATATTATGTTATCATATAACACACTGAATGCATCACACATAAACACTATAAGAGGAAAAAAAAGAAATGGGTTCTTGTTGATCCTGAAATTTCACATTCAACATAAGGATGTATATGAAGATATACTTTCTACCACAAATAATTCCAGTACCAAAAGGACTGTGGAGTGATTAAGGCTTCTCTTGTTTTTGACTCAATTAAATTGTTTCAATTGCTCTGGAATTTCTCCACATTTCATAGGGCGTGCCCACACAACCTGATTACGAGAGAGGGATATTTATTTAACGTAAGCATCATTCCCTTTGGGAACTAAGGATGGCCACCGCAGAATTTCGATTGTGTTGTCATGGAGACGGGTGTCAACTGCCACATGTGACACAACAATGCCTTTTACCCATCCAAAATGATCAAGCATTCACTTGCAGCCATTGACATTATTGCAGCCACATTTTTGAATTTAAAAATATAAGTACACCAAGGCACTTGAACTCGTAAAAATCAACAATTACAGTCTTTTCTTTGACATCCGTTAAGGCAAATACAGTTTACTTTGGCTTAATGGCTTCATTCAAAACTCATAAAATCATCTCATGTTCAGCAGCCATTTAAAGAGCCACTTAAACCGGCTGAAAATGTTGTCTTTGCTGTTTTTACTCCAGTAACATCTCACTAGCATGACTGCAGTGATGTTGAAGTGTACCCCAGGGTGTGCCAGTACACTGTGACATCACGGTTGGGGGTGGCTACAGGTGCAACAGAGCATACTTCTGACCACAACCAACTACACCCAGCAGTGATGCACACTTAAAACGTTGAAACGCTGCTTTTCAGCCTGGCATCAAGTTACTCTTTAAAAGAAAACGTCTTTGTTATATGAATGGGTGATTTGATTAAATATGGCTTCCTTTTTTCCAGCTGAAGTTATACTACGAGCTCTCATGACTCATCAGGGATCGCCTTGGTATCTGTTTTAAAACACATTTTAAATCTCAGCAGCTAATCGGTACAGACTCAGCATGATGCTGAATTTACAGTATAATCTCACTATTGTTGATTTTAATGGGAATTCCTGATGTATAATGTTTAATTCTTAATGAATAGCAAATGTCTTGCAGATTCTCATGTCAAACCTCATGTGGCTCCAAGTCTGGTGTGCAACAGCAAACTAAAGAATAACACAATATTAGAACAAACTGTTAAATCGTCTCTGTGGAAAGAGTCTTTTATGTTTTCTCAAAGAACTCACATGTGAGGATAATGTCCATTATATAGTGAAGCAGGTTAGCTAGGCACATACAGTTCCCCTTTCTTCTCCAAGAGAGAGGGCAACAAAATACTGCCACCTTTTCCTTGTTGTGGAGCTCTTCTCTCTCAGCCCTCCTCTCTCAGTGTCCAAAGCCTCCCACACATCAGCACTCACATTAACATCATGCAAATACACTTTGAAAATATAAAATTCATTGGGTTAGGGTATATATTTATATAGATTTATACATACATATAAATTCATATACTTTTAAGGAATGTTAATCTATTTTGCTGTGTATTTTTTCTCCTTACAAGGTACAAAATAACTTTTTATACTATGTAACACAATATATAATCATCATATTAAAAAACAACTTATCAGTCCTTTTATCATCTTTTAGAAAAAAAAAATCCATAATAAAAATAAGTTCTATGTTTTTTCTCACTTATATCTTACAATATATTTTCTCTCTGTCAAAAAACACGCACACATGTCCCATTTTTGTTTTCGTTTGTGGTTTCTCTTGGCAGCAAATTGGCGGCGGTCAAACTGAATGTGTAAAAAAAAAAAAAAAGACATCACATAATGTTGGTGCTCGTCAACGTGGAAAAATCTCAGAGCGACAGCCTCATTGACGTGTAGAATTCACAAAATGGCAGCGGTGGGTTTTACAAAACAAACTAGCAAACTGCGGTGCTGTTACAACGGGCACTTGGAGCAGCCACATTCCAGAGCAGTTTCCATCTCCTCGGAGTACGAGGTGCCGTCGGTGCAGCGGAAAACTGCCTTCCTCCTTCTGCTCTTGGTGACGCCACAGCAAACACCTGCGGGTGCCGTGGCCTGGCAGGATCGGGGACAATCCATGCGGGGAATCTTGCTGGTGGACGTGCATGTTCTCATCGGGTGGTGGCGCTTCAGCTGCTCCCTCACCATCTCTCCTTGACATGTAAGCGCTGGACATCAACGGAGAAAAGACACAAAACACATTACTTGTACTGATATTTGTCAAATCTTGACGTAATTTTCTCCTGATTTCCATCTCCTCTAGTACTAGTCTCCATTTTACCTGTGTCACAGGTAGGTCCGGTGTACCCTGGCTGACAGTGGCAGACGGGTTCTCCTCCCTCTGACACACGACACTCCCCGTGTCCGCAGCGCTGCCCCCTGCAGGCTGGAGGCTCCTGCCGTCGATCACAGTACTGACCCTGGTAGCCTTCACTGCACTTGCAACTGTAGGACTGACCCTTTGGCACACACAGACCATGAACACATCTGGAGTGAGAAGACAGAAAGAGGGACGACAGGTTAGAGAAGATGGGTATGTTGGGGCAGATGTGTGTGTTTTACTAGTGAATGCGATTAAGACTGGCATAACAACATGATTTAGAAATCAACACTAACTAATAGATGGGCTCTTGTGGCACATTCACGGCACTGAAGCTGCGGGGTTAAGCACCTACAGTACATGCACATGACTTTCTGAACGTCTACATCCACACATTTCTGCTCGGTCTCTGCTGTCTCGGCATACCTGCTGTTCTGACAGGGGTTGGGTGCTGTCCTCTGGTCACACAGGGCCCCGCTGCGTCCTGGAGGACAATCACAGGTTACCCCCGTCTCTCCTCCCTCCCTGCATGCACCCTGGGCACACACACTGCAGGAATGACACCCTGCAAGGATGGCATCAACCTGGTGACAGAACAAGAAAGGGAGAACATACTGTCAGGGGAAGATGAGTCAAAGGGCTTTTTAACGCTAACAGAGGAGAACAGAGGGGGTGTAACCTGACAAACATTTTGATGTTTGTCAGCTGCTACCAGCATGGGTTTGTTAAAATGTGAACTTACAATCATTTCTACTGTTCTTCATATTACCTTGCCCTCGACCCCTTGTGGTCGCGCTCCTCCTGCGGCTCGGTAACTCAGGTCTTGAGGCTCGCCGTTGATTCGGACATTGTGGATGCAGCCATTAAAAGCCTGAGGGGGACGTTCAGGGCCGGGTCGTAGACCTGTGGCCACCACCTGAGATGGTACGCCTGGGAAATGGAGGAGAACAAGACAGGACGTTACAGAAAAAGAAGAAGGAGAAATGAAAGTTGACAAAAGGATAGAATGAATAAGGGATAGAGAGAGAAAAGAAAGCAAATTGAAAGGAGGCTTGCTTGATTACTGTAATACAGTCATCTCTGGTTTCATTCTTGGTTGACTCTTATAGTACAAACCAATGATCCAGCAAGAATACGGCATCATAGCTCTCACTATTGCACAATGACATTATGTTTCTTTCTAGTACTTGAGAAAAAAGGCTGACTGTTCTCTTGCCCCTTTTTTTTGAGGAAAAGTTGAACAAAAACAGTTCTCGATCTCCTCACCACATCCCTTGCTGGGATTTTGTGTGTGTGTGTGTGTGTATTTGCATGTTGTGGGTGACTGTATTAGTATGTACCCATGCATGGCAAACATGTGATCACAACCACAAAAAGGCAGTAAAGGGCAGGCAAAAGGAACATCTGTGTCTATGAATGTGAATAGATGTATGTGTATAAAGACGTGTGTGTGTGCGTACCTCCTATGTAAAGTTGGGTGTTGTGGTCAACGGAGGGCTGGCGTGCTAGCTTGCCCAGGCTCTTGGGGGCACCGTTATCCACCACCAGGCTTAGTGAACGGTTCTGAATCAACAGCTCAACCGTGTGGAAAAGCCCGTCATTCACCGACTCCACGCTGTAACAAACACACACACAGAAAAAAGGAAGGAGAGATTTTCAGTATGGTTCCTATTATTATAAATTACTGTTGAGTTCTACACCAGACAGGAGAATTAGGGTGGGGGGGCATGATAGAACAAGTTGGAAATGCTAGACACAAAACAGACTCCAAACATTTTCAAGTCAAACATTTTTTTTCTTTGTTTTGTTGTGTTTGCAAATCGACCAAACTAAATGAAAAAGAAATTAGGGAAATCTGTGTTGAAATGTTATTCTCAGACATAAAACAGACTGATTACATCCTCAATGCAGCGTTCTTTTGGAAGAGATTAAAATGTGCCCTTGATCTAGGCCATGGTTTCCTAACATGTAGGTTGAGGCCCAGAATGGGTCCCCTAGCGGCACACAGGCTTGCTTTTGCTGATGGGCTGGAGCCTTGGGGCAAGACTAAACTTATACAGTTTAATGGCCAGACTCAACCAGTTTAGACCCTTGGGTTAAAGAAAGAGGCTCTCTCACTAGAGCGCTGATATTTATTTGGGGAAATAAATGTTTCAACTGAAGAGGAGCCTGCAATGAACCAGGATCATGACCTTTTGCATCATTTCTGACCCTGGGAAAAAAGTGTATGTGTTTGTGTGTGACTGAGATTCCCCACTAAATGGTTTTTGCTGGAGGGGAGACAGACAGTTATAGAGACAGTGGTTTGGCACAGCCGAAAGAGGGAGAGAGAGCGAGAGGGAGAGACAGAGAGGGAAAGAGAGGTAGATGGTGGGGTGGTAAAGTTGACTGTGCCTCCGTTCACCCAAGTTCTTCCCTGAACCCAGAGAAAACGAGCAGAACATCAAAAACACAAAAGAACAAGTGAAGCCTCTCTTTCCGTTGGTGGTCTGCTTCAGACTCCCACGGCTAAACATCAAGACAATGCATCCCTTTGTCTGCAGCCGCTCAGTGGCTAACTAGCTAAGGAGCCTCAAGTCAGCTTTGATTGACAGCTGTTTATAGAGCGTTCAGATTACAGTGATGTTACATTAACAGCCAATGGAGCAGGATTGTGAGTTCTGGAGGCCGGCCAGCGTGACTTTCATAGAAAATGCTGACCATACAAAAGGAGAAAAAACAGGGAACAGAGCAGATGCAGAAACATTAGAAGAAGAGGAAGGAGGAGGAGATAATCATGATTAAAGAGATGGAGAAAAAGATTATGATTATGATGGTAAAGACGTAGAACAATAAGAGGATGGAGATGGAGCAGAAGAAAGGAAGAAGAAAAGAATGAGGAACAGGGAAGAGGAAGAACTAAATATAAAACCTTACTTAGACTTTTGCATGTTACATGGCTACACATGTATAGCAGTATGTAAGGTTTACAACATACACAAGAACATGATAGGTATTACAAAAAAATAGAGACATTATTATTAATTATTGATTTACTTTGTATTCTCTCATTTGCAGTTCTCCAACATCGTGCCATATTTGACTTGTAATACAAACAAATTTATTGGATAAAAGTTTAGAATCAAATCTTTGGAAGTACTTTATGAGCTGAAAATGCAAATTTGGATGAATGCGTTGCTAGGATAGACGTGTAACAAAGCCATTTATGCAATCAACAATGGCAAAACAAAAAGTCCTGTTCTTCTGGACATCAATCTAGTGCAGCATTTAGCTGGCAGTCTCTAAGATAAGCGCTCCTACTTCACTGTAGAGTAGACCCAACACAGACACATACATGGTTCCCATTAGGAGTCATGTAATTTAATAATGGTCTCTAACAGGCCTGCTGCAACCAAGCAAAATGATGGTCTGCTAGCCTGAAAGATTAGCTCTCTATCTCACGACCCACCTCTCCTATCTTCACTTTGTATTCCCTCTCTCGCTTTGCCTTTTCTATTCTTTCCATACACATCCTATCCTTCCCTTCTTTTCTTTCTTTCTCCCCTTCCTCTCCCTCATCTTCTTTTCCCTCCCTGATTTCTCCTGGTATCTTCTCTTCTCCTCTTTTTGCTCTGCTGTGCCCTCCTTTCCCCTCCCTAACAACAGTCATTTTTAATCCTTTTACTCTTATACGGCTTCTCCGCTGTCGTTCTAGAAGCACTTCATCCCCTTTTAAATTAGTTCAAGTGTCTGGAAAGTTAAATCAAACAAGCAGCTCACACAGCTGAAGGCATCCTCAAACTGATTTTGTTCACAGGTTTGAACTTCACACACTCATTTTAGCATATTGCACAGACAGACAGACAGACAGACACACACACACACACACACACACACACACACGCTGAGCTGTGAACCTGCTGTGACACCGAAGCTCCACTGGGTGGCAGTAGATGACTAATGGTCAATGCTTCCATGTCTGAGCAGATGCCAGACCTGCAGGGGAGTGTGTGTGTATGTGTGTGTGTGTGTGTGTGTGTGTGTGTTTGATGTTTTCCAATATCAGGCTTCATCAGTGTTTCGACAAGTGGATGTTATCCAGTTTTCCAGAACATCACTGAGACGTGTTTGTGTTTGCGTTTGCATTTGCATGTGATTCTACATATGACAAATATATAAATACATATTGTGGGAGATGCATTTCTATTTTTTTGATCAATATATATTTGTGTGTGTGTGTGTGTGTCTGTGTGAGCGCATACTTAAGTGTGTATTTCAGGTTCTATGAAGTCGGCTGTATTATTATGCAGCCCATTATGGAGTTCAATAAAAACAAACACACAGCCATAGCAGATTTCAACTGCCTCTCTCTCTTACTCTCATTGTGCTCGCCCAAACCCACAGGGGACGTCAATTTCCTGTCAGTCCAGAATCAAATACACCCTGAATGAGCACACACACACACACACAGACAAATAAACTTTACTTAAAAAGAACTTCCAAAAACCAAAAGCTGGCTTTTTTTAAATAGTATAACTGAATCAAATACAAACCCAGAAGTAATTACAAGTCGTTGACTATGTCTCAAACTGAAAAAAAATATTTGGATTAGAAACAACCGCGCAGATCTACTTACACTGTTAAATCTAATTAGGTACCGCTATCATTTACTTACAATCTTTCTAAACCACATTTGCGGTGTGTGAGTGTGTGTGAGTATGTGCATGCGTGAGTGTTTGACAGTGAAGCCTGTGTGTTTGTGAATGTGCATGTTTTTGTTAATATACACTTATGTTGTGTTTGTCTGTCTGTGTGTGTGTACATGCATGTGCAGTCTTTATACACTATACGTGCATGTGTGTGTGTCCATTAGAGTCTGTGTGTTTGAGTCAGTTTTGTATGTGTTTGTGAGTCTGCATTTGTGTGTGTGTGTATATACTTCCGTGTGTGCGTGTGTATGAGCATGTGTGTCTGTAAGTGTATGTGTCTAGGTGTGTGTGTGTGTGTGTGTGTGTGTGTTGTGAGCAGCCCAATCTGATTAAAATGATGTTCAGCAGACAGGCATCCCAGTCCCATATTGCTGTGGTAACCTCAATTAGTCATTGCTGAGACGGCAGCTGCTGAACGGCGAGCTCCTTTCACTGTTTTCTTTCCCTCTTTTTTTCAGCTTTCATTAAACCATGCCGGCCAGTTGAGATGAAATTTGTACTTTTCAGGAGTGGATTTGTAGCGTTCTGATGTACAGTTTCAGAAATGAGTGCGCGCTGTTTCAGGCCTATAAGGTTTCAGTATTAGAATGTTTGAATTGCCTCTGAGCGTTTTAAACCTATAATGTTCAAGGATTGTCTGATTGTTTGTTTTAACCACAGCCCTGTGGTTTTTAAGAGCCAGATTCAGGTCAGACATTCAGTCACTAAGACCTGTAAGACCTAAATAGAAACTGCATGTAAAAGTTGTATGATTGTGACAGTCTAAGTATGAATAAATACACATATCATAGCTACAACTTCTTTTATTTATTTTAGATGCCAAACATCAGGAGAAACCGGGTTCATTTGTTGGTGTGTGTGGAGTGTGGCTATACAGTGATGCATGGGATACACTGTGAGTATTTAGGGTGGACATAATAAAAGGAACGCCTGTATGATGTTATGAAAATCAATACACGTTATGTTAGACGTGTTAATTCAATTTTGGAGTGCTTCTGTCATAAATTACATTACATTCAAAGGTGTACCTAATGTCTCCTGAGTATCTTTAGACCTATTACTCCTTATAGTTTACCTTTTGACTAGTTTGCCTTCTGAAATGCAATCCGTTTGCACTGCAAATTTAGGAGAGTGTGAATTTATTTGTGTCCTTTAAGGGCATGTGGGGGATCATCCCTCAGATTCCAAACCCTTCAGCCCAGGCAACCCACCAGGATCCGGACCTCTGTTTCAGCATGTAATCCCTCACTGGCTTCCCACCCACTCAAACTGCCAACTTTGCTGGGGGAGAGTGCTTGCTTTCAAACCTTTTAACCTATAAAATAATTGTGGATATGACTATAAAACTTTATGACACTAAAGTTTGTCTGGTGACATATTTTTAAATTATTTATTCCCTTATTTCTTTATATTAAATTGTCACAACTGGCACAAAATAAAAAAAACACAAAACTGGTGTTATTATTGTTTAATATTTTTCACTATTATTCAGTAAAGTATTTGGTAAGTGTTCATTGTTTACTTTGTACAGAAGGAACAGCACCTGTCCCTCCTCCTTAAAATCATCTCTTCCTCTCTCTTTTCTTTCCAACAGCCAGTCTTCCCTTTCCATCTTCTTCTGTCCAACCATCCATCATCATCCCTCCTCACCCTACTTCTGTCTTTTCTCTGTCTCCTTTCTGTCCACTCATCCATCCATCCATCCATCCATCCCTTCCACTGCCTCTACCTTTCTCTATCACCCTTTTATCCTTTCTTGTACCCTGCATCCCTCCCTCTGCTGCTCGCTGATGAATAGTGGGAGAACAGTGGATGTGCTCTCTTTGACCCGATGGGAGATTAGTGTGGCATTAGTAAAGGGCAGCACATTAATACACAACAAATACACACTCCATCTCTCTCCTACACACACACACATGTTCATTTAACTCTGGGCATGCATAACCACTTTCATCTGTTGCTAATGAGGGCACAGTGAAGGACTTGTAGACTTTCTCCTATCTCTCTTTCTGTCACTCTTTCTCCCCCCCTATTCTTTTTCTCTACAGATCCAAAGCTCACCCACTTGTAAGCATCTCTTGTATGTTTTTATTTTCATTATCATTCCCTCTGTTTTCCACCCCTGCCTCTTTCTGTCTGCCCTGCTGAGATTCCTCCTCTTTTTTTGCATTCCTCGATCTCTTCTCCCTCTCTTTTCTTCACTCTCTATTTTCTAATCCAATATCTCTGTTTCATTGCGGGTTGTAGCTGCTGTCCAGATGTTACCTGGGCAGGTGTGCATGTGTCTGTATGTCTATGCCCATGCATACTGCGTCTGCATGTCCGCTCCAGGCCTCCTCTTTGTCCTGCTCCACCTCTCTTAACCTAACTTAACCTAATCTCTTAAATATAGGTATCTAACAATCGAAACCTCACACACAATCAAATATTTACTGTATGCCAAAGCCAAATTTTAACTGTTAAAACTGAGGTGACTCATTAATTTACCATTTCACCAGCATTCGTTTTACAGACCATAGTGTCTTGGTCTGGCCACGACTGCTCCATTTCAACTCGTCATCAAAAACTGGCTTGAACATAACGCCCTTCCTGGCTCTCTGGTTTCTACGCAAGATAACCAACCCAGGGATCGCTCAGAAACATCCCAGGGACTGGCACCAGTCCCTGGCCCTCGGTTGTACAACCGCAGTAACTGTATGGACAGAGCCATGTTTGGGATCTGCCAAAATTGCTGTGCTCAGATTGTGGTGGTTAAATAGTTACGCCATTCTGGACAGTATCAGTTGAATGGTGGCAGGACGTTCTGCTGTGCCTGCCTAGCCATGCGGTTTGAGTCAGTTTACAATGTATTTCCAAATTAGGGCAGATAAGATAGGCCATTTGCAATGCTCAGACTCTTGCAATCAAAAGATGGCACATACAAGGGGATACATAGAAGCTTGTGGTAAATTGAGCCCCAGGCTTGGAGCTGGGCCTCGTCTTCCAGACTGCTAATGCTAAACATAACATAGAGACAGTGTTTACTTAGTGCTTAGCATTGTGCTCAGACATGATTTGATTCTATGGATCTCTGTTTCTTTCTCTCACTTTCAATCTTTCATTTTCTTCTTCTCTTCTTCGTCTCTTTGTCATTCTTGTGGATTTTCTCATGTTCCCGGTTTCGCTCCCTTGTCTCTCCAGGCGTGGCCCGTGTCAAGTTAACAAGACCAGACAAGGATAATTCCCTGACTCACTCTGTGGTTTACTTTTCCCCTCTCCTCTTCCCCCTTCTTTCACTCCATACCTCTGTCATCCCTCACTCCTCTCTCATCCATCCTGCCGTTCATCCGTGTCTCGTGGTTTTTTCATTCCGACTTCTTCTATCCATCTATTTTACCCCTCCCCTTTTCTCCTCTAGCGTACACCCTATTATACCCAGTTATCTCTTTATCGTGTTGTCTGCTATCACACACACGCCCTCCATCAGTCCATCCATCTGTCTTTCTGGCTATCTCTATATCTATGTCTGTCCCTCAACTGATCAATCTGTCTTCCTATGCATCCATACGTCCCGCTGACTGTCCTCTTCTCCCTCTCCTACTCAACCTTTTCAACCCAGTTTCCACCCCTCCCCATCTGTGCCAGTGTCTAATTAGATTCACCCCATCGTTTCCATTCTTTCACTCGATCCTTCCTTCCTCTCCAACCATCCCTTCCTCTTGTCCTCTTCTTGGCTTTCACAATGTGTCATGTATTGTGAATACTAGCACATACTCTGGTTAAGGTCATATTTGGGAAAAAGTGTTTTCTACACATCTACCCACCCAGATTACAAACCAGTCTCATTCATGTGAAGAAACAGAATATCGCCACAGAAATGGAAAGTGCACAGACTGCAAAAACATCCAACTAGACAGGGTGGCAAGCTGTTATTATGGCCAACGTTCTTTCATCTTTCTACCCAGATGACCTCTTGGCATATATCCTCCGTGCTAAAGTCTCCTTGAGCAGGTCATAGTCTCTACCTGCTCTAGGGCAGCTGACCCTATGCTCTGGCCTCTCCGGAGGGGGTTAAGGTAAAAGAAATTCACCTACATGCTTCAACACAGCAGCACATTATTATTATAATTATGCTGTTTGTATGCATCAGTTTATCAAAGGTCAGTGAAGGCAGAATACAGAGTTCACATTCACCAACACAATGTTACACTATACTAAATAACCTCTCCTAAGCAACTCTGAAACACTGCTGAATATGTCATCACATCACTGTTAATGTACAATGCTCTAAAGCCTGTGATTTCTGGCACCGTGTTCAACACACAGCATGGCAAAGAAACTAGGAGAAACTGTCCTATTGTCCTGTCTACAGCCCAAATTATACTTTTTACATCCACACAGTACATAATGACTGCAGGGTCGACGCAGACCATCTGCTTGCGGCCCAAATTTTATGACCGAGCGAACTGTATGCGTGGACCATACTTGTCGACAAACGTGTTAACACGTTCGTGTATGCAGACACCAAATATAGTAGAAACAGAACCACATGGGTGTCTGCTGTTAATGTCCGTTTTGGACGTATCTGTTGATTAACAGTTTAACACCATTAAATTGTTACCATATATATATATACACACACATGAATCATAACTGAAATACCTGATGCAGAGACAGTCTTGCCCATGACATAGTAAATTGTGGCTTAAATTTTCTTCTCTCCCAGCTACTAGCAGGATTTATAATATGACGTAAAGCCCTAATCCGAAAGTCCAATTTGTTATGAACCGGCTGCATATTATCATCAGAAGCAGTAAGGCTACCAGCACCTCCTCCTTCTTCTGTGACCTTGTCTCTGTCCACAGAGACAATACAACAGACCACAAAGCCAGACGTCACATGCTAAGAAAATCACTGACTGAAATTTATAGAAAGAAGAATGGTGAGTAAATGAGAAAGCAATAAACTCTCTCCCTCATTTCTCCTCCTTCCTCTCTCCATCTCCTCTCACTTACTGCTCTCCAACCTCTCTCTCCCTTAATTCATTCAATTATACTAACATCTGTCTCTCTCTCTCTCTTTCTTTCCTCCCTTCCTTGTTGGCATTATTACACTGGCTGGTGCAGTCATTACAAAACGCATTTTTAATATCTATATAATATCATGGCATAATTACCATAAAAAATAAGACCTTGGTCAAGATGATTGGTAGCCTCTGTCTCACACCAGTGGTATTGTTGGTGCTTTTTCAAGTTTAAGGGTTTTTGTGTTCCTTTCCATGCTGGCCTAAATGTTGGAAGTGGTTTTTCCATCCGCCTTTAACACCTTCCATTATCTGCCGCTGTGAGAAACTCTGGAAACTTTAGCTCTATTTGGACTGGCAGAGCAGTGCCCACTCCCTGCCTTGTGCAATAAAACCAATCTCTTTTGCCGATCATCTTAGCAGTAGTGATTTTGGTTATTGGTATTTATTCAAATATCGTGGTAATGAAATATTGTTGCTGATGTAGAATATGTTATCAATATGTTATCAAGTGTTTTGTCTGGTTTGCACTGTTGTCTGTGCTTGCGTTACAAACTGAATATCCCTCAGGACAAAACATGGTATTGAATCTTGTATCATATATCCCTCTCACATCTCTCCCCCTCTTTCTTCCTGCCACAGACAGTGTAGACAGAGAAGCAGACAGAATCAATAGGAGCCAATCAGCACCAGGGGAAGATGGACACGGGCCCTTTCTCTCCTCTCTCACTGCCTACTTTAACGTAAAGTCGGGCAATCCTTTCTTTCTGTCCCTCTTTTTATTCTTTCTGTCCTCTCTTTTTTGTTTCCTTTCTCTTTGTCATACACCTTCACTTTTCCTTTTGACCTCTTTCAATCCACCCTTCAGTCATGCTCCTCTAAAATGGCGAGGACAGAGAGAGTCAATAAGACATCACATTAAGGTTTTTCCTGTACAGGCAGAAACACATTGTACATCCACACTGTATACTGTACATGGTATGCTGTGAATGTGTATTATTTTATAAAGCTCAATCTAACTGTCTTTAACTCTTCTATGGGCTGAGAGAGGCTCATTAAATGCTTTTAAAGCCATCTCAACAAACTCAAAAATGCAGGAAGCTTTATCTGAGTCAAAATTTGGGTGATTTGGGATTTTCATCAGACACCTGTTCTAAATATATGGCTAGCTTTTTGACTGTGATGGTTTCACCTCTGACAGACAACTGGTTTAGAGTTCAAGCTGCCTGGCTTGTATCAAATCATATAATAATAGCTTACATAGTTTGTCACTGCATGGCTTATAATTCATGTTATAGGTCTGCTTCAGATGACTCCTGACATCATGGTGTAAGAAGTGTATTTTGACTTGTCTTACTCAAAACTCTCCTTTCCTTCTTGTTTTAAGAAGATTAAATTACTGAAATATTTGAGAACTGAGAAAAGGACATCAGGAAAAGTTTGGGCAGAGTCTTTAATGATTATGTGAATGAATTAGTGAATTTTGAATTTGTGCCAACCTTTTGAATCATTATCATTTTGCATGTTTGCACATATATGGTTGTTGTATTGTAAGTTTATGTTGGTCTTTTGTGTTTGTTTGTAATGTCACATGCTGTAATATCTCTGCATACTCCTTTAAATGACTACTGAAAACATTATCTGGAACTGTGAATGTAGTTTATCATATAATATTGAAGGGCTTTCACAGACTAACCTGCTGAATGGGGGCTTTTGTTTTCCCTGTTTGAAGTTTTACCTAGAGAGACATGTAGGTGGGTTTCACTCAGGGACATGACTGTCTAGTCAGGACAGTAAAGGAATTTTGTAAAGGAGTTCATGTTTGTTTATAGAGGGAAGTGCTCTCAGACATGGATCTGTTACATGTTGTGTGTGTGTGTGAGAGAGAGAGAGAATATGCTGGTGGATTAGTGTGTGCACGGCCAAATCAGCACCAACTGAAAAGTACTGTATATAAAAACCTTGGACCCTTTAGTAGTTGGTATGTGTGTAGTTTATGTACGTATGCTTTTTGTATTCTTAAGTACCCTTGCACTACCTTGAAGCTCTGTAACACTTGAATCTTGTAAATGTTATAGAGTACAGTAGCTTCATTCAGTGGCTACAAATAAGTAATATAAAATATATGTCTATATGAGTGAATGAATGCTTTTTGTAATCTTTAGCCCATGTTGAATCTGAGCAGTAATTAAATTCTTTATTTTTTTCTGCATACTTTTCTATGTGTGTGTATGTATCTTTTACATGTGCTTAAACAACCTTGAACTCCTGTATCATCTGAAACCAGTATAATATAACTTTAATTTAAAAAAAAATTAAAAAGTTTAAATAAAGCACTTAAAATGAAAGTGCATGTATAAGTCAGAATAAATGAATGAGTGTGAATACATGTTTAAACTTGACCTTCAGCACAATATACTGAGTATATGTACGCCACTGTCAGTACAGTAAGACAGTGAGAGAGTACATTTCTATCTTTGTGTGTGTGTGTGTGTGTGTGTGTGTGTGTGTGTGTGTAGCCTACCTATATACAGTGGTGGGTGGGTAGTTGGCGATGTCGTAGATGAGTCGTATGTGTCCCTGGTACAGCTCCAGTGCCAGGGGGTCGTGGTCTTCCTTGTACAACAAAATCCCGTTGTCTTTATCTGTAGCCACCTGGAGAGACAGAGAAGTTGGGTAAGAAATAAAGACAAAAATATTTTGACACGATACTGATGGGTGATATTCATACTGTATATCATCTAGGAAACTGCAGAAATAACTGCGGCAATACAGCAAACAAAAATCACATCGTATCGGTTGTGAGATTGGACAAACACATTAAGGATTGGCAATGGACACAGTCTGCGAAAACCTGTTATTTTAATTGCCTAATTTAGTAATTTGGCAAACAATTATGGTTTCACCTACAGAGACACACTTTTTATGATAAAACCCTCAACAAATCCCCAGTTTCCTTCCTTCCTTCCTTCCTTCCTTCCTTCTTGCATTACTGGTATACTTTGTTCAGCTAACTAGTAAACTGATTGACTTTTGACTACTAGGGATCTTTCACCGCTTTGTTTTATTTACCCCTTATAACATTTTCAGCTTGTTTTTAAAAGACTGAACAATTGGTGAAATGTTTTGGGTACTACTGAGTCCCACTTCTTTACCGTTGGCTGCTGCAGCAATGTGAAATGTGCTTTACATTCAAGTTTCTCAGACCTGGCAAAGCACCCAACTGAGCTAGTTTTTAAGTTTCAGTTAAGATCGCAAACGTTGATGTGGCTCAAAATGAAAAATAGACTTTTGATTCAAGATGGTATGTCACACCATCAAACCGCTAAAGAACTGAATGAAAATGAGGATAAAATGTAAATTCTGCCACACTAGTCCCTAAACGAGGTCACTCGCGTCTCCCTCCCACACAGACACACTTGACATGTCACACTTGCTCGCGTGCTCCGCTAAGCGCTAACTAACTAGTGAGTGGAAATGGGGCCAAGGGGCCAAGCACTTAACACTCTGGCTTCAATGGAGCATAGCCAAGTCAACACCTGCTAACAAGCTGCTGGAGAAAAGAAGAGATCGAGGCAGACCAAGAAGAGAAAAGGAGGGAGAAATGTAGAGAACAAAAGAGAGGGAGAGAGAGAGAGAGTAGGGGGATGTAAGAAAAGAGTGAGATATAGAAAAGTAGGTGAAGAGAGAAGTGGGATGAAGACTGAAAGAAAAGAGAGAAAAAGTGTTAAAGAGAAAGAGAAAAAACATCCAGTGATTTATGAAGTGCTGTGGCCCTTTCATTCTTTTTTTTTGTCATTTTCTCTCTCTTGCCTCTCAGTCAGGGCCTCTTGGTAGAGTTTAAACAGTCTTGGCACTGACACTGAAAGCTCCTGGCAGGAATGCAGAGGCATATGCACGCACATGCACACACACACACACACACACGCTCACACAGATCCAAACAGGTGGTAAATATCAATTAGACTGCCCCCCATTTCTTGTTTCTCTTTCGCCCACTCACACTCTCATTTCCAAAAAGGAGGAAAATATGTCTCTATTAGGATATGACTCTCAGGTGTCCAAAATGTATGTTCTGTGTGAATGAGCGTGTGTGTGTGTGTGTGCAATGGAAGTGCAATGGAAACAGAGGGTGTAGCAGATGTTTGCTTTGCTTTGTTGGCACTAAGTCGTGCATCTCTATAGGCTTGATTTGAGCAGCTCACAGCTCTATTTAAAGCAGCCCAAAAAACGTTTTCCATGTAGTGCAGCAGAATATGGCTTTAGTATTTTCAAAGGTTGACATACTTTACAAGCCAGGGCTTTTCATTATTAAGGAAAGCAGGGTACATTGCAATACATTTTTAGTTTATATCAAAACAGAAACTTTTCTATAAATACCTGCATGACACCTTGAAAAATAAAACTTTGTTAGCAGAGGTCAAAGGTCGAACCATACCTGTAAGGAAATATGCGCGGTGGGACGGAGCTTCGCGCCCGGCAGCTCCACGTACCCATCCCGACCCAGGAAGTGAACAGTGGCCATCTTGTCGCATTTGTTGCCGTAGAAACTGGGCATGCAGCGGCAGACGGGCTCCCCAGCAACCACCAGGCACTGGGCGCCGTTCTGGCAGTCCGATTGGTCGCAGGGGCTGGTCTGCAGCAAGATCATTGGTGGAGGGTTCTCACAGAACAGCCCGCTGAGGGAGGAGTAGATTAAACAGAAGATAACTTATTCATAGAGCTTTGATGGGTGATTTGTTGTGTTCATTTCCTCTGATAAAACTTGTTTTAATACTTGTTCCGTATTTTGCCACATTGCATTACATTTGGGGATTGCATTGGTGAAGTTGGAAAAGTAATATTCCTGAAAGAAATTGATTATCAGCATGACATGGCAAACAGACTCTGTATCTACTTGTTTTCCACTGTATTTCTTGCATCTTTGGTAGTCTGAACCTTTCTTTGAATTTCCTCTTTTTGCTCATACAGTTTCCATCTTTCTGCTGCTCTGTCTCCTTTTTCTATTTGTTTCCTGCGTAGCTATGACTTCCTCTCTCACTCTCTCTTTTCTCTCTGTCCCTTGTGATGAATTTGTTTCTCTCATGCTCTGCTATAATTAACCACATGGAGCTGCATCTGCTGCGCACACACACACAAACACACAAGTGCTCAGTGGGTCCAGACAGTCAAGTGTCTGATTATGAAGCGCCATCTGTATCTCCTCCCAGTCTGGCCCTGCAGTATGTAACTGTGTTGGTGTCTGTTCAAGCGATTTGCTGATGATGTGTTTCCATGACTCTCACCTGAAACCCTCTTTACAGACGCAGGTATAGCCGTTGACAGCGTCCACACACTCCGCTCCATGTTGACACTTATTCTCCAGACAGTCATTATAGTCCTGCTCACAGTGTTGGCCCACATAGCCCGGTAAACACTCGCACCTAGAGTGAAATGGAAATATGGATGGGATTACTGTGTGTGTGGGCACCAGGCTTTGCCTCATGTTCTTTACTGTACAAAGAGGTGGCAGTTTTCAGTTCTTTTAAAAACACGGGCTGAGGGTGTAGCAGATGTTTCAGCCCGTGTTTTTAAAAGAACACATTTCCTGCCACAGAATTACTAAGCAGGACACCAACATTTTGGATAAGTTTAATTTTGAACATGTAAAAGGCAAATGTTTTCCATATTTATAAAAACTCTTCTCTTTCTCTACAAGCTGCTTGCTGCTGGTGTTGCTAAATGTATGGGCAGTAATTGAGGACTTCTCGAGGAGGGAAAATGTAGATTTCCCTTTAACAGAGAATTAGGCAAATGGTTAAATTATTAATGGTTAAATTATGTTTTAGGGAAGAGTATTGGTTATAAAATATACTTATGTGGGCTGCTGTACATCAATGCATGTGTACTCCATGGACCAAGAAACATATTCAGGTAACTGAAGTAAAACGTCTAAACTTTCCAAGAGTGACGTGTTTTTAGTTTCATGACAAAACATTTTAGAGTGATGGTTTATGGAAAGCTATGTTAAGCTCAAAGGTTATAGAATTTATCTAAAGGTTAAAACACAAACATCTACAAATACTGAGGTACTCAGTTTTTACATGACAATAGAAAATTTAGTAGTGAGGGCAAAACAAATGATGTGCCAAAAAGTACACAAAATTCAGCCAGTATTATAGGAGAAGATGAGCATGTATTAGTTACAAACCCTGAGATGAACTACAATGTTTTTACCAGAAACAAAACGGTCTCAAACAAGTGTCATTTAATGTCTGTCTTTGTGTGTGTGTGTGTATGTGTGTTTGTCTGGTTATGTATTTGTCCAATCAAGGGCTCAAATCTCAGGGCAGTGATGACCGTTGTGATTCTCCTTGTTTCACTAAAAAGTCAGTTTCTAACTTTTTGACCTCACTGCCCCTGTCACTTTGTTGTCACTTTCAGTAATGTGACCTCTGACCCTTTTAAGTGCCGACCTCCTGCGAAGCTGTCACTCACCTGTAACTGCGGCCAACCTGGACACACTTTGAGTCGTGCTGACAGGGGTCGAAACCATGGAGACAAGGGTCCACTACCTCCTCACATAGGTCACCTGGTTGACACAGAGTGAAAGAAAATATTTATTTCTTTAGTAATTAATAAAAAGTTTGCAGCATTATACGTGTGTGTTTGGGCTTGTGTTATATGCAGATTACAGCATCATTCCACAAACCAGATTTGAATTTTTTTTCTTTCAGATTAAGAGTGCAAAACAAATTGCAGTGGGAAACAAGGGAGAAGAGTAACGGAAAGACGACAGAGCATAGAAAAAAGGAGGAAGAGACTGGAGGAGAGGGCCAGTCTAACCTTTTCACATGTACTCTGTCAGCTTAAAAGAAAACAAGGGGTGGGAAGAGATAATTTATATATTTGTCTATCTTGTTCAAGGCCTCAGATAATGTGCAGTGGAAGTCCTCTCTCTCTCTCTCTCTCTCTCTCACACACACACACACACACACAGGGAATAGCATTATCAGCTTTTTCTCAGAGCTGATGGAGAAGGAGGTTAATAGGCTGTGTAACAGTGGCTACAGTCTACAGATGTACACACACACACACACACTTACATGCTCAAAGGGTGAGAAGGGTTAACAGCGTGTGTAATAGCAGTAGCTAAAGTTGGTCATATGAAGGAAGAGGGGATTGAGAAAGGTCAAGCACATTTCCATCGCTCTCTGCCTGCTTTAATCTAATCCTGCCGCCTCACTCCCACCCTGTCTGTCTCCACCACTCTTTTCTCAGGTCACTTTTAGAAGCATGTTGTTCTGAGCTACAGTATACTCCTGCATCTGCAGGAAATGACATCTGAAATTCTTTAAGCTACAGCAAATGTACAAAAGACTGTGTGATATGAAAGTAACTTTGAATTGTCCAGACTACACTAGGTGCCTCATGGGAAAGCTATTAAACACTTTGGACGCTTAGTTAAAGGTGCCAACATTAATTTATCAATGTGAAATTAACTGTGACACCTTTACTATAATTACAATACACAAATGAGACCATCGTTGAGGTGGTTACTGAAGAGGATAAACATGCTGGGAGTGATTTACCAGTTGGCCTTTCATTTTTCCCCTCTGCGAGTCACTTTGGAAGTTTTATTGTAGCTCAGTTTGTGATGGAAGATCAGTACTTGCGCCATAAAGCAACACAGCAAAGCAACAGCATACCGGCAAAATATTGCCAATGTTGAATACGGTTCAGAGCCTGACCGCCTGTCTTCTTCTCTTTCACACAAAATTATCATGAGAGTGATTAAAGTGTGCTAAAGTGCTAGCCAGAACACATTTGAGAGCATATTAACAGTGTAGGGGAAATATTTCACTCAATAGGTCAATTTTGGCAGATATAAAGACACAAAATATTGCTAAAATATTGGCACTCATAACTTGGTAATTCTCCTTTATTTGTAGGCAATCAAGCTTCAAGCACAGGAAAACTTAATCATATTCTTTGGAATGGAGAGGGCTATGCAACTGGACAAATTGGCCGGACCAAATTGTCCAGTTGCATAGCCCTTTCAGCAAGATATCCGAAGAAAACTACTGGCCAGATTGTCAGGAAATTTAACATGGATATTTATGGTCCCAAGAGGATGATTCCTGATTAGTTTATTGACTCTTTGGTGTAGTACTGTCAAAATGTCCCCTTCACAAACATTTTGCTCCATGACAAAGCATTTCAAATACGAACGGTTTGATTTTCATCAAATGTGTTCTGCATAGTCTCCAGAGAATGAACCCGTATGGTTTTGGTTACCTCCTGACCTTTCCTCTATTGCCACATTCAGGCCGAAATGTCAAAATTGCACACGAGATACAGCATCTCATAATCTACACGACAGAACGTAGCACATTGAGGCTCATGTTCAATTTTTTAAACTGTGGCTTTCTCATTTTGGAATGAAACTCCTCGGTTGTAGAAACCTTATATCAGCTGTTTAAAAGGTCTTGTGACCTTAAATCTTTCTTTTTCCCCCTTTGGTGAAAATATGACGTGACAGTCCTGGTTGCTGAGTTTGGAGAAAGCTGAGCAACTAGCGAAGGACTGTCCTCCTAATGTGACACCTGATGATTACGCGCCGGTTCACTGAGCTGAGTGGAGGTTCAGAGCCAAAAGAACCAGCTGTGTGTGTGTGTGTGTGTGTGTGTGTGTGTGTGTGCGCGCGCAACAGCTGTATGTGGTAAGGTGGCTGGCAGTGTGAGAGGCTGCTCTATGCCAACAACGATAATGACATGGTGCGTGTGCGGGTGAGTGTGTGTGTGTATATTGACTAAGATCCAGTGTCAAAGGGGACCAGCTGTGTGTGTGTGTGTGAGTGTGTGTTTGAGAGAGAGAGAGAGTTTTAGAGGACACTGTCACAGATAGAAAAACTTAACTTCCCAGTCAGCAGTTTAGCTTCAACTTGCTGGACTCCACCAAGTGAGGGCTCTCTCCCCCTCTCTCACTGCTTCTGCCCTTTATCGGCCCTTTCTTTACCCTTTTCCCTTGCTATGTTTATTTTTCCCTTTCCCTCTTCTACACGGTTCCTCTTTGCCATCTGTCTGTCACTCTCTCTCCCCCTCTCCCTCTCCTTCTCTCTCTGTGTGATTGCTCTTTCAACCTCCTGTAGGAGCAGTTTCAGGTCACTGCGGAGAGGCTGTCCATTACTAACTTACCATCCAGTAAAGTGGAAAATATCATTTTGTATGTGTGTGTGTGTGTGTGTGTGCGCAGTAGTAGAAGGACTTGGGGACCCTCCCAGTATCTCAGGGGGCAAAGACTAAGGGGTTTCAGAAATATCTGAGTGCAGAAATAGGCGTAGTGTGTAAGTTTGTGTGTATATACTTTATGTGTGTGTGTCTGTGTGTGTGTGTACCTGTGTAGTTGGGTGGACAGATGCAGGTGTAGTTGTTGACTCCGTCGATGCAGGTGGAGTTGTTCTCACAGTCGTTGTCTTCACAGTCATCTGGGTTTATCTCACAACGTTGGCCCTCGAAACCTGGCGGACACACACAGCTAGACACACACACACATACACACACATAGACACACACACACACACACACACACACACACAATGTGCGTTATAAGATGGTGACTGGGCCAGATCTGAGCACACACTCCTGCTGCACAACTTGAAATAAAATCAATCAGCCAGATCAATCAGATGCTCAACTTCACTTACCATTAAATTCTCCTATAAGAGCTTTAAAGAAAAACAATTTAATCTGTGTTCTAGCGGGTTTTCTTCCGCCCTGTGCTGGTTCTTACACACCACTGGAGCCACAGCATATCTATATTTAGTGGCCCAACAAGAGACACCATTTCATGCCTCATTTTATAGCAGAAATGAAATTTTAACATGGCTGTTCAAAGTTTAAACCATTACTACGAACCCTCCCTGACTTTATTCTTCTGCACTAAAATTTAGAGAGAAGCAGTCATCCATTTTAAACGCAGTCCTTTGATTCATATCGTCTCTGTCTTTCTTGTTGGGGGATGTTTCATTAATGAACAGTCAAAGTTCCTCCAGCGTCTATTGTTTAATAAGGCAGAAAAGAAAAACAACTTTGAAACAAAACCAGAGCTAAGAAAAAACATGCTGAGATAAACTTTTTTTCTAGTTTGATGCCACTACTGCTGGACACCGCCCACCTGGGTAACTTTAAAGGAATTATCAAAGCCTCCTCCTCCTCCTCCTCCCCTCCATTCATCTTCCTCCCTCCTCTCACTCCCCATCATCATATTCATTCCACCCTCCTCTCTTTCTCACCAGCCCTTGATCTCTCTCCCCTCTTTCTTCCCACCCTTTGTATCTCAGTCCGGTTAACTCCTTATAATGGATCACATGCGCTCAAAGACACACACTAGCTTTAGGTAAAGACCCCCCCCCCCCCGACACACACACACACACAAAGTTTGATAAATCAGCCCACAGCTGCACTCAGCAGCTCGAACTCCCTCACAACTCTTTATTCTTCTGTTAGTCAAGTTGCTTTAATTGGATGAAAACGATTTTACAGCAAGGTCATCCTAACACTTTAAGCAAGGGAGTAACAATTATCAACCCACACACTCACACTTATTTGTAAGACACTGTATCCTCAGTCCTTCCCACTCCCTTGCACCTGTAAAACTCATTCTGTCTTTCATTTTGTTTCACTCTCACTCTAACTTTTCTAATCTAACTTTGCAGCCTCATAGACTTTTTCTCACGCTAACACTTACCTCACTCACTCTCTTTTCCCGCACCGTATATGATAGTCATTGGTTACCCCCACCCTGTGTGTCTGCTGGTTTCAGAAAGCTAAATTTAAAGCTGCGTTAAGACTCCAAAACAAACTAAGCCCCTGACATACAATGAGCTCAATAAGTTGTTATTGCTAACATATTAGCATCCAGTTGCCTACTTCCACATCCAGCAGACACGGAACAACAAAAAACACTCTCCTTTTAGCTGTGGTCTGGTCTCCATCAGCCCATGATAAAAAACTAACTGTATCTATCAATGAAAGTCTATGTGTTGGCCAGTGGAACTGAAAACAATGAGCTAAAAGCTGCTAAACGCTACACAGAGCTGGAGCAATGGGCGCTAATGAATGTTAATATCAACAATTTCACTTAATACACACTTAAAACTGTGGAAAGCCTTTCCATGCAATCCAGTCACTGGATGTCTGTCTGCACTAACTTACTTACAAAGAGTACACCTGTCTCATCTGTCTCAATCACAAGCCAAGAAGAATCATGTATGAGTCTTCCTAGTTGAAACATCATACATCTACCCTTATTGCACAAATACAATATTGGCTTTGGGTGTGGACACATTTTTGATTGGCTTAATTTCGTAAAATTGTCACGTTAATAACCGGTCATTCGTCTGCATAGAAAGAAAAGAGGTGGAGGAAAAGAAAGAAGAAAAGAAAAAGGGCATTAAGTGTTCCCATGAGAAACAAAAGACAAAGAAATACAAATGAGAGGAACACTGCCAGCACCGACAGGGTCAGAGAGCACTGTTTGACTAATCAAATCCCAGTCTTGACATTTAAAGTATATAGTTTGACAAATGGGTCCCTGCTAAGCACAGAGGCTAATTGGACTTATTGAATATCCCCAACTCATTATATAACATGTTAAAATGTCAAAGGGGTCTGGTCTTCCACTCTTTCTGTCTTTCTCTCTGTCTCTCAGAGGGCGCACGTATCTATACCTGTGTTGGTATTAACATTAAGAGAAGATCTGTAAAGGGTAAAGAGACCCCTAATGGCATTACCACGCAGGACGTTAAAGGCCAGATGCACATCAAAGCTTTGCAAAGGGCAAAGGCCTTGTTAAGGGGCTCGAGGACGAGAAGAAATCTGGTGAAGATATTTATGACAATTGTTTCAATCAAAGTGGCTGTTTGTCATGAGGGTTTTTTTTTTTAGAGACACTGATGACCCTGGCAGGCAAAAAGATGCTCATGAATACATACACACACTTGCATATGTGTATGGACAGTTATAAACCATTTTTTAAATATAAGCAACCTCACTTCCAAGGCTGCCTTGGCAAAAAAATATTGTGTAAAATATTGTGTATTTAATGTGGTTTGGTTCAATTTAATGGCTAAAGGGCTGCTTTGTTAAAACAATGCACCAAATTAAAGTCTGTTTTTAATTTATCATATTTCTAAACAACTGGTGATCATTTTGATTAATTTTGATCTGTGGTCTACAACCAGAGTTATATTTTGTCTCTTGACACTTATTTACAAATCATCTTGGATGCTGTTGCTGTAGTTTCTGGGTCCAAAAGAGATTAGTCATGAGATGATAGGGGAACATTTTTTTTCCACAATCCTACAAAACATTTACAGTATTTCAAGCTGTCAGACTGTGCAAAAAAAAATGTAGCAGAAGCCCAGAGGTGTGAGAAGCAAGATTGAGATCCTGTATCAGCTCTGCTCCCCACTCCCTCAACAACTGCCACTGAGAGGCTCTTGACCCCCAACGTCTCCAGTGGAGCTGCTCTGCAGCCAGGAGTCAAACTGTGATTGTGTTGGGCAGCTCCCAGGTGTGAATGTGTGAAACTGTATCAATGTAAAACAGGGGGTTCCTGGAAATGAGCGAGCAAGTGCAGTACACTTTCCTTGGATGAATATAGATGAATAAAGGGGTCAAGCACTTTATGGACTGTGGTTTTCTGCTTATCAGCTTAAAACCCTAAATAGTAAAATTGTTATGGATGTTTTTTTTAATTGTTAACCGAGGAATTTCTGGGGAAATGTATTTTTACACAGTTGAAATATAGTATTTTGGAGGTAATTACATGTCCATCATTTCACTTTGAACACACATTGATTGCAATAAATCAATTTCACAGGAAATGTATTCAGAATGTGACAGTCTGATTCTGCTGTGTTGCTGCATGTGGTTTGCACTACAGATGCATTGCATCACGCATACACTGGATATTTCTAAATGTTGCATTATGACCTTGTGTAGGCAAAACTGTCAAAACTGAATAAACTGAAGGAAAACTACTGTAGATGAAGTCCATACACATGTCTTTGTTCATTCTCAAATATTATAAATGAAATCACAGCTCACATTTAGAAATGCATCATAAACTCCAAAAAAAAAACTCTCCATCAAATGCAGGTTATATTATATGACATTATATGCTGCTTTGCATCATTTGTGTGTAATCACATGTACATTGTGGAAACAGTGTGTCATCAGATTAATGTAGAATCAGTTGAGAAACACTGATGTGGACAATGACAGAAGTTTAAAACATCCCTTTAAGTGAGTGAGGAGGTCAGAGGGGGCACAAGGATTTAATGAGCAGCCCAAATGGGGGTTCCTCCTCTAAAAAGTCCCCTCTCTTCCTGTCTAACCCTCCCCATCCCACAACACACACACACAGAGGCAGGAAAACACATCATAAGGTCAAAGTAAGTTGTTATCTCGGGTAATGCATTGTCCAGTGAGGCAAGACTGTCCACTCCAATCACGTTGTCTATATTTCTGGGGGCATAGTGAAGTTAATTTTCCCCTAAAATGAGAATACAGGGTGAGGTTTTTAAAACGTCTCCACTAATAGAGAGGGGCGGCAGGGTAGAAAGGGCAGTAAGATTTGACCCACAGCGTAAATGGATTCCCAAAGGACTTTTTTGAAATGGCTCTCTCTTGTTTTATTCTCCTCATTCTTCTACATGCAGTATAAAAACTAAATAAATGGTTGTGTTGCTGGTTTCAAGAAACTGTGCTGGGAAAAAACTGGCGGTTGGTAGCATAAACACACTTACACGCAAATCCAATCCTTTTTCAGTGATTAAAACTACAACATGTTTTATGTAAGACATAACAGATATTTATTGTACCTGAAGTGGTCTTCGTGGCCAGGCTGAATGTGGCAGGTTCCTCCATTAGAGCAGGGGAAACTTATACAGGCATTGATGGGTATTTCACAGTTTTGACCCTGGAGGAGAGGAGAGGACAAGGCAATGAAGGTAACACTTGAATTATTTATTACATTTTTCTTCTAGAGATAATTTCACTATTCAAACAAAGACAATACGGCCCATGCATGTGTTCAAACCACTTCACTGCTAGCACTTTTTTTATTTTACACAGTCCTTGTGAGATAATCTCTTCCTCTGGCTCAATATTACAGTCTGCTTCTTCCTGCTCCCACTTTCTGGTGTTCATTGCCATTTACACTGACACACAACAAGCAGTGGAAGTAATACATACTAATGATGGAAAACAAAAAGCCTTACTTATGGGTGCCTGGATGGTGCAGGGGTAAAAGCACTAGCGTACCACTGCAGAGACATGTGTTCAGTCCCTGGCACCAGCCTAACGACTGAATACAGTTGGCAGTGTTTGTGAGGTGGGAAGCTGTTGAGGGATCATGTTTACTACAATACGAGAACTAGTGCTAAAAAAGTAAAACAAAGTAGGCTTTCTTCTCCATTTATTTTTGCACTTGTACAGTTATTAACTACACATTTTCGGCTTTGTGACCACATATTTTTTGAATATTTTAGTTGCGGTGAAAGAAAATAGCATGCAGAGAGACAGAGTGTTGAATAAATCTATTTTGGTTGGTTAATCTAAAAATACAGCAATTTCTCAACCAACTGCTCTACTTTCCAAATGAGCTTTATTATTGTTCTTTCTCTCCCTCCCCTCTCCCTTTTACACACACTCACAATTATCACCTTACACATACTGTATGTATGTACTGTGTAGTATGCACAAATGTACACACAAACAATATGCACACGTACTGTATGCATGAAACAGCCTACTCCCTTGATTCATTGCTCTTCTCACCACACACCTGTTTTCTAAATAAACAACTTTCACTAGGAACAGTATCACGTATCAGACTCCTACACACGCGCACACACACACACACACACACACACACACACACACTCTCTCTCTCCACACCGAGCCCTGCGGCGGTAGTTTTAATTTCAAACCACCAAACCTTTGGCCGCCAACACACCCACTTCCTCTGATCAAAGCAGAGAAGAGGATGTTTATTCTTGTTTTCCCAATCCATCCATCTTCATTATTTCCTCCTCTCTTCTTTTTCACTGTAGCTATTTGTGTATGTTTTGTTCACTCTTTTTCTTTCTACCGCTCCCTCTTTCTCACAATTCCCTTCTTTCAGATGTTTTCTCTCTATTTCTCTCATTCACCCCTTTCCTACTACATTTATTTCTCTTTTCTCACACATCCACTTCTCTCATTTGATCTCCTGTAGTTTAAGTTTCCTCACTTCTTTCTCCTTCTCTCTCTCCCTGCTTTGTTCTGTGTTGCTCCTTTGATTCCTCTAACACATTTTAATTAACGTTCTCCCAGTGGACGCTTACACAGAAAGGAAAACATACACACAGACATGTACATGCGCAGGCACACGCACGCACGCACACACACACACCCAACAGTCCCTTTTTCCCAGTCTGTGACCTTGGCAAGTGATGTTTTAATTAAAAGCGAGATTAAGGCTTTGTCCTGCTGTAAAAGCCCAAAGGTTATGAGGTGTGTGTGTACACATGAGACCATAAGTGTATCTTTAAAGTGCTTGCGCACACACACACACACATACAAAAACTCCCACAGAAGCTTGAACCCACTGATCTCTACACACACATGGAAATAGATAGGTAGTTCATCCAACGTGTACACACACATACATGAGTCCACGCTCATGCTCACATATATTCCACACATACTCCTCCAGTGCAAATCACCCCTTCACTAGTAGATTTGCATGTCTTCTCTAATGCAGGGGTCTTGACCATTATTACACCGCCAGCTGCAGTCATCATTTCTCTATTGATGAACAGGTAGATAGATTACGCATGCAAGGCCGAAGTTAAGCCTCATGATACTGCTAATACCACAGGCTTATGCAGCATGGCCATCCATCTACCTTTCACACATGCAGCCAATTCAATGCATCGGGCCGCAAAAGTAAATTCTGCTGCCGTGCCACCTGGATTCCATAATTCACAAGCTTTTGTCTACAGAGGAACCACCAAATAATGGTTATTTATGTGACAGTGTAGGCAGCTGGCCCTAGGGATCAGGAGATAGAACATGCCACTAACGTTGTCAGGGTTCAAGGATGGTTTTGTACTGCTTCCACACCTGCTAAAATATAGTACTACACTTGATGAGCCACTTAGCTGATGAACTTAACAACCAACATTTATCACAGTGATAAATAAATAAAAATGTCAATATAAATTTGCATGGAACCATAACAGAGAACACATGTAGAGCTAAATCAAAATGACATAATAAACTACCCATTCACTTATAACAGTTCATGCATTCAATTGTTTTTTATACATTTTGAGAAAATATCGATTTGTACGCTACAATTTCACTGTGAAATCTTTAAAATTTAGTGAACTGCAGTGCTTTTGAGATGAAGTAAAGCTGCATTCTACTGTAGATAAGAACCAAAAGTTTGCTAAGTCCAGCATGTTACCCCAGGGTACCCCCCTTCCTCTTGAAAGTGTCTCTCTCTGCTGCTATCTAGTGTCTCACCTTGAATCCATACGGACAGGTGCATTGGTAGGATCCAGTAGCATCGGAGACACAGGTACCATTGTTTTTGCAGGGTGCTGCCAGGCAGGGGGCGCACTTCGACATAAGGCTGATATCTACTGGACCTGGGAAAGATAACAGATCCAGAAGCAGATGAGAGTAGAAAGGGGAAGGGGGGAAGGAGGGATGAAGATAAGAAGACACACAGGGAGAAAAATAAAGTGTAAAAGGCAAAGATATACCTATTTACTCATATTGTGCTGAAAGGCGCTCCCACAGACTTCATTTAATGGATGGTGTGCTAAGAAAAGGCCTTACAGAATAAGAAAAGTAAGAGCTTAGGAGAGCAATAAATGTGATTTGTTTCAGAGGCCAGGGCACGTAGAAGCAAGAGGAAGAGGAAGAGAGTGTTTGATTCAATGTGATGATGTGAGGTACCTCTACCTAAACAAGAGTTTGATGACACAGTCCACTTTATACTCTTTACTTTCTTCTGGAAAACCTACGCTAACAATTCTTCTAACATACATGCACAGCAAACTATGCCCTTGTGTTACAGTTTCTTTGTACATGCAGGACTGTGGTTTTCAAGATGTGTTTTTTTTCCAGTGTGTAAAAAGTCCACTTCTAAATTCTTTTTCCCTCTGGTCTGATAGCAGGGGAGCCCTGGGGCAGGTAATGTTAGAGGCCGGCTGCTCCTGTACTCTGTTCTGTAGGAGGGAAATACAACCGAGGGGATGGGAATTTTTTTATTGCTCATTCTTTATCTATGAACATAGGCAATCCTCTTTTAAAAAATAGCGTGATGCCCAACTGACCGAGCTGATCCAACAGCACAAACAACCTCACTCAACAATTTAAACAATAGTCCTTGATACATAAAGGCTTGATTGTCTAGCAAGTTAGTTTTCTGAAGAAACATAACTGTACAACAACTGTAATATTTACACAAACACCTTGAGGTAACTCAGAGTGGCTCACTCAAAATAACATGATTAGCTTTGAAGCCTTCCACTCCTAATCTTAGCTGTTTGCTTCCTCTGAGCCTGTACCTGAAAATGTATCTGAAGTGCATTCAATATCTCAATAAACTTAACTTGTTTAGAAAGAGCCAATCTCATCAATGTGTTCTGAAGAGACAGAAAAGCTTCACAGATCGTCTTGACATAAACACCAGACGTTTAATTTCTTCCACACTGCTGGAGCCAATCCCAGCATGCATTGGGTGAGAGGCAGGGTAGACTCTGGACAGGTCAGTAGTCTATCACACAGCTAACATACATAAAGAGAGAAACACATTCCCACTCACTTTTAGACCTATGGGCAATTTAAAGTGTGTGATTTTCATTATATGCATGTCCATGGACAATGGGGGGAAAACACCAAACCAAAACACCCAGAAATCTGCAAAAAAGACCACAGTCCACTGGTGTTCAAACTCAGAGCCTTCTTGGTGTTAGGCAACTGCTCTAGCCACTGATCTGCAATGCACATAATCATGTAAATGTAAAACCACTGGCAGCCCTCCTCACCTAAAACACTGAAACTCGACCTGAGACTGGATAAAAGTCCAACTATTGGCCAGCAGACTGCCTAAAGACAAAATCCAGACCACTGGAAGGGAAGTAAACCGGACAACCTAAAATGCTACAAGGTCAAGAATAAAATACTTCAACAATCTAAAGGGATCAAACTTCTTAAAAATCAGTACTTTGCTGAGAAATTGTGACCGCAATAGACATAACTGTTTAGGTACTGCAGAAAGAGCAGGAGTCAGATTCACTCTTGCTGTCGCTTATCCCTGTTTTAAACACGTTTCTGTGTACTAAAACAGGTCAACACTGATATGTATGGACACATAAAAGAATATACTGCAGCAGAGAGCAGAATAAACAGGAGACTATTTACCTTTACACTGAAATCTGTTGAGTGGTGTGGTGAGTAGTAGCCTGTCAGCCATGTCAGGAGGTCCAGTACAACGAGCAATGCCTACGAAAACACACTTAGTTGACATCAACAGCATATTTTGCAGATGCTCGTAACAGAAAATGCAATATTTTGGTTCCAGGTATTTGAATAGCATTTTGACTGTGATTTTTCTTCTTACCAGGCTCTTTGAAGCCAGCCTTCACCCACTGAGAGAGCCAGCGCAGGTCACAGTTGCAGTACAAGGGGTTAGCGCCAAGAGCCCTAGACACACACACACACACACACAATTAAAAGCATAATCCACCACACTTGAATCCCAGACACTTATACACACAAAGAGATATATGGGGCTGCACTTACAGGTGGGACAGAGAGGTGAGGTGGTTGAAAGCTCCTTCTGGTATGGTTGAAAGGTCGTTACCATGGAGAGTGCTGAAGGAGAGAGAGAACAAGAGCAAAACAAGAGTGCATATGAATATTAAACACAAACCTGACCTTGTTACAAATTCAAGAGGCCACTTTTTGACCCATTGTTAATTTAATGTGTAGTTAATTAAATTGATTAAGTATTCAGTGGTTCTTTATAATCACACGTTTTACAGCAAGGAGAAGAATGTGAAACCTTTGACTTCAGTCCAGGATGCTGCTAGTTATTACTGCTACTTCTTCAACTTCTTACACTCGTACTATGACTAATGCTGCCACTATTACTTCTACTACTACTGTGCTTACAGTATATTGGCTGGTCTATATTCAGATCAAAATCTTGAAGCTGCATTTAAGGCTTTCCCATAGATTTCAGTGCACTTTTGACCAATTTTACAATGAGTAAATACACAAACCTACTGCCTCATATCCATCATATCAGAGGTAAATGAAACTGACAGCCCAGTTGCCTAATACTCAATTTTCAGCAAACAAATACACCAACCCTGACTAGCTGCATGCTAAATTATTTAAATTATTTGTGGTTCCTCAGCTGCAGACACACCATCATCTCCTTTTATAATGGAAAATAAATAAAATATTTATGAAAGAATAAGACAAAATAAACAGAAAGCTTATTTTCATTGTTGGGCAATAAAGCTTGTTCTGGTCTCTGAATGGAATATAAACTGTCTCATATGGTCATCTGGCAGACTATGGTGTGTGTGTGTTTATGAAAAAAAACTTTGTGTCACAGGGACAAACTGCAGGCTGTGATGTGTATCGGTGTGAGCATGTGCATTTCTGTTTTGTGCCTTTGGGTTTTTGTTCACGTTTATGCGTGTAGCTGTGTGTGTGTGTGTGTGTGTCAGAAACTTTTCTCTCCAAGGGCTCAGAGACTGCAGAGTGTGTGTCCTTTGTGTCTCGCCATTTGAGTGTGTTGCCTGCTGGATATAAGTTCACATTCCATTAGAGCGAAGGGCTGTAGCAGGGGACAGCTATCAAACCACCACTATTGGAAAAGTGTGTGTGTGCGTGTGTGCATGTTCAGGTCAGTGTGTACCAGAGTGCGTAGCTGTGCATGCAAGTGTACAAGTTTGTGTGTGTGTGTCTTGCTTAATGTCTGTGTATCCGTGCAACTTTACATGTTTGTGTGCATCGCTGTGTGTGTGTGCTGTGTGTGTGTGTGTGTTTGTGCATCTATGTACGGTGGTCTAACAGCCCCCGCGTAACGCCGGCCCAGAGGGGGTTGTGGGTAATGAGGAAGTGACAGTGATGGCTGCCTGGCAACCAGTTGCTATGCGGGGGCAGAGAGGGATCAGTCCCCACGGCAACATCAACTAAAATGAAAGGAAGAAAAGAGGGAAGAAAAAAGGCGATGACTAAACTTCTGCAAGGTGAAAGCCTCGTAAGAGATACAGTCAATATATAGAGAAAAGGCCAGAGACAAAGCTGACTCCTCAGAGGGTGGCCAAAGAAATGTCTACAGAGAATAAGACAAGGTTAAAGTATCAGATCTCTAATCATTATTTAATGATTTAAGGTGAAAGTTTTTTGTGATGAATGTGAGATTCTACCAATAAATCTTTTCCTTCTTAATTGTGAGCCAATAGTATGACTTACATAGAACGATAAGATTATCGGCCTCAACACTGCCATTGTGTATAAACATGTCAGATTTTGCACCAGAAAATATTAGGGAAACTTGTGATACACGTTTTCTTGTCATTTGGGTAATATGATCTTTAAGAAATGATCTTAGAGACTTAATTTAACCCTGTTACGTCACTGCGGGGTGTGGTTACACACTTCTAACCACACCCATCAGTGATTCAGGGTGTGGTCAGAGGTGAAACAGGCTTGAAAAACTGCTTTTCAGCCTGGTGTTATGTTACTCTTAACCACAGACTTATTTTATATTCCGAGGTTAACGTTTCTGTTAAATGGACAATGATAACTTAAAGTTAAAATGCAACAAATAGCATGTATAAGAATCAAGAATATATTCTGCTGTCATTGAGCAATGAAGGTGCAAGTGTGTATGTGTGTGGTTATACTTGTGTGTGTACTGTACATACGGTGCGTGCATGTTCATCTTTGTGTGTGTGTGTGTGTGTGTGTAGCTGCTCGCATGCGTGTGAGAGGATGGTCAGACAGCAATATTTGCGTGCACATTGTGCGTGTGCGGGTTTGTGAGACAGAGGGTGGACAACCAGATGGATGACTGAGAGAAACAGAGGCTGAAGGTCGATTCATCAAACACAACATTGGGCGGAGAGAGAGAGAGAGAGAGAGAGAGAGAGAGAGAGAGAGAGAGAGAGCGAGAGAGAGCAGCAGGAGAGAGAGGGGGAGACAGAGTAAAGGGACACAAGGGGAGAGAGGGGCCAAAGCATGCAGATAGAGAGGGAGTATTAAAGAGGGGATGAGAGATTGTCACTTTTATCTTTTTTAGTACCCTGAAACAACAAATGATTGGGTGGCTGTGACTCATTTTGTGACTGGGTCTTAACATGGCTCTCGGCCTGGCACCAGGGGAGTGATTAAACTTTGATTTAGCTCAGTACTATAACTAGCAAAGGAGAGTGTTGAATATTGAATCCACTGCGGCAGTGGAAGATGAAGCTTGCTACTCACAGCAGGCGAAGTGACTTGAGCCCGTCGAAGGCATGAACCGGGATGCAGCGAATCTGGTTATAGCTCAGGATGCTGGAAGACAAAGGACATGGACAAGGTCACGAGACTTAGTTTCAGTTTCAGACTACATCCCTGAATACATAAAAAATAATGATTTCATGAATTAAAGACATGAGAAGTGACACAGCAGATTTGGTTTTAGATTTGTTTAGGTTAAACAAGGGGAAATAAACAAGGGGGCCACATTTCAAATGAAGTAGAAAAATTAGGTAGAGGTAAAAAGCTGCCAGAGGCAAAGCTGAGGCTTTTGGGATGTCAAACTCCCACACCACAGTTAGGTTTTTCTCTTTTAAAACTGCTAATGGATCAAAAATTAAGTTTAGCAATAAATGAAAGTAAAGTAAAGAGGACAAAAAATTCAAGGTCAGAATTCTGATCAGGGTCAAATGAGATAAAGTTGGGCATTTCAGGGTGCTATCATTATTTTTACATAATTAAACATGGCGCCCAATAATGATCCTAGTGTAAAAAGCTGACTGTTGCTGTCTGATATGTATCTTTAAGAGAATAGTAGCCTAGAACATTGGTTCTCAGCAGTTTTTGGCTCATTACGCTCTACAATGAAGTGATGCCTAATCATAATTACAGATTATTAAGTGGCATAAAGGTGTCTCAGAGGAAAGAGGAGAAACAACCCAAAACCTTTCTCATCAGGTTAACAACTGACGTAGAAGCTAGAGAAAGGAGCCTAACAGCCAATAAATCAGCAGATTATGAAAATCCGATGTGGAAAGTGAAAGGCGAAGCACTCTCCTCTACCTCTACCTCTTCAACTCTTGGCAAGGTGTGCTTGAGCAAGGCATTTAACTGAGACAGTGTTCCACTGATGCTATCTGGGGGCTAACAGTAGAAGTCTGTGGTGGCACTGGGCAGCTCCCAGGCCTGAAAGAGTGCAACTCTATGTGAAATATGAAACAGGGTGTTGCTGGAAAAGAGCAAATGTGCACATTCAACTTTCCCTGGACACACAATCTATTGTAAGTTGATGTAAGATCCATGTAATAGATAAGATAGATAAGCTAAAGGCAAAAAAGAGACAACCTTAAGATCACGCCAGCAATAAAAAGGAATTTGTATGCAAGATATAGAATGGCAGTAAAGAGTTGAAGAGAGGAGAATTTAAGAAGAGCTAAAGCAGATTATAATTTAACAGGTTAATTGAGTGAGTGGGTTAGGGTTAGTGGAAGGATGGTTTTGAGAACTTTTAGAAAGGAATAGGAGGATAGGACAGCAATATTCTACATGTGTATTAGCAAAAATATGAAAGAAGAAGACGACAAGAGAAGAAGATACAAGAGAAGCTTGAAATGAGACAGAGGAGAGGGTGGGAAGTGAATCGATATTTGGGGTAAAAGGAGGACAGAAGTGGAAAAGCTAGAAAGGGAGAAGAAAGAAAGTAAGCAAGAAAGACAAAATGAGAAGGGGGGGAAGATGAAGATACAGACAAGAAATGGGACAGAAAAGAAGAAGCAGGAAAATATGAAGAAAGAGGGATTAGAGAAGATAGGGAATTTAATCAAAGTTATGAGAAGAAAACACGGATTTATCTGGTAGTTTGTAACCTTACACACGCACACACAACCCATATATAACATCAAGACATGGGCAGGGATGTGTGTATGCATGACTAGGTGTGTGTATTGCCATGGCAACTTACAGTGTGGCTAGTTGAGTCATGTTGCTGAAGGTGTACGAGGCCAATGTGCTGATGCTGTTGTTGCTCAGATCCCTGTGTAGATACAAGCATACAGTAAATGCACACAGACAAATAGACACGGAGCATACTGCATATATGCATGTTTCTAAACTGTCTGCACAAGGATGTGTGCATTCTGTTCAAGGTTATGTGAGTGGTACATACACCAGTGACAGCTGCTTCAGGGCTGCCAGCTCCTTGGGCACAGATGTCAGCATATTACCCTCCAGGTAACTGCAAGGAAAGGTGCATAGTTAATGTAGTATGTATTACACATATATAAATATTTATATATATTTATACACAAACATAGGCCTATAGGGGTGAATAAATGGCAATATAGCACACTAAAGTTTTGGTTTTGCAACTTCTGTAACATTAAAGAGTGTGGGAGATGGAGGGCGTGAAAGGCAGGTTGGAGTGGGGTATGAGTTTGGGATTTGTTGGTGGGAAGAAGAATGAGGTGTAGTACCTCAAATCTACCTTTATATGGCATATTTACATTTACCAGAGGAATGTAGTGTCTTTTATGTAATATTTTTTGACATTCAGGTGTGTGCTATGTGAATGTGATCAGCTACAAATTAAACAGAGTAAGAATTAAAGGAATATTTTGGGAAATACTTTCATTAGCTTTTTCCAAGAGTTGAATAAGAAGAAGATCAATACCACTCAGCTAGAGCCAGGCATGGATGTATAAAGAGAACTGGATACAGTGTCGGAGGCAGGGCCCCGTTCATTCCTATGAAAGCTGCTCAGTGGCGCACAAAGCCAAAAAAGTTCGACTTCCCGGGTATAAAATTACCCGGATCTTCCACATAGCTTCCGCATTCTTGGTCCATAGCCCCGCCTCCAAACCACTAGGTCCCATGGGTCTCAGAGCAAGTGCACTAGCGCTTCCTTTAGCCCCTCCTCCCAACCGGTCCGTCTCAGGCTCACTCACATGAATGGCAGTGACTCTATAACTCTGGATTCGGCTAGGACATCATGATTTAAATAAGGGCTGTTTAAGTGTTCATACTGGCTAGGTGTTGTACCTCAAAAAAAATGATCCGCTGATTTACAGACGTCTCTTTCCCAATGTAAGTCTATGGGAAAAAGTTTCTTGGGGCCAGTGTGCATCACGTGACGGACCCGGAAGTTGTAATTACACGGTTTGGCCACTATGTCAAATTGGCTTCAAAGCCTGGCGCTCTTCCTGGGGGCTTGGAGCCAGGAGGCATATTAGTTTAGCTTAGCATAACATGAAGACAGGAAACATGGGAAAACAGCTAGAGGACTTCCTCCAAAGTTTAAAACAAAAGTTCATCCATTCACCCAGCATATCTCTGATGGTTGCCTGGCAACCTCACAATGACCACAAGACTCCAGGAAGTCACTGCGCCCGGCTGTTCTTCAAAAAACAACTTCAGCACATTTTTGATTTCGGTTTGAGAGCGCACAAAACAAACAAGAAAGTGCAATGTGTTGTGAGCTTCAGAAGTGTTGCTGTGTATATTTTTTAACGTTGGACAGAGCCAGGTTAGCTGTTTCCCCCTGCTTCTAGTCTTTATGCTAAGCTAACTCCCGACTGTAGCTCCATACTTCCAAACAGACATGAGAGTGATATATTCTCATCTAACTCTCTGCGAAAAAGTGAACAGGTGTATTTGACAATGAAGGCTAAACATGCAGCATGCACCAGACAAGACCTCTTTGTAAAGTAAATGTTGCTTTTTGACACGGTTGTCATCTCAAGATAACTTGTACACTGATGTACAGGTAGGATTAGAAACTGTTAAATTTACTGAATAAGTAAATGACTGTGAAAGATTATCCCTCTGAATTCAGCAGACAGCCAATCAAGACAGACAAGATGACAAGATTACAGGTGTTGGGGTGTGAACCTTTCAACCACTGCAAACAAACAATATTCACCTACTGATCCTTCTGTGTGAGTATGTGAAAAACAAGTTAACAAACATATAATACACTCGAGCATACACACACATACACACATTTTATGATCCGTTGGTCTCTCAGGTCATAAGTAGGTCATGTGGACAGTATGATGGAGTGTCTTCTTCAGCCTGATCAATACCTAATCACTGCTGTTGACCTCGCAGAGCAGGCCTATTTCACAGCAAGAGGGGTTTCTGTGTGTGTGTGTGTGTGTGTGTGTGTGTGTGTGTGCATTTGTTCACCTTCCCTACGAGAGATTTTGTTCCTACTTTTTTCTAAATTTCCTAATCTCGATTAACATTGTTTCACCCTTGTTTTATCCTACATCAATTCTAACAACTGCTATCATTACAGACACAGACATTACAGACAGTCACTACTAGCTAGAAATTAAAGACAAGACAAAACAGGTTACAAGATGTAGCAGCTGTAATATACAGCAAAATCATAAGGCAAATAAACTGTTTCAGATAATTACACATACAAGAATATTTAGTTTCTCTCTTGTCAGTGTCTCTTCTCTAAAAAAGGACATAACATTTCTGTACTAGGCAAAAGTTTGGAAAAACCTTCACTGCCATGCCAAAGCTTTTAAACGTAAATGTGGACCTTGGCTTCTTTAGAGGCATCTTTGGCATTATAACATTGGAAACTGAATATTTATTAAAAGCAATTTTTGAAATATTTTAAAGAAAATAACCCAAGGACACTTTCTGGTATCCCCTCTCAGCTGTCTGTAACTGTTCTGGCAGTCTCTCTGTCTCTGCCTGTTTGGCAATATAATGTATTAGACAGCATTTGACTCTGTGTTGTGGATAGATTTAAATATTTGCGGTGATTCATAGATTTATGCCATCAACATCGAAACAAACACATAAACACACAAGTACCTGCAGCACTCATAAACCCATCAACTCACACAATAAGAAAGAAAGAGTGTGTGTGTGTTCCCTAAATGGTATGTTAGGTCCTGAAGCAGCAGAGGGCAAACTGCTGCGTCAATATTGCACTGCAGCGAGGTGTGACTGTGTGTTTATGTGTTTGGTTGTGACTTTGCATGTTTTTGGAGAGTAAGCATTAACAAAAATGCCCATTTTGGTTTGTGTGCATGTAAATGTCTGCCTGTATGTTTATTGGCTTTCGTGTGTCTGTATATTTGAACAAAAGTGAACATGTACATCCTCGTGTTTGAGTTTGTCTGTGTGTATGTGTGCGTGCACGCGTGACTCACAGCTCCGTGGTGTCCTTGGGAATGCCCTTGGGCAGAGAGTGCAGCCCTCTGTTGCTGCATCGCACCACGCCGTCTGAGCACGTGCAGACGTCAGGGCAACCAGACGCAGGAAGACAACCATTATCCTCAGCACCTGGAAAGAGAGAGAGAGTGTGGGATATTAGGGAGACACAAAGGGAAAGAAGGAGGGGGAAGAGAAGGATACAGAGAAGGACAGACAAATTCAAAAATGGACAGAGATGAGAGAAAAAGACCAACAGTGAGAGGGAGGAGGAAATGAGACAGACCGAGGGAAGGAGGTTGAGACAGGTTAGGGCAAAAGGAGGGAGAGAGAAAAAAGAGAAAAGACAGAGAGAAAGAGAGGGATGCATAGAGATAAAGACTGAACTGTAAATGTGGCATTTGGTCAATTCCACTCAACTCAGCACTTTTCAAGAGTACTCTATAATCCATATCAAGTGACCAGGGGCTGCTAGAATCAGCTACACTGGTGTGTTTCAACATCTGGCTCAGGACCTGCAGGCAGGTCACAGTGATATTAAAAACCCTCAGATGATTCTGGAGAAGCACTGAGCAGATGTTGATAGGACCGCCTGCAACAACTTTGAAAAGTCATGTAAATACAGAAACAGAATGAAAGTTGTCATAGCATCTGAAGTCATCTGTAGCTATACTACCTGCCTTGTTTTGTTATACCAAGATGTGAATATCCTTCAAAAAATTATTGTTTTGAGTCTTTTTTCTTTTACATCGCATGATATCATATTTATCTTAAAATGTAAGCCTTTGTATGACAAACTTCTTAATTAAAGATTGGGGAACCTGCAACTTGTACATGCTAAGTCTGTTGTTTTTCATCTTTAAATTGACACCTTTACTCTTGCTGTAAAACAGGTTTTTAAAAAATGGCTGAGTTAAACTGAGCAGTTGTACTGTTATAAAGTTCAGGCTGTGCAGCTACGTTCCACACACACACACACACACACACATGCACACAAACACATGGTATGGAGAAAAAACATATGAGTGATTGTAATTATTTAACACTCAGAGATAAGAAGGATCACAGACTAGAGCGTTGTTCTTGGCTTAAAATGTCTTCCATTTCCTTGATTGATAGACAAACACACACACACACACAGCTCTAATCTGGCACTGCAGGATGTAAATACTTGAACTGTGGTCCCAAATGTAAAACAAGCTGAGTTAAAACCATAATGACGGATAATAAAGACTGGACACTAAGCCAATCATAACACAACTGCAATCTGAGTTTGTGTGTGCGTGTGTCTGTGCATATGTGTGTGTGTGTGTGTGTGTGTGGAAAGAGAGAAAGAAAGATTAGGAATGAGAAAGGCAAAGTTTATACTATCTATGTTCATACTTTGTTGTGTATATTTGTGCCTTTGTGCCAATATGCCACCATGTGCTGCAATGCTATACATGCATGTGTGTAAGTATAAATGGATGCACATATACATGCTGAGTTTGGTGCACATTTAGTTTTGTAAATAGCTTTCTCCCCCTGTCCTATGGCCATTTTCTTATTCACTTTGTAGGTTTCTAATTGTGCTAATGTCTAAATGTCGAGTAAATGGGCGCTTATGGTGGAGTGTGTGTGTGGAGCAGTATGTGCATATATGTGTGTATATGTGTGTGTCTTATCTGATGAGTGTAGCTTGTGAGTCCACAGGGAGGTGTAGCCGTGGGCTGACTCACTCTACAGTTGGCTGATTGAACTAACATCTAAATGTGCGCTAAATATCTTCTCACAAATTCAATTAACTTTACCTTTCCCCCGGCTGCCTCTGGACAACTTAACAGTCATTTTACTCAACTATAAATAGACCGGACATGGGGACCTTGGTTGTGTGTGTGTGTGTGTGTCTTTGCTCCTATTCTTTTAAGAACCTGTTTGAGATTTACACCTTCAGAGTGTGGACATTTTACCGCTGCCAGGAGGTTATGTCGCCCCTGTTTGGTAGTTTGTTAGTCTGACTGTCAGCAGGATGTCTTCAAACCTTTGAGGACAGGTGGGCCTTGAGCCACAGAACAATAGATTTGATGTTGTGGATGATCTAGATCTTTGATTTCCATCGTCAACAAAAGTGTTTGACTATGAGATAAAAAAATAATCCACATTAAATTGCAGGTCTACAAGATCAAAAAAGCTACTAACATACATTTTGCATGAATTATTTTCTGTAGTTTTGCTCCTTAGTTCTTACAGATTAATTTACATTTATGACTTTCTGTATGTTGTATTATGTTGGTTCATATTAGAATTGGGATTATCAAGATTAGACATTTAATGTAACCATGTAAGGTCCTCATAAGGACTGAAGTATAAGGGCTTGAGTGTGGTATCAGCCATTTGAATTTATGTTTTTGCAGCTGATTGAGTGTGAAGGTAGATTTGTGTGTGTGTGTGTGTGTGTGCACACGCGGGCACAAGATACAAGAATGAATATTAAGATCTGATAGCATCTTAGAGTTTCCTTACTTGAGCCAACCCAGCTAACTACTTTCCAAACTCATTTTCAGTAAATGGTTGCAGCACAGCTACAGGAAATTAGAAAAGTGTAACAAATTCAAAGAAACTCAGGAGGGAGAGAGAGGCCAAACGAGAGGCAAAGAGAGAGAAAAGGGAGATTGAAAAGTGTAAAGCTATAAAGAAAGAAAATGGGGGAAAAAAGAAAGAAAGATGTAATAGACAGGAGAGCCAGACCACACTTTGTCTATGGCGTCAAACTTGGCGGACAAGCCGACGGCCTAAGTCGCTATAGGCAGGCATCGTCGTGGTAACAGCAACGTCACTGTACAAACCACAAACTGATGTCATCTACGGCTGCTGTTTGCCAGTAGTTACTGATCATTCTGTCCTCACAATACCCCACTGAGGATGTGTATGTGTCTGTCTGTGTGTGTGTGTGTGTGTGTGTGTGCTGGCTTAACATTGGATGATAGTAGTTTTTGCAATGAGGATCTGGAAGGATTGTTAAAGTTTGACACAAAAAGACAAGAATCAGGACTAAAGATATGCCCACTTCAGTCAAGTCCCGAACAAAAAGGAAGAATTTATTGTGATATCAGTAAAATCGCCCTGAGAACAATTGATTTTCCTTTTTTTGGGGGTGATGTAGGAATATGGGCTTAGTCTTTGGACACTTAGGGGACTCATTGTAAGTCACTCTGGGTAAAACCCTAATGTAAAAATGTAGTTCTAACAATATAACGAGAATTTTCTGTTGACCTTTTGCTTACCACACGATGTTCCACTGCAGCAGGAATTTCCAGGAATTTCTCAGTTTCATTAGAGTAATTTGGAGTCTTATTTTCCTTCCTCCCATGTCTCACAAAAGTCTCACTTTCTTAAAAGTTATGTTGGGCATTATTGCCAAACATAAAACAACTTGAGGAAATGTCCTCTGAAAGCTGGATGAGTAAACATGATGCAAAGACACATTTAATTTACCTTTCAATCACTTGACTCATGCTCTTATCTGTACAGGACACATGGCTGCTGAGTGACACATGTCATTTGTTTCAGGCTCTGACCTTTCCTGACACTCCACAGTAATTGTAAATGCTGGCTGCACATCCTGTGGAACTTGGTAGACCAATCACTGCTGCAATGTTATTTCCAATTACGTTAATGGCACCAAAAAGAACAACAAAAGCAAACATTTAGCCGAGTGGGTGCAGAGTGAGAGAGAGGCTCACCGTCGCATGTGAAGTCTGGGGTGGCCACATCCTGGATGGGGATCTCCTTCAGGAAGGCCGGCTTCTGACAACGAGGGTTTCCACTGACCACCCTGGTCTTCTTCAGCCACTGACCCAGCCAGGCCAAATGACAATCACACACATATGGGTTGGACAGGAGGTTACTATGAAAAGAAAGAGGGTTAGAGAGAGAGAGAGAGAGAGAGAAGGAAATCATTGAAACAGGGTCAATGCAAAACAAAAGAAATGGACACATGTACTGGAAGCTTCCTAAACATGTTGCTGCACAATCATAGTTGCAGTACATACATTTTTCCACAATATAATGTATTTATCATGGCAAAATGATGCACATTTGCTAAATGTTTTCCCTGAATTTTGCCTTCATTAATAAAATATTGATACATAAATTCTGAAGGTGATAAGATACCATCCAGACATATAGATTTACAGACCCATAAACAAAAAAAGGGACACAAGGCAAAAGAGAGAGATCATTAGCTACTTATTTCAGGAGCCATATTAATAATAATAATAATAATAATAGCAATTTGTGTGGTATATTGTACACTGCAAACCACACAGATATAACTGTTGTTTTTTAGTCAGTCATACACTTGAATACATTTAGATGGAAGACAAAGAGAGGCGGTGAGGGAAAGGGAACAAAAGACAGGCAAAGAGAAAAGGTTATCGGTTATTTTTATTCATTTTGTAAAGAACAAGAGAGATGGAGAATGAAAAAGAAAAGGCGGCAGAGTGAGAAATTGTGAACGAGAGAAAGAAAAGAGAAAAGGTTATCTGTGCATTTTATTCATTTTTGATCACCTCTCATTGCATTTTGTTGCTTTTGTAACGCTGCTCATGTAATATTTATGCTGAACCATATTTAAACTGAACGGGGTTTGAGGGGCTACCAGCAGCACATACTAGACAGGCGGTATACTCAAGTTAAAGCTGATCCATTTAGGGGTGCTGTTGCATTAGATGTTATAACAAAACGAGGAGTTTACTGAGAAACAAGAAATTCCTTCCTTTTTCCTTCCTTCCACTGACAAGAATGTATAAGTGGAAACCTTAGGGAATTAAATTATAGCAATATAACAATTTGTGTATTAAAAAGTCACATGTATTTCTTTAATGATGATGGTGTGCCTCCAAAGTGTGTCAAGAGATGTGCAAGTTGTATATTGCCTTTCACTGCGTCTGCTGAACTAATAAACCTGGAGGTTGCTGTTTGTGCTACAATGTTAATGGTGTGCTGCTATAGATAGGGACGAGTTATTTCCTCATTTCCTTGTAATGAACTGACCTCACTGCTTGGCAACCAGACCTAAGCTAAATCCCTTCCTTCCTTTTCAATGTGTTAATCTTTTAATTAAATGGGCGGACTCTATTGGGAAACAATGCTCTATTAATGGAGACCGATATTAGAAATAGTAGGAGTGAGAGAGAAAGAGAAAAGAAGAGAAAAACAGAGGAAAGAAAAGAAAATGACCAGAGGAAGTGTTAAGAACAGAAGCTCTAGAAATAAAAACGATCCATCTTTCTTTCACGCCAAACAGCAGGCAGGTGTTGCATACATAAGGCCAATGAAACACTAATGCTGAAAAAAGAATGAATAGTGAAAAATGACAGGGATGAGGGTAATATAATATCTTTCAATTTCTGTAGTGATAATCACCAACAGCCCCACTGAGCAAACCTGAGTTTGTGTAACAATGCATCCATCCATCCATCCTCCCTCTCCACCGTCCCCATTTTCTCTCTCTTGTCTCCGACCTTTCTTCCCCAAAGACTCAAGTAGAAACTTGAATCAAATATGACAGGTACATAGCAGGACAGAGAGCAAGAACAAAATGCAGAACAAGGGAAGGAAGCATGGAGGAGGAGGAGTGAGGAGTAAAGAGGATGTGAGGAGACTTTTTTTGGCTTGGCATGTCTGTGTGTTCACCGGATAAAAAAATAAAAAAATAAAAATCAACCTGTAATGTTTTATTGAGTTGAGAAAATCTATTATTTACAACCTTCACATCTGGGTGGTCAGAAGATTGAGGAAAACACACACACACACACACACACACACACGTTCACTTCTCTTTTGCCTCCTTGCCTCCCACTCTCTCCTTCCTAACAATAATGTTATGTGGCAGGTTAATATTTGTCATAACTTTACTTCATGGCAGTTGTTTCTGCACACACTGAACACCAGCCAACATCTTCACACACATGAAAGCATCCCCCCCAAATGCACACACACACCCCAAACACACACATAATTAAAAAAAATATGCCATCCAAGAATTCATGTCTTGGTCACAGCAGGTGTGTACATCTTTCGGGAGATAAAAACAAGCTTGCAGATGCTCTTGCGTTTGTCCGTGTGTGTGTGTGTGTGTGGGTGGGTGGGTGGGTGTGCAGATGCTGAGATATATTTAGCTTTGATAACAAATGTCCTGGGATCCAGACCAATCTAGTCGATAATGATGGAGAGCATCTGTGAGGAGAACAGTGTCCAGAGAGCAACATGTGTGCAAATGTGTGTGTGTGTGTGTATCCCACAGCAGGGCTAGACTCTGAAAAATTAGACAGAGACAGAGAAGGAGGGAGAGAGAGAGAGAGAGATAAAGAAAGACAAAGGAGGGGGGAGATTCAGCCAGATTTGAAGATATACAAAAAGAGATTGTGGCACACGTTGAGAGATAGCGAGAACAATGGGATGGAAATGTAAAAGGAAAAGAAGCACTAGAAAGAGGGAGAAAAGCCGTCAGACAGGACTCACATGGTGGACAGGGAGTGCAGGGTGGAGAAGGCTCCTGGGGCGATGCTGGAGATCCTGTTGTCGTACAGCGACAGCAGACGCACTGAGCTCAGACCCGTAAATGTACTATTGTCAATGCAGCTGATCTGGTTGCTCCGCAGCATTCTGGAAACACACATACCATATATATTTAGTAAATGAAAGCTAAAAAGTCACTGTTTGCACATTTTGTTTTACCTAGAAGACCAGATTACACTAAAATCTAGTCTTTATACCTTATTGCCCAAATCTTAAGTCAGGTTTGTTAAAACCTAAACATCAAACTGATGAATAAAGAATTGATTATCATCATTTTTCTTTTACTTGAGGGATGAAAAATGGGGCTAATGAAACAGTTTGTCTATGAATGAAAAATACCAAATGTACATACTTTGGGTGGATAAAGAGACACAGACAAAGAGGATAAAAGAACATAACCTATAATGACATGGACAAAAGATAAAACAGAAACCAGTCCCCATAGGACAACCATGACAGAGTCTGTAATATGACATTAGCTTTTGACATGCAGTCATGTGGGACCAGGCTAACTGAGTTAGTTAGCATTAGCAATCTCTGGGACAGGCTAACCTAGTTAGCAAGGCTATTACTGGAGCAGGGAGCCTCTTAACATAATACAGAGACAGCCATGATGCCATTAGAGAGTCATTAGCCGGCATATATATACATGATAGCATTAGCTAGTCATTACTGAGCATACACAGACAACATTAGCTTATGATTTCGTACACTATCCTGTAACCCCTAATTGGACGCTAGCCTATTTATGGTGGGTGCCCAAATTAGAGGAGCAACAATATGCTGTCATTAGCCTTGATTTCTAGGTGAGTGAGTAAACAATCCTGGTCTTCTCTTTTCAGTCTGGGGAAGAAAAAGTTAATGAAGTCGACCATAAGTCAGATCACAACCGTCACAACACTTGCTGGCAATTTTGTAGGAAAAGAAATAGCACTCGGACAGTAAACAGGACTAATAGTTAAAAGTAGAAACAGTCAACAACATGCTATTTTGTTGCACAGATAAGTCAAAAATCCTTTATTACATGGCAAAACAAGACTGACACATACTGACTGGCCCTGTAAAAGATGTGATGTGAATAAATGTTTTTAACTTTATTTAGGTTTTGGGTGATTTCATAACTCCTGTTTTTGACATTCATCCACTTGTGCATCAGAGGCACTTGCTTTGTTCTTTATAAAGTGCTTTTTGTTAAAGGAAAAAAAAAGCATTTTACATATTTCAAATTCATTAGCATTAGCATTCTGCAGAGTGATGGGAAGAACATTCAAACTTGTGGGGTTACATGTAGCCTATATAATAACACAATATTAACTTTCTTGACAAGCAGACCACTACCCACATAAATGTAGTGCTGAACACAATAACACACATACACGCACACTACTGTAAACAAGACTTACAGAGTTTTCAGGCCAGTGAGGCCTCTGAACATGCGTCCCTGCAGTCCAGTTAGCTTGTTCCCCGTCAGCAGCAGTTCCAAAACTCCACCCGCTCCATCAAACGCACCGTCACGGATGTCCCTCAGCTTGTTGTTGCTCAGGTTGCTGCAGGAAGGACAAAGAAATTGCGATTTGCTGTTTTTCATGTTTAGCTTTTTCTGCCTGTGTTTGTTTTAATTACACTACATGCAAGATAGCCTATGAAGCCTACAATATTCCCAGTTTAATTGCATTAATCAATCATGTCCCTTCATCTAATAAATGTTAACTCTTCTCTCTTTCATCTTAATGCCCTCGTCTTGTACAATAGATATTCTTATACTAGTTTACAACCATCACTATAACTCATAAAGCAAACACACACACACACACACACACACACACACACACACACACACACACTTAAAGTAAATGAGACAAGTGGTCACAGACAACTGAAAATCATTGCTATCTCTCTTCTTTGCACACACAATGAGAAAAAATTAAATGAAAAGAGAACATTTGGCCACAGAGACAATAACTTGAGATGATAGCTATCACAACCACTGTAGCTTTCATTCATAGCTAGTTTTGTGCTTCCTCTTATCAGCCTCATGGAATATGAGAGGAAGGAGAAGAGAGGGGAAGTGCAGAAAGTAGATGGACGAAGAGTAAAAAAAAAAGAAACAAAAAAAATGATTGCAGACAAACTTATAGTAAAATGAAAAGTAGCAGAGCAGATGCAAGGATAAGAGAAATTGTGAGATGAGGAGAGGAGGAGATGAAGAAGGGGGGGAAGGAATTGAGAGAAGGAAAATGGAAATGAGTGCTAGCCAATCTATATCGTCAGTGACACTGCTAGATGGTTAGCAATTTCCTCTCCAATAAATCAACTGCTGGTCTCTGCTCTGTCTTTCTCTATCTCACTCTGACACACACACACACACACACACAGTAGATAAGGACTGACTGTAAATCTGTAGCGAAGGCCCATCTTCTATTTCCATTTAATATTCGCTTCCTCCATACGTCCCACCCACACTTCCTTACTCTACATCTCCCTCTGTCCCATCCTCTTGCTTGACTTCAGCCACTCCACTTCCTCCTTCCCTCACTCGTGTCTCGCTAATTTTCACTTCTGCCCTCTTTTGAACTTTTCCCCCTTTTCCTTCCGTTTCTTTCTCTTAGTTTCTAGTTGTTCTTGCATCCCTTATCTCTGTCCATCCACCTCTTTCCATCTGTTCTCATCCATCTGTTCTCATTTCAGTCATCTTGTAATTGCAATGCTATTCCTTCCTTCCTCTATCAGCAATATATAGAACAGAGGAAAGAATGCATAAGAGAAGTGACAAGGAAATGTGTGTCCCAAAAGATCCAGACAGATTCTACTCCTCCTTTTTAGAGGACGAATTGGGCAAATGCATGCATGATATAATGAATAAATAAATGCAAAAACAAACATAAAAACAATAACAACCCTAGCCCTAACCATAAATGATAAATGAGAAGTGTTGTTTTTTTTAGTTTTTTTTTAAAGTATACGTACATCTTCCTCAAGTTAGGCAGCTTCTTAAACGTCCCTGCAGCCTCCAGGACGGCAATCTCATTGTCGTTTAACCTCCTACAGGGAGAAAGATAGAGGGAGGGAGTTAGACATTTATTCTTTTATGAAACAAACTGCTTTGAAGTCAGCACACACAAATGAACATGCACACACACACACACACTCCCACAAAAACAAGATGGAGAGGGAAAGGCTGCAAGTGAGGGAGGAATGACCGCATGAAGGTTAAGAGGCCTTTAGTGACTGTTAAAGTATGATGTGGCACAACACCAGAGGAGGGAGGGAAAAATAATTTAACATATTGGAGAAGAGAAGAGCAGAGAAGGGAAGAGAAGAGAAGAGAAGAGAAGAGAAGAGAAGAGCAATGAATCTTTTCTATGCGGTCATCAATACCCAAGCTGCCCAAAGCCAAAAGAAAACAGTTTGAGAGATAGGAAGCTAGACATCTGCTTTATTGAGGTAATTTGTACTAAAAGGGTGCTGCTAAAAGGATGCTCTTTGTGTACGTGTGTGTGTGAGAGAGTGTGTGTGAAAGATAGAGTGAGAGAAATGAAGGAAAGAAAATTAAAGTTCAGCTGGAGGGGACACTTTCTAATGAGATGCATGGAGAGCTAAAAGATGGATCAACCTGGATAAAACTAAACTGAAATAACACATTGCAAAGTCCAAAGCAGGACACTACACTGCTTTCACTGCTGGGTTGATTTGCATATTTTGAATGTAGAAAGTACAGAGGAAACATGTCTTATCTCTCAACTTTGTGATCTAGAGCTCTCATTTTCATCCCAGAATGTACAGTACATTTTACTGAGTGCAACTAATTCTTCAAAGACTGATTCTTTCATTCTTTCAACACTCTCAAGGCTGATGTCAAGGATTTATGTGGCTAGTGGGAAGAGTCGCAAAGCAAGACAGAAAGATAGACAGAAGAGAGAAAGAGACCAAAAAAATATATATAAGCCCTCAGCTCAGCCACATCCTCCCCTGATTTCCCCTGATAAGGCAGGTTACGCAGGGCACGACTGGCGGCTTGTGTGTGTGTGTGTGTGTGTGTGTGTGTTTGTGGCCTTCAAAAACCCACCGGTTGGTTGTGATCTTAAGGAAAAGGCAAAAGAGAAAGAGAGAGGGTGTCGGAAATCGTAGAAACTTTGATCTGCCCTCTAACCAACCATGAAGGACAAAGTTTATATTTTTGACATGAGGCACCCTGGGAACAGAAAGAGAGAAAAGGAGGGAGAATCTGAGGATACAAGGGTTCACAGAGAGCAACAGAACCAAAGAGAGAGAGAGAGAGAGCGAGAGAGAGAAAGAGAGAGAGGAATTGGGGGCTAATGGTGTGTGGGATGCTGACATTATTAGTTATCTAAAGTGGCAGCCATGGTTGTGCCATTATACAACTAACCTCCATAAGTAATACTGTGGCTACCTTCCTGCATCTGCCTTAATGCTGCAGTGGCGCCTTATTCTGCAGCTTTTCTCCATTAGTACCACAGTGATAGGCCATGGCAAAAGCACTCCATCCTTCACCTACATTTTAAAGCTGCCAGTGATTCAGCATTTTCAGGTAAAACTTTGCCTCTGGCTGGATTCCTATTTCCTGTGTGGAAATATTAGCTTATTGAATATTTGATCGAGTGCTTAAAGTAAAAAGGAACTAGCTGATTTTAGCAGTTTTAAATCAGAAATCCACTTTTTGGTCTCAGTTTGTGTGTATTTTATGACTTATGAACATTACATTTTTAACAATTTATCTTTTAAATCACATCATAGCAAATCTCATGACATTTGATGTTATACTTTATTTTCTGTAGCTCCAATGGATTATGAACAGTTATTTTTTGCATATTATCTTTATGCCTTAGCATAATACTTCACCACCATCATACATTCTGAACACATACAGACTTTTTAACCTTTTTTCTCAATCCGATTAGAGTATTCCTGCGTGTTATCTGTTACTCCCTTTGCATTTTTCAGCAGCAAAATGAATGATCCATGGGACTGTTCAGTATTCTAGTGTGAGACCCTTCGCCAGACATGATGATAGCTCCTTTGGGACTTCGAGGGAGATGGAAAAGACTGTTGAGAGGCATTTTGGTCTGGGAGCTAAAAATGAAAAGTGACGTTCATGATACTGCTCTGAGAGAGGCTAAGAGACAGAGAGAGAAAGGAGGACATGTGTGCGTGCATTGCATATGTGCATTTGTGTCTATGTTTCCATGTGTATGGCTGAGTGTTTTGGTGTGTGCATGTGCCTGAGAAAGTGAAAAACTTCTTGACAGGTCTGTGGCCTGTTAAAGGATGTGTGGTGGTTTACAGTTTCAGGTTAGAGGAGTCTAACACATGGCCTTTAATCTGATATTTCATCATGTGTTGCATACAATATATGTGTATAAAAAGGAAACACCAGCTGACTTACAGGTCTGTGGTGTGTTCGGGGATGTGTGGAGGCACGCGGGTCAGTTTGAGATTGGAGCAGTCGACCACAGTGCCTTCACAACGACATTTCTCTGGACACACCAGATCCTGGAAACACTCGCCACTCAGGCGACTACGATAGTCCTCCTGACCTGCAGAGGAAAGAGGGAGGGAAAGAGAGCAAAAGAGAGAGAAAGTGACATAGGAGAAACAGAAAAACAGACAAAAGGGTAGACAGCAGGCAGAAAGGGAAGGGAAAGAGAAAAGCCGGGTAAATTAAGTCAAATGAAGGAGTAGGAGACAGAAAGCAAGAGGGAAAAAAGATAGAGAGGAAGAGAGTGAGAAAGACAAAGGGAGACACCAGAGAGACAGAAAGTTCTTAATGTTACTCTGTACATTTTTAATAAAAAATATTGTCTCATTTACATATGATTAGATTTAAAGACGTTCCTATGTATACCTTATAATGAAGGACAACATATTATCCAAATAAACATATAATCAATAGTAAAGAACAACACATTCAGATGAAGCCATGTCAAAAGTCTTGCTTCCAGTGACCGGTTATCACATCAGACTAAACTGTGTCTGAGTTTAATTGTTTGGAAAATTCTTCTTTTGTTCTGATTTCACCTCTCAAAGGTTGTAAAACATTATTAGTCAACGAGTCATTTGCAAGACATGAACTCCACTCCATCAAAGATTAAAAAGCACAGGCTGCATGCTGCTGCCGTATGGTGCTGTAGAGCAGCCACGGGGCTGATGCAGGGGGGGTAATTCTGCATGGCTACCACTGTAAATCAAATTAACAAACAGATATCCATGTGGTTTCATGGAATCATTTTGTAGATAGATGCGGTTTAACCCTGGATGTTTTTGTTTAACAAGGTGAGCCAGAGACCACTTCTGTTATTTAGATATAATGTGAGCAGATATTATTTATGACCGCTAGTGCCTGTGGAATAGACCTGGTTTACATCATGCAGCACTCGTACTGTATTTGTGCACCACATACCCTCTTTATAGTTCTCACGGTTATCATTACCTCTTTCTCTTCCTCTCTCTCTTTCCAACCTTGTTTGTCTATCTGTTCTCTGTCAATTTAACCTTTTCTTTTAAGTTTTTTGCCACTCTCCCTTTATACTGCTCTTATATTGGCACAGACTACTTGTTCTTTCATTCTCTGTCTCCACTCTTTCCTGGCACACACCCTTTATGGCTTATATGTTTTCTGCTTGTCATTGTTAAAGAACCACCTATTGAGGGGTCCTTTGCAATGAACATCCTTGATTTGAACTCAGTAAATGATCACTGCTCTTCGAATGGCGTCTATCTGTTGGGAGAATTGGCTGGGTAGCTCCTTTCAGTGGCAGAATACTTTAAAATTATATCTCTGGGCTGCCACTAACCTTGTTGGTTGGCAAGCTGACAGAAAGGAAACAGCAAGGGATCAAGTAAGAAAGTGAGCAAAGAACTGGAGGTGGGAAGGTTTTTATATACTAAAGGAAAGAATAAGGAAACCTGTTGAGTTGAGTCAGCTAGAGCAGAAAAGGGTGAAGCCGTCTGTTCAGAGGTGGTGGGATCAGCCATGCTAACCACTGAAGCACTGCCATGCCACTGGACAATTTGACAGTGGAGGTAGGTGTACAGGTGCAGCCAGACCAGATTTTGCCAGACGCAACTTAGTCGTGTGGTGTGGCGTGTGGGTAGGGTTGTGAGCATAAACTGCAGGAGCTAGCATGGCTAGGGGGCTAACAACAGCAGTCCGCAATATTGTAAATTATACAGCTTCTAATCAAACACTTAATCAATCAGATGTAATCAAGCAGTGTCCCTCTCTTGCGCAGAGTGTATTATTTTGGCATGCATTAATATAAACAAGAAAATAACAAAATTTAGAACCCCCCCCCTCTTTAACTGGCTAGACATTGGATGGCCTTGTGATTTTATGTGTTTAGTTTAATCAGACTGAATTGGAAGCGAGTACGTCTTGCCCTGTTGTTCACTGAAGTGAAAGGGAAGCAAAATCTGATGTGATTGCACTTTAACAAGCATTTCTCATTATGCGGTTTGAGACCCTACAAAGACCAATCAGGAGGATAAGTACAGGAAAAGTAGGAGAGTCTGTTGAGAAAATTGAGCTGGGATTTATGCTGGGAGTTGAGCATTAATGGTTGATGTGGGTGTTTCTGAATGGCTTAAATTATTGATATTTATCACTGATTGAGATATTTTGATGTTAGATTTCTAGTCTATGGCTCAGTGATGTCAGTTTATTTCAACCACAGTTATAGTCCCATGTATCAGAAGCCCTGCAAATAAATGCAAACAAACAGAGGTAAAGTATTTAAGCCCTTAATTTTTGCTCCAAGGCGTGTGATTGGCTGGGAGAGGCAGGTGGGCGTGTGCTCGGCGGTCCCTGGCGCTTGACGGAACCATGTGATGTCACAGTAGGCGGGGCCACATGGTTAGATCAAGCACAAGAGACAGCTGCACGAGCCAATCAGAAGGCAGGTCCACACAGGAGGAAGGCGGGGCAACAGAGAGCTGCACCAGTCAGGGGGCAGGGTCCATACAGGATAGGAGAGGCAACAGACAGCTGCAGATCCACACAGGAAGGGGACGGGACCAGAGAACTGCCCACCAATAGTGAAAATGTCCACACAGGTCCAGAGAGGAAGAGGAGATGCAAGGAGAGGCATGGGACTGCAGACAGGAAGGGCTGAAGCAAAGAGGACCGCCATAACCAGCTTTAGGAACTTTTGTAATCTAGTTATCTCGATGGCTCCATGGGCAGAGCACTAACATTAGAGGCTTGCTTACCACTGAGACCTTCCATGTTAAAAATGCACCATCATGATACTGCAAAGCACTTTGGATAAAAGCCTTTTACCATTTAATAGTATTGGTTATGCTATTTATTGTGTGCTCAGTTTAGGCTGGGACACACCATTTTAGAGAACAGAAGGAGTGAAAATCTCATGTCACCAAATGGTCGGTCTTACAGGCACATTTTTTACAGCGTACTGATGTAACTAAGATGACTGTAATGGTGCTTGAAGAATCTGGTTTCCAAATATTTTGTGTGCTTCCTGTTTCATTAGTTTAGGTTTGCGGTTATGTTTCTTCTTTAGGTTTCAGGCCCCTAATAAAACCAAACATCTGTGATAGACACAGGTGAAATACCTGCTGTTAAACGACCCACTTTGTTGCTCATTGCAAAACAATCACAGGATACCCTTACATCAAATTATAAGAATGCTGCTGCTTATTAAAGAGAATTCAACCTCTTCTGATAATCCCATTACATGATCATCTTTTCTTAGCACAACCCCATTCAGTATAATAATAATAATATCTTGCATTTATATAGCGCCTTTCAGGAGACTTTCAAGGATGCTTTACACAAGGAGGCTGACAAAATAAAAGAGATGAAAACATAAAATGAAGGTAGCAAATCATGTATAAGGTTGAAACTGCTGGAACTAATACAGTTGACTGAGGTCCCCTACTATGTTGCCCTGTAAACCAATGATTTACTTACAACCACTGCTTTAGCACAGTTCAAATAGTTTGTCTGTAAGGGGATTTAAGAAATTCATTTTCCAGCAATCCATAAAAAGGCAGACTATTTAAGACAGAGAAAACAATGTGAAGAGCCACTGTAGAGAGGCACTGGGGATGTGAAGTATATACCGTGGTACACATACACAGACACACACTCTTTCACACGCTCACACAAGTGGGAGATCACAGACTATGGCCAGTCCCTGCTGAGTTAGTTATGGTGCTGCTTAAGACTGAATTGGTCTGTGTTGTAATTAGTGAGACCCATGGCTCGCATCAAAGGAATGAACAGTAATACAATACTACCACACAGAGAAAGATGGAGATTGTGTGTGTGAATGCTTGTGTGTGTGTTTGAGTAAACACACATCAATTTCAGTTTCTAACTGCATACATAAACCAACATGTGTGTTTTTACATGGGTTTATAATGTTTTACCTGTGCTTCTTGACATTCTTTATTGACCTTCAGAGGTGACTCCCTGCATGTTTGCTTGTGTTTGTATGTGTGTTCAGGTGTGTGTGCGTGAGCTCATCTCCTACCTGTGCACCTGAACTTCTTGCCTTTAACCTGGCTGATGCGTTTGTTAGCCAGCCTTCTGGGGTGGCTGCAGCGCGCTCCACTGGTCTCAATAGGGTTGTCAAACAGGTAGTCTGCCAGCCACTTCAGGTGACAGTCACACATAAAGGGATTCTGGGCCAGATGACTGAGAGAGAGAGAGAGAGAGAGAGAGAGAGAGAGAGAGAGAGAGAGAGAGGAGGATGGGTTTGTCATGGAACAGGAAAAGAAGAGGGCCGCACAGTTACTACAGTTTCCTCAGCTGTCATGTGTTTCAGTAACACTTTGCAACCTTTTGTGACTCTTCTCATTGCTGACTAATACAAAATATTCCTGATTCAACCAAAGCCCATCAAAGCTTTTACATGTATTGCTCTAAACTGCTGGTGTATGATACACCTTTCCTTGGGGAAAAATCCTCTAGCGTACAGGAAGTGAGGTATTTTATGTTTCAAGCAGCAAAAGCAGAAGTGCTTAGGACAGAAAAACTGTACGGTTCACCTTCACTGAATAATCAGAGAAATGAAAGAGCACCACTTACACATACTTTCAAATAATCAAAGATTAACTTAGGAAAAAGAAGTTGAAGTATTGTACACACTGCTTGATTAACAGCAATCTAAACCTCACAGTGATAAGTGTGCAGTCCTAAGTATGTTGGCCTCTTTCCTCTGTCTGTCTGGATAATCATGTTTAAACATCAATTAATTGTGTAATTGTTTAGTCTATGAAATGTTTAAGAAATAGTAAAAAAAATAGCCATTCAAAACTTCTCAGTTGCAGCTCTAGTTAAGACACCTGGGTTTATGAAAAATAACTCAAAACCTTACTATACTTACAGAGTCTTGATGGAGCGCAGAGGGGCAAAGAGTCCTTTGCTGATTGTTTGCAGTTTGTTGTCGTACAGCGACAGCAGGTTGAGGTTCTGCAGGTCTTGGAAGGTGTTGACTCTCAAACAGTTAATTTTGTTGGCATTCAGCAGCCTGAAACCCAAGGAAGAGCCATTCAGCATTTGTTGTTTATCTGTAGTCGTTTTACTTATTTAGCTTTATTATCTCTGTGCACTACACAAACAAAAGATAAAGCGCATATGCAGATAATGAGATAATTTATTTTTCTCAGATGCATCTCTGCTGCAAAACCACTACTTTTTCTCCCCTGTCCTCTTCTTCTCACTATTTCTTCCCCTGTCCCTCCTTATAGCCTCTCCAACCCTCTCCACACAGTCATGATTCTAGCTTTTTCTGGCTGTGACACATAAATCTAAAAATTGCGGTTTTATATATTTTCACTTTCTCTCCTGGAGCAGGAGGGGAATATCTACTGTTGGGTGGGAGTGCAATATCGTGTTTTGATGGGAGAGACAGATGGTGAGAGGAAAAAGAAGGAAGAAGAGAGAAGACGGAAGAATGGAGATGGGATGGAGGAAATAATGGAGTGAGACAGCGAAGGGACAGGCGAAAATTTAACTTGGAGTGACAAAGATATACAATTAAGTGAAAGAGGCTGACAGCCAAAATGGAGGAGAGAGAGAAAGGGAAATGGTAAATGTGATAGAGGGATTAGGTAAATGACAAGAAAGGTTTGCACCTCCACCCTTTCCTCCATCTGTCTCTCCTTTTATACCTGCACTTCATTAGCTAATATGGCCAAGTTGACAGCTTTTTGCCTGTACTTTCTTTTTTCACTTCTTGTCTGTCCCATTCTCTGTCTTTTTGCTCTTTTATCACACAAACACTCTTTCTCTCCCTGTCTTTTCTTTCATTCTTTGTTTTTTTTTTTTTTTGTCCCTCTCACACTCTACTCACTTCCTCCTTTCTTTCTTGGTCTGACAGGTGACTAACTCGGTGCTTGATACAGCCGCTCAGCTTAATCATCTTAAGTCATCCTAACGAGAGCCTATACTGGCACAGCCCGCATACACACACAATTGCGCACACATGCACTCACAGGCAGACACACGCACACACATGCTGCTCTGCGACATATCCACGCCTCATTAGGCAGCTCACAGGGGGAACTAATTACTTGAAACTGCACCAGTAAAACAAAGCAGCGCAGACGATATAAACAGCAGACCGGTAGGTATACAAAGCAATAAACACATCTTTGTCATGGAAGGTTGACATGCTGCTTGTTTCACCAGTGAAAGCTAATATATAATTTATAATTATTACACTATATGGGAGAATAACAGCATCTTAAAAGTCCTGACAAACTGACCAACTTTTTAGAGAAGGGAGGTTTTCTTCTGTCAGGAGCGAAATATTAAAAGACATATTCCCTCCCTATACCTGCTGGGTGAGCGCCAACACCCGCAGGCAGTGTCTTTGTGGGATTGACCAATGATGTGGCAAGACATGAATGTTAACTAGCCATTCAGTACTGTATTTATGCATTGGTCGAAGCAGTCGCAAATGCACAGAACTATCCTATCCTATTAAGGGATGACACGTGCAAGTATAAACAGAGATAAAGTATTCAGTGTTTCAGTGTTTAGCATTTTATGACGGCAGCATCATGACAAGGTCTGAGGGAAATGCTTTTCCAATCAGGGGATACTAAATTATAATGATGTCACACTACACATACACGAAAACACACATTTCATCTTTCTCTGGTTTTCTTCACTGTCTTTTAGAATCTGCATTTAAATGTTTCTCTATACCTGTCTTCTTCCTTATGACTATGTCTTTTTTTCCATCTTTCCCTCTCCATCCATTAATTTATCCATCCCCCCCTTCTCTCACTCTGTGTCTGACTATGCACCATGCATCCCAATGATCCACCTAAGCGCATAAGAGGTGTTTGTGGGTTAGATCCACTCATCCTCATTCTCTTTGCTTCGCTTCACTTTACGACGAGAAAAGCCCAGAACATTAGCTGTTTCTGCAGTGGACTGCGGCATTTGCGAGGACCATATGCCACATACAGTACCAATGTAGCCATTATAGGAGTCAGGATTTTTTACTGCATGCTGAACCACTGCTGCAGTTTGAACCGGTGCCCATGAGGAATTATTCAGAATTAATAGTTTTCCTCATAGTAGACACTAAATGTTAGAAGAACTATGGGAGATTACAGTTTTTATTACATTGCACCAGTTTGGTTCATGTTGATCATTAAGAAAGACTGTATACACACACACACACACACACACACACACACACACACACACACACACACACACGATGCAGGACAGATGGAGGGGTTAATGCATGGAGAGGGGATTCTGCCACTGTGCTACAGTGATGATTACCAAGATTTGCTCTTCCTCATAAATTACCACCATACTATATATTGAGGCAATAAGCTGAGATCATGGTACAAAGATAATGTACTGTAGATATGACTCTCTGATGCCAAGTCACCAAATCATCTTAATCATGGAAAATTGAGTACAATACTAAACACCAATACAGCCAGACCTACTTGCCATTATGATGCTCCAATTGGAGGCAACATAATGGCAAGATTAAGGGACACTGCAAGTAAAGTCTGGTACTTTTTTAAAGGATACTAATTAACTTTCGGACTTAACGTGAGAATGCTAGTATACCATACATTTCCATACCAGTATTTTGACCTCCAGGTAGTGATTTGTTTCCACACAAAACTTCAGTCTCATACTGTAAATTATGCCACACAGCAGTTATGTTCCTTGCTGATAAATCCCCTGCGACAAGGGCCTTTGAGTGTATAGGCTGTTCTTTATTTTACATTTCACATGTTCATTGGTTGCCTCTTGGTCCAGACCATTTTCTAAAAAAAAAAAGATGTAGCTCATCCCATGTTTAAGTGTGATATTCTTTTGTTTATTGAAAAATGTATTTCATTGTTTTCTGGGGGGACAACACAGGTACACACAGGTACACATAACATAACAACAGACAGTACTTACAGTAGCTGCAGGGAGACCAGTCCATCAAACAATCCCTTGGGCAGCTCTGTGATCTTGTTGCCGTACAACACCCTGCACAGGACAGACAAAACATCATCATTTGGGTTACAGTGTTTACAAGGTCGTTCTTACACGTTAAGACTTACGTGGTCTGAAGCTGGTTGCGAAGCACAGTAAAATGCTCTGCATATACAAGTTGTAACATCTTATGGTGTTTTATCCCATTAAAGTGTATTTTGGGGATTTTTTCCATTTTAATCTTTAAGTAGCTGTTATCAGGAAAAGCATACAGTGAATAAGCAGTTGATTTTGTCTTATTTCAGGACACTTCAGCAGTTTTGATGATGCTGTTTGAGGATTTAACCAGTATCCTTTCACAGTTGGCCTCTCTGACAATTCATATTTAGTGTAATTTACAGTATTATGCCTTCATACTCTCATCCTACCCATAGGACTGCTGAATACTATAGTTCAATATGGAGTGGTGGGAATGGTTTTGCAAAATATGTGTACATTTAAATCAAATGCTGTCATTAGATAACAAAATTTGATGCCTATGTTAAATTGTTTGTCAGTATGACATGACGATAGCTGTCATATGAAGGTGTCTCAGCTGAAAACAGCCTGTAAATCAAGAAGTAATAATGCGAAAACCATGATTCTCCAAAATGTCAACTTGTCATTAGCTAAGAAAGAAGGTATTTTTCAGCTTTGGGACAATGCATTTTCCAGATAATACAATAGGATTTTATGTGCTTTTTTTCAGGTTAAGACGTGAGTGAAGTTTTTTTCAACCCATAAAGGAAAACTTCAGTTTATCTGAAAAAATCTAAATCACTAAATTTAAAGATACATGGTTTTCACTGGTCAGCAGCACCATTAGAAATTATACTGTAAACTAAGATGTCCTTTGTTTTCATTGCATTTCCTTGACCAACCCATCTTCCATAAAATTCCACTAATAATCAGCTCTCCTAAAGGCGGGTAAGACTTGAATGAAAAAGCCATCACGCTCACCGAGTTGAAAAAACTGTTTTAGGGACAAAAACTGAAGGAGTGTAACAAAGTTGTCTCTTTCCAGTGCAGTGCAATTTCTAACTTTGTCAGATTATAAAAACACAGTAGAATAATTTCGTCACTAAGGCTTTTCTCACTAAGCACACTGTTGGACCGGTTATCTCATTTCATCATCAAAAACTGAAATTATGTTTGAGATGTGCTTCCAATGGCAGTTGCAACCATTTAATTCACTTGAACAATTTTATATTTTGCTACATCACGCATCAGCTGGCCTCTACTGCAGAAGTCGTGTCTCTCAGAGACATTCCTGTTTAACTGACTCGGCTCTGTTGTGTGTGTGTGTGTGTGTGTGTGTGTGTGTGTGTTCACCTTGTCTGCCCCTTCATGTCTGTCTGTCTGTCTCATTTTCATGCTCCAGATTGATTCAAATTAAACTGTCCTTCATGTTCTTATCACATTCACCCTCAGTGATTACAGACACGTACAATTACACACACACACACACACACACACACAAGCAAATACAGAACAGACACACAAATAGCACATACACACACACACACACACGCAGCATTGTGGTCCTGTTGTCAACATCGACAGCAACAACATCTTTATTTGCTAAATGTCTGGAAACTCAATTACTTTCCTGTCTGGATATGTGTGTGTGTGTGTGCACATGCCTGTGTGTGTGCGTGTTTGCATGTACGTGTGTCATACTTACAGTGAGGTGAGTGAGCGAAGGCCACTGAAAGCATCGGCAGCAATGTCAGAAATCTGGTTCTTACTCAAGTCACTGGGGGGGGAAGAGAGAGAGAGAGAGAGAGAGAGAGAGAGGAGATAAGTGCATTACTGTAATACACAGTAATGGGGTTCATTCTGTGTGAATGTCCTAGAACTGTCTGACAAATGATCATGAGAGAATACATCAGCAGAGGTCAAGGCAAGAGGACAAGAGTAAAAAAAAAAAGTAAGAAGGGCTGAATATGTAAGTAAGTGAGGGAGAGAGAGAGAGTGATGGACAGAGTGAAGGACAGAAGTAAATCGACAGGAGAGAGAGAGAGAGAGAGAAACTGGAAGCAGTGGCATGTTAAGTGCAGTTCATGTCATTCACTTCCATCGCTGTAAGATATATTATTTAACACTTCTGTGGAGGTTAAAACTGTGTGTGTGTGTGTGTGTGTGTGTGTGTGTCTGCCCACGCGTGTGTGTGGGTGGATAGGTGGGTGGATAACCTTACAACCTTGCACAAGTCTGCAAGTCTGGCATTTTCAGGCATTTGCATGATATGGACATTTTTCACCAGTGAGCTTTATGTCTGTGGGTGTGTGTGAAAGAGACAAGAAGAGATGAACTGTGTGTGAGAATGTGTGTGTGTGTGTGTGTGTGCATGCTGGTTGGGACTTTGTATTAGACATATAGCCTTCTTTTTGCCTAAGGCACTATATCTCACAGTTATTGTTATAGACATCAGTGACTGATTATGTGTCTGTCAATTAAAGTTCTAGATTCAAACCATTTTCTGCTACTGAGGTAAATGCCTTATTAAAAATAAATACAATAAAATGTGAAGATCCTGACTATTTAGATCAACAGAATTTATTGTTTCAATTCTTAGATGTATTTCTATCTTTTCCCTGTTTGCTAACTACATTTCTAAGACACAGAGGTCAGCTAATATGACCCATAAAAGAAGAGGCCACATCTCAAAATATTTACATTACAATATGTCTAAGCTGTCAGTGCTGGTTAAAATCATTGAAAAACCTCTAGTGACCATGTGAAAGCCTTTTTTGTACTAAATGTAATTTTGTCAGACTATTAGTTTCAATCTAGAAATCATATATCATGATTACTGCTGCTATGAAGATTGTGAATGACCTAGAGAGGAGCCAGGGACATCCAGCCTTATTTATTGATTTGTTCACAGCCTTTGACACAGTTGATCATGCCTTGCTAAAGCTGAGGTTGATGAACATATGAATGTCTGACCAAGCAATAACTTGGTTATAATATCTTAACTAGGACTCAGTGTGTGAAAGTCAATGGGCTCAGCTTATGCTGGCTTAGGCTGTGTTCAGACCAAACGCAAAGTGAATTTTTGCCTTGCGTTACTCGTGCGAATACGGCCGCAGGAGTGTTTTTTGTAGTATTTCGCAACCCGCTAATATTCACCCTTAACAGCCAATGTGAGTATTCCTTCTGGAAAATGCTAATTTTACTTGGTTCATAGTAAAGTATAACAATTAGTATAATAAATTTGCTTTGCGTTTGGACTGAACACCACTTTAACTGTACTTAACCTTGGAGTGCCCCAAGATTCTATACTGGGTTTGGTTTATTTGTCTGCCTGTCTACATTAATGATTCAGGAGTGAATGCACATGAAACTTATACTCATTGTTATGCAGATGATACAGCTGTTGACCTCAACGGGACTTACCTGGTTAAATGCAGGTTAAATAAATGGATAAATAAAATAATGCATCCATGTGAGGTGCAAGTAAAATTTCTGCTAAGGTCTTGAGTGTGTGAGCTAAGTCATGTTTATGCATATCAGTGCATGTCTGTATGCTTGCCAACTTCTGAGAATCCACACGCATTTGTGTGCATGTGTGTGTGTGCGTGCAGTTTTATCCAGACAGACTTACATCCTCTTGAGCTTCTTGTAGGTAGAAAAGGCTCCTGCAGGGACACTTTTAATCAAGTTCTGCTCCAAACGACTGAGAGAGACAGAAAGAGAGAGCAAATAAGAGAGAAAGAAAGAAGGGAGAGGGTGAGAGTTAGATGATCTTTAATAATCCCTTCAAAAAATACAAAAAAAAAAAAAAAAAAATTAGAAGCGCACATTACCCCAAATCATACAATGAAAAAATTGAATACAACTTCAACAACAGCAACGTCATGCATAAGAGTTAATTTTCCTTCCTTTCAATATTTAATTTCACCAAGGACAGAGAAATCATTTCCTGTTTACAACACAACCTCAGCCAAGCACAAGTGCACAAAAAGTTCAAAAGGTGGCTGTTCCAATCAACATCTACAAAATATTTCTGCAGGTTGGTCAGTGCTTTGCAGCAGGGACTGGTCAAGGTCACTTAGTGTGAAATGTTGAGTTGAATTTTGCAGCTCAGCAGTAATGGGCTTATATGGAAACCAGAGTGTGGTCCGGCAACCAAAACCTGGACCGCTGACCACAATTCCTGTTTGCTTAGTAAGGCTCTGGCCAGAGTGTTCAGGAGGTACAGCGATATACATAAATGTTTCCAATGGCAAAGTATGACAAGTAGCTAACTGGTTATATCAAACTTGCTATCACTCAACTCCAGTGAAATACAGGTTTTAGTGCACAATTTTCACATGGGTCAGCTGGTTTAAGTGTAACTGGCAGCAGAACATTAACAATTTTCATTTTCCAATCATAATTTCTCATTTTTTTATTTGAATCTTTCATAAATTCCTTTCATGGAGCCACAACACTCACTTTTTTAGACGCAGTCAGACTGTATTAATGAACACTTTCCTCAACTTTTTCAGGCTAAGGGCCAAAGGGAATTTATTACATCTCTTTCTCCTGAAGACTGCAGACTCATTACACCATACTGGTAGTATTACTGTATTATCATGTGGGGAGCCATCAGAACTAGGCACAAAGCCCACGTTTGGAGGAATGTACTGTAGTTTCTGCTCTCCTGATGGTCTAGGCAACACATCCATCTATGTAGCTCATGCATTACTCATGTCTCCTTGCTGCTGTGAAAAAAGAAGGGAAGGAATTAGGACAGGAAAGAAAAGGAGGCAGAGGAGGAGATGATAATAAAAAGCAGCAAAATTAGAGAAAAATAAAGGAAGAAAAGGAGAGGACAAAAGGTGAGCAGAGAAATCACAGAAGGGGAGTGGGAAATGAGGACAGCTACGGAAAAATCAGAGTAGTGGAAAAGTGTGGACAACAGGGGAGAGGAGAGGAAAAATCAGAGAAGAGGAGGATGCGGTGAGGTCCCAAGGCCAGCCACAGGGTCAGCTGTCAGAATGATAAATGGGAACTAATCCACCCTTCTTCTTCCTCTCCTCCTCTTCTTCAGCCCCCACCATGTCTTGCTCTTGACCTCCACCCTCAATCCCTCTCTTTTTCTTTCTTTACTCCTCTTCCTTGATATCTATCTATCTATCTATCTATCTATCTATCTATCTATCTATCTATCTATCTATCTATCTATCTATCTATCTATCTATCTATCTATCTATATTCATCTTGTATCACTGTTTGCCTTTAAACGCTGTAAGTCACTTCACAGCTTATTACGACCAATATATTTTATGACATGGACTCAAAGCCAAGTTTTGATGACATTTGCTGTTATTAAATGCAATTTCGTTGAATTTATTGCACCAACTTGTGACTGCTGCCCTGCAACTGCGTTTTTAAAATGAAACACGTATGTGGTCCTGGCTTTGAATGCAACAAAACCCTCACAGGTGCCTGTTTCTTGGCTCATGTCCCTTTTTAAATTGCCACACCTCGTGCCCCTGGCAAGCAACAACACCTTATCTACCACTGAGGGGTCAAAATAAATCAAGGATGTACAGATATTGACAAAGACAATCTGCACACACAACAGGTAACAAATTATATCTGGGGGCTTTAAAACAAGGTTGAGACAAAGACACTTAGAGGCTCAATATCAAAGGAAGTATTAAAGGGAAGACATTTTAAGAGGCAATATAAAAAATCTATAAGGTGAGGCGACGATTAAATGACAACTGAAGCAGGAAGCAGGAGGCAGGTTTGGCAGGTGAGCATATTCACAATAGGCTGAGTGTGCACACACACACACACACACACACACACACAGACACACACAGCTCACTCACTAACAGATATCTGTTGATGTTCTAATGCAGTTAAAACGCCTTGAGACAAACCTGTTTTGTTAAATTGCTTTATGAATATATTTGACTTGAAGAGACAGATCAACGCACACACACACTTGGAAGTGCACAGTTGCATGCTTCATACATACACACACATGCACACACACATTTGGCAGTGATCCTTGCCACCAGCATGCAGAAAGATGACTTTGTCCCTATTGGAGGACTGACAATACATCATCCTATTATACTCTATTGTTTCTGGCTGCAGCAACAACATTTATTATAATGGATCCAATGCTAATTTTGTGTGTGTGTGTCTTAGAGATTTCATCATATATGCTTTGGTGCTTGTGACTCAACCACAATGCATTTTTATGTGTGTGTGTTTGACCCTCCCAGAATGTGTGCATGTAATTTGTACTCAAGTACGTACTTTGTTTGTGCAAACAAAACGGGTGTGTCTGCATATATGCATGTGCATTGGTGTGTATGTGAGTGTGAGAATCTATTACTTATGCTGGGGAGGTATAGCGGTATTGGTGTAGCGTTGCGGGGGAGAATTGCTTCCTTACTCACAGAGCAATCAACCAGCTGTCCTCTGTACAAACAAACAGGGTACAACGATCGATACGGATATCAAACACGTCCCACTGTGGGGTGTGTGTGTGTGTGAGTGCGTGTTTAAATATGTGTCTAAGAGTCAGAAAGGAGAAGGAAGAGAGAAAGAGGAGGGTAAATGTATGAGTGTGAAAAAAAAAGAGTTTTGCTGCAATCTAAAACAATATGCCACTGCAAAACTCAGAGTGCCACACTTTGGTTTAGATGTAAGGTCATCATGTGTCTAAAAATCCAAAACTGTGCATGTCATGTGTATTTGCACATATATGTGTGTGTGTGTGTGTGTGTGTGTGTGTGTTTGGGTTAAGTATTATGAGTTTACTTTTAATTCAAACTGTGGCTTATGAATAGTTTAGTGGCTATTGCTATTTTTTTTAATCTTATAAATAGGTCAAAATGTCTCCCTCAGTAGACTAGAATCACATCTATACTATTTTACACACACACACACACACACACACACACACACATTTGCATATAACCAGTGTAAAAGTAAAACCTGTTGTGTTCAATAAATAAAAAGAAGGAGAAAAAGGCAAATCACCACATGATTTAGTTGTGCAAAAGCAAATAATGTACTGCAACAAGGCAGAAAACATAGATGATTTGAACATGGGTACATCATGGGTATGTGGCCAGAATGCAGTTTTAAACAGGCAAATACATAATAACAATACTGACATGGTGTGCAAAAATACAAGTTGAAAAGACTGGAGGAATATTAAGAAACATGCACATTTAAAAAATTTAAATGATATGGCAAATGTCAATCGATAATGCACATGACACACATACTGAAAATGTGTAGTAAAATAAAGCAGTCTTACATCTCCACGATGCCCTCAGGGAGGTTGGCTGGTATTTCAGTAAGGCCTTTACGACGACAGTCCACTATGTTGTTGTTACAGCTGCAGCTGGCTGGACACACGGCTACCTGAGGAACACAAGTCCTTGACTCTGTCTGTGCTGGGCCTGTGAACAGCAATATATAGAAGCAATATAACAGATTCTGAAAGCAGAGATATGATGAGAATAGGAGATTCCTTCATGCCTGCAGCTACATTTACTCTTATATAAATTCTGCAATCAAATTTTAGCTTCTGTTTTATTCCTAAAGTTCTTTCTGATGTTTTTGTATATTTTATCCCAGTTTCTCTCAGTGGGATTAGTGTCAGCTTCAGTGGGGAGTTTTAGCATCCCACGATGGTCTTTGTGTTGTTTCAGAAGCATTTGCATCTTGCCAGGAATGCAATTCTTTGGAGGAAACATGCCATTTTTTGGTATGAAACGGGAAGAAATTGCAATATAAACTGAATATTACTAAATATCACCTAGCCACAGTATGTACACAAAAATATTGCTAGATATGAGCAGGATGGAGAAACAGAGAAAAGGAGTATAGGGAGATAGACAGGAACATGAAAAAGAAACGAAGAAAGGGAAGAGGAGGTAAACGGTGAAAAAGAAGAAAGAAAGTAAAGAAAGAACGAGAGAAAGACAGGTCTGTTATTGACACCTAAAGTAAGGGATGGGAATGCAGAAAAGTGCAGCAAGAGGAGGTCTGTTGGAGCATGTAGGCAGAAAAGACGAGGGTAAAGGCTAATAAAGAGAGCTCAGCCTGACAGTCTATTAGCACAGAGAGCTGAATCAGAGGCCTATAAACAGTGTCTATACTATCTTCAGCTGATAACACTACTGCTCTTATGCTGGCCCTTTGGCTGATTACGCGCTCTACATGGTGTAATTCTTTCAGTGCTATAAACTCAATGCTGAGCTGTTTGGAGATGATAACAATGCTGCCTGTAATACTGGCCTTTATGTTTATTAGATTCTCTGTCTTGTGTACCTCTATGTCAAAGAGCCTCTACTGTCAAATAAACTAAACACTAGACCCAACTGTGAACTTCTTCTTGAATCCACTCTGTATGCCATATTTATATCTGTGTTGCTGAATAGTTCTCGGTCGATTCTGTGTCAAATTATTATTTTTATTAAAAATTATTTTTTGGGCATTTTGCCTTTATTGGATAGTGACAGAGAGATAGAAAAGGCGGGAGAGAGAGGGGATGACATTCAGCAAAGGGCCTGGGCCGCTGCGGTAAGGACTCTACCAGGTGAGCTAACAGGGCGCCCTAGTTCTGTGTTGATTTTAAAATGAACTTTAGAGGCAAGATTTCACTTAAAGTATTATAGTATACTTTTATATTAAAGTATTATAGTAGTAGCTGCAATTGAGCCAAAACTGGCGGCTTTTCTCCAAATTATTTTCATGGGTTTTGTTCCAGAACCAATTTAAAAAAATGTTGGGTGACCTAAAAATGTGCCAAGTTAGGGCTATTTTTTAATACCACCTTCACTGAAGAAAGAGTCATATCATCACTTGAGAAATAGTGAATGCCACAATAAGTACTGGGAAGGTACTTCAGTGTGTCCTTCAGCCATGCTCTTAGATATCTCAATTGAATATCGTGTGTATGCGTATTCATGTAAGCTCACCATTGCAGACAAAATCCTTCTTCTGCACATCTGGGACATTGAGGCCCCTCATGTGGGCGGGGGCCATACACTGGGTGAAAGGTGCCAAGCCCCGCCTGGCTCTGAGCCAATCAGAGAGCCAGGACAGGTGACAGTCACAGTGGAGATTGTTGGAGTGCAGACGCCTGAGACAGATGGAGAAAGACATGAGTTATTCTTTGGAAATTGTGTGTAATTTAATACTTTTATCAGTTCAAAGTAAGACCCAAAACAAGAAAAATGAACACAATAAACTCTTGATTATCCTGTTTGAAATGTTCACTGTCTAGAGGCAAAGTATCTCAAAAGGTCTGTGAAGTTATACTGAGCACATCAGCTCAGTAACAGCAAATGTATTTGAGTGTGCATTCAAATAGGTTCTATTTTTCACACAGCTTACATCCTTGGCCAGGATCATGAGGCTGTTGCTTAGGTGAAACACACAAACAAACAGGCACTCATACACACACACAGAGAGTAACATCCTCAGCTCTCATTTCCCCAAGGTCTGTGACAATATGACTCCCTTTAGAGGGAGGACGCATGTGGCTAAATCACAATCTATTCAGAAAGACAGAGAGACAGAAAAGAGAGACAGAAACAAAGAAAGAAGAAGATTATAATTCTGGAAAAGGAGACTGAAAAGAGTAAAGGAAAGATTCAGACAAGAAGAGAGTGGAAACAAAGAATGAAAGTGAGAAAGGGAAAATTATTATTGAAAGAGAAATACAATAAAAAAATGAGCTAGAGGAGAAAAAATGGAGCAAATAAATAAACTGAGAAATATCTTTTTATTTCTTTGGAGTATTTTCGGTCATTTTGGCTTGATTTCCTAGTGGCTAGCTAAGAGTGACAGGAAATATTGTGATTACATGGGATACATCTTGGATCCCTGGGCCTCTAGATCCCCAAATAAAGATATTTTAAAGGGTCAGTTTGCCAAAATTACAATAAATCATATTTTCTCACATGCCTCTGGTGGTATCTAGCCATACATTTAGCTTTGGTTTTATGTGCCCATGTTTTCAGATATCTATCTTTGATTTCTCCTCCTCCACTCCAGTACCATAGAGGTGAATGAAATGTTGTTTGTGGTGGCCAATGCATTGAAAACTTACATTTAAACTATCAACAGCAAACTTTTTCCAGAGCCAGTGTCCCTGTTGCTGGGGATGATTCACAGAACACGTAAAAAGGTTTCAGTTTTCATTAGGACTATTTCTTCGGCAGAAAGTAGCGCCAATCCCAACTCTGGGGTCTGTCGATTATCCTGAGTAACTGGAACACTGTTCCTGGAAAGAGATATTACTGCTGGGTTTAAGTAATATCACACTAATAGCCTTTTAAAATTTCACTTGTAGCATTAATTAAAAGGTACTGCTCAATATAGAGCGCATCAGGTGATGTTTCACAGAGCTGAGACTCTCTACAGGCTGCCCTGGCTGGATTTGACACCTCAAAAGAGAGAGAGAGAGAGAAAGAGTGGGAGAGAGAGAGAGATGAGGCGAAGGAGGGTGGATGAACAGCAGAACGTCTTGTCAGCGTATTATATGCCAGCCGGGATATCTAGCCTTTCAGAAGACAAGCCTCCCTTTGTAATAAAGCAGAGGACAAATCCTGTTATGGAACAGAGATGGGCTCATTGATGCTAGCAGCGGGGGCAGTGGGTTTTAATACCGCTCTCCCATTATAAATCCAGTTTATAGTCAAACCCCCGCCTGGAGATAGCCACGTCCCAGCCCACCCCCGGCTCAGCCTTAATTACTGACAAGTAGGATTAAAACACAGGGGAGAATGGGAGGAGGCAGGGGGTATGGAGAAAGTGCTGTGCTTGTGTGTATGTGTGTGCACGCATGTGTGTGTGTGTGTGTATGTGTGGACTGTATTTGTGTGTACATGTAAGTCACTGATAGTGTTTGTTCTGCTTATTGGTTGCGGGTGACTAAGGCCATGGTGCATGGTGTTTCTGTGAATGTGTGTGTGTGTTTGTGTGTATAGTATTTGCTCCAGAGGGTTACTGGGCACATCTTTAGTACAGTGAATTACACAAACACACACACAAATAGAAGCAGTGGGAGTTCTAATATTTTCATTGGTTCAAGTTTCTGAATGAGAGACACCATGAGGTGATATCATTACTGCTAATAGAATAGATGGATACTGCAGAAAAAGAGAAAGAAAGGAGAAAGAAGACGATGACGACGACTGAGAGATAGATGAATGGATAGAGAGAGAATGAGAAAGAAAGAATAGAAGGAACTAAATAAAATGTAAAAGCAGCCGTATGAAGAAATCACATGGTTATGGTAGTAGGGGAGGTAAGCCATTTATTTTTATTTTTCACACACACACACACACACACACACACACACACACTTCTCTAACTTTCCCACTAATCAAATCAGGGACATCTCAAAACATTTGATTGAATGAGTCGTTTTTATAAAAGCAGCAAATTCAATACAGGGATCTGAGGGCGGCAAAAAAGAATGGACACAAAATGTAATAGAAAGGAGGCAGCAAAACGAAGGAGAAGGAGGAGGATGAAGAGGTAGAGTAGAAAAAGGGACAAAGAGGAGGAGGATGGACTGAAGTGAACACTGGATATAAAGGAGAGATGGACAAAAATCAAGAGTGGAAAGACAAGGAGGAGGAGAAAAGAGAACACAAGAGGAGAGGATGAAACAGAGGAAGATAGGTGAAGAAGTTGGTAGTAGAGAAAGAGGAAGCAACAAAAGGAGTTGATAGGAGGGCAGACAACACAAAGGGAAGAATGACACGAGTGACGGGAATGTCAGAGAAATATTAAAGGGAGGAAAGAGTGTGATGATGGTGAAAACAGAGTACATGATAGAAGAGGCTGAAAAGAAAAGAAAGAGTGGACTAAGTGAGGAAGATGCAAAAATAAGGAAGAAAAGGGTGAGAAGAAATGTGAAGTGGGATGCACACATAGCAAGGAGGAGGAGAGAAAAAAGGAAGAGGACGAACGAGGAAATCAGAGGAGACAGTCACTCAGTGTTGACAGAAAACAGAAGCAGACGAGGGCTCCTGATTAAAAGATACTGGATATTGGTAACTCTGCACTCAATCTGCTAGCAACTGTGTAGCTGCACTGCTGCCTGGAATCCAATTTTAAAAGGCTGATTTCGAGCCGTATTGCCACTAGCGTTGCAGCAGAATACAGGAAATATAAAAACCTTGCCATGTGATTGGCTGTTTATGGATGCTGATGTTCAAAAGTTGAACAGAGAAAATGGTCGTAAAAGATAAATGGACTTCTGCAATTGTTATCCTGCTTGTATTTAGATGGGTTGTGTATTTAGAAATCCCCATTTCTGAATGTTAAGTAGGGCTGCTTGACCACACAAGGGCCTTAAAAATGGTGATTTGGGGAGGAAATCCCATTCTATGCATGCTGGTTTGGCAGAATTCAACCCCAGCGTGGCCAGCAGGAATGCAACCAATGGTCTGCCTCTCAGACAGTCCCACGGGATTATGGGTAGTCTCCCTTGAGATGTCGTGCCATCGCCTTGGCAACTATAAGAACTCCTTCATGCAACTAAATACAGAAGAAAACACATAAAAAGACACACACACACACACACACAAATCAAACCTCTCTTCTAATGAATCAGAAAGGATGATTTGGCCTGGGGTTCACGACTGAGTGTGTGTGTGTGTGTGTGTGTGTGTGTGTGTGTGTGTGTGTGTGTGTGTGTGTGTGTTCACATCAGTAACATCAGTATAGGAGGTTTCTACTAATGAATCAAAGCAGATTGAACTTTAGAGCCTAAACAAGCCTTTCTTGTGGTATTAATGAGGTTACCATAACTTGAGTGTGTGTGTGTGTGTGTGTGTGTGTGTGTGTGTGTGTGGGGCGCATGCACATATTTGTCACTGTATCCATCTCTGTGTGTCTGTGTGTGTGTTTTTGTGTGTGTATGTGTGTGTACGTAATGGCCACATGATTATTCACAGTCATGAAACAATAGAAGAGTTGGTCTCTTATTATGGCATGATTACATGATCACACACAGACCCTGCTGCCATGCTGTGTGTGTTTGTGGCGTGTGTGTATGAAAGTGAACATTAGTTATGTGTGTGCTGTGCAGTGTCTGTTCTTCCTCAGCTTGCATGAAAGTAGGCACTAATACTTATCTGTGCATGTGTGCATGTGTTAATGCGTAACCACAGAGTGCGTGTGTGTAGTATATGATGACAGTTTTCTGTTTGTGTGTGTGTGTGTGATTGTGCGTTATACTCACAGTGTCCGCAGCTTGGGCATGTGGTTGAAGCTGGACAGGGGGATGAGGGTGATGTTGTTGTTGTTGAGGGTGCTGGACAGAGAAACAGAGAGAGAGGGAGGAAAAAGGGGGGAAAAGAGAAAAACAGATTGTTAGAAAAATAAGACCACCAGAGATCTCCAAGTTTGATGACTTTTGTCAATAAGTCATGCTTGAATATCTAAGTTTACTAGAATCGTTGTCTATGGCTGAGGTTCCCAACCCCCAAATGGGTTTCAAAATGAATTCTCAGGGGTCCCGAGATTGCTAATACAATAGCAAAGAATCAAAAACATATTCTGCTACACCAAAACATGTTTTTCAGGCTTTTTCTATATTTTCTTGTGAAATACTGGATAGTTTTATCCCTTCAGGTTCTGGAAAAAAATGATTCAAATTAAACACTCTGAGAAAGGAAAATCACTCATGGGACAATACATACCATATTAAACCTGTGAAACGGGGCACAAGTAGATATTACTTTGTTTTAAGGGGACACAAGTCAAAAAGGTTGAGTACCACTGGTCTCCTGATGTTTTAAAATACATTCAGATATTTTTAAATGTTTAAATCACTGTACATTCACAAAACAACTGTTAAGCTAAATTAAATGGATAAAGAAGACATTTACTTTAGTAATTTAGATTAACTTAAGAGTTTTTAGAACTGCCTAATGTGATCAATGGTGTACTGGAGTACACTGGGACAAAATCTTATGACCATGGGAAACCATACGCTCTTTAGTTTATTAAGGACAGAAATTATTTTTTGTTGCTTTTCCTAAGGTTTTTCCTTTTTTACTAATAAATTTCAAACATTATCAAAACTGCAACACTGCAAATTCTGACCTTCTGTCCAGGGTGCTGCTATTGTGCCAAATCATCACATAGAGTTTTAACTCATTATTTATTGATACACACACATATGAACACACGCACACACACATCCTAGATCTGTGCTTCTTCCATCTCTAACTCATAAGCAGGTCACTGCTGTCTCTGACTATTAGCTCTCTCATAAACTACACTCTGTCTCGTATGTAGTATCGACCTACAGTGGGATGAAAAACAAGGTTGATTGTCATTACAACCAAACACACACACACAGGCACACACAAGCAATCCCACACAGTGTGTTGAAGAAACACAACGCCTATTGATTCTCTGTGGTTTTCATGTACAGAAATGGAGACAGAAATGAGAGCAGAGGGAAAAAAATGCAGAAAAGACGACTATTCCATCAAAGCAATCCACAGGGGGATCAGGTTGCATTGACGGACTCATACAAGCTGGTAAAGCTGCATATACAAAACACTCGCGGGGTGGGGTAAATATATCAGAACACAAGCGGGTCCCTCATGACTGAAGCAGTGCACACATGCATAGAAACATTACAATACAGCAAAACACAAGACTGGACAAAGACATACAACTTACATTATGCGTTCATAATGCAGTGAACATAATGTGAAAAACAAGTAAATATTTTAGTTATTATCCTGGGAGGTATAGCAGGCTATAAATAAGGCTCAGTCTTTTTGGTTTTTGGATGTGTAAACCAAGGAGAGGTTTGGTTTGAAACAATTTTCACCCTAAAATTTGCTTCCTGATGCAAGGGGATGCTGACCACTGACATTTACAGTAAACAAGGTCCTCTTGCAACATTTACACATCCAAAATTGCTTCCAGTGTTAGAAAGCGAAGCCAAAAATTGGGAGATAATGCAAATGACCTACTGATCATGCACCAGCTGTGCCAATAACTAAATAAAAACAACACATGGATAAACTTTGAGCTGCAAATTATATTCTTAAAATCTGTTTTCTGCCAGATCTTTGTATTATTGATTTTATTTTATAATCAAAATAAACAGAGACATTTCCAGATTGATTTGGGCAGAAATACAACAATATACCAGCAAAAATAATGACCCTTCATTATAACTTGTTCAAATGGCTTAAAGTCCAGTTTTTACAGGAAAAATTCAACATTGAAAACACGAGTAAATGAGAGATCCATGTTACATTAGAAATCCAGGGATTTCTAAAATTTATACTACAGTATAATTTTTCTGGTGGCTTGTGGGAGCCAACGTCAACATGAGCCAGTGCAACCCTTTGGTTTGTTTTTGCCCAAGTTTCATGGATCATTAATTTCACTGGATAGAAAATAGGGCTGGTTTACTTTACATATCACCCGAAACCTTGTGTATTCAAAGAGTCATTGTTTCAGGACGAATGAAGACTGAGCGGTCATTTTGAAACCCATTCATTTTTCACGTTTGACAATGTGTTTTTAATGCTTTCTGACAAGGACAAGGTCAGCGTTCTCTCTGAATAATGGCCCAAATTCAAGATGAGATTTTCTTTTTTACAGCATCTGCAATATGTTTGTGCCTAAACATACAGTGTGACCACGGTGAGGGTTCGGATTTCGCCGACAAAAATCAAGGATGGGTTGTTTTACACACTGTCGTCACAACTGTTTAAAATAGGGTCATTACCGGGGGTTTGCTGTGTTTTTACTAACACCCACTCAGCCTTAAAATAGACTGTTTTTGTTTCACTCTGTTGATGTTACTACTTTTCTTTCTCTTTAATTCTCTCTCCTTCCGATTCTCTTTCTACATTCCCCACCCTGCCAGTATAGCCTCAGTGGCCTTGGTAGACGGATTAAGTTTCACACTCACATACACACACACACACACACACACACACACACACATATCAGGAGCGCTGCTATGGTCAGCCCTGTCAGGGGTGATTCCACCCAGTATATATAATTTAATTGTGAAATAACAATAATTTCCCTCTGCAATTTCCCTGTCAGTTATTCTCCCACTCACTTTGTTCAACCCTCCTCCACATCTCTCTGCCTTAATAAAGTAGTGACTGGACTGATTTAAGCCAAGATAAACACTAAAAACATCATTTAGAAGTCCACAACTATGTTTTATATTGTGGCCGTTTTTTCCCTGCTCATTTTACACGCCTCTGGCCATGGCTGCACTCTTAAAAAAAATCGCAGATTCCCTTGGATTTGAAGTGATCGTAAAGAATTATGTGCATTTTGGCAAAGAGAGAAATTGTTGAAAGAAGTTCACAATTTAATATTGCAAAGATATAGATGATCCAGTTAGTAAAAGTGAAATTGCCTTACCAAAAGAGGACTCTGATAAACTATTAAAAAGTGTCATAGTTGCCTCTGTTCGCCCCAAAAACATACAGATGGGATGAGACATCTCATTTTTAAATTTTGGATGCATTTTAAAACTGAAATTTCCAATTTTTTTATGGTGTGATAGAAGCTGGCACTGAGTGATATAAGCTGCAGGGAAATGGCCAGAATACTGTACACCTGTGGATTTCTCCAACATTTAATTCAAGTGTTTAGTTTTACAGTGTAAAGTATCTGATTTGTCCAGAAGGGGACTTTCCACTGGTTTTGCACTCCACCTTATGTCAGTCTAAACTTTATAATCCTGCAGCCTTGACAGATCCCAACACACCATACTGTACTTCCACCACAAAATCACACAGTGCAAACCGGAACATTGGCTGTGTAGTCACAGTCCCATTTACAAATGTTTCATAACTGATGTTATATGGTTAGGAAAATACTTTGTGTGCTGTGTATTAGCATCCTGTGTTGCAGCTGTTTCCAAAGTGACGTTATGCTTCGAGTGAAAAAGCTTTATTTTTTCGCAAGCCTTTGACTCTTCTGTCTTATGGCTGCTTTCAGGACTGATTTTACAGCTAATGTTGCTTCGTATACTGAAGCTGTGTGGACCCACAGAGTTAGAGATACATGATTTATAGGTTAAATGAGCTAAGGCACACAGATGTCTATATATACATTATTGGATGCTATTCAGACTCTTGTGTCCCTGGGTGTTCTAAGGTAATCGTAATGTTTATGTATTTAATCTTGTGCATGTACAGTACATCAGAAGATCATCAGTAAATATCTCTAACAGGGGATCCAGTGAGCAAAGTAGTTACAATTTTGCCCATGTAAGATTCAACTTTCTTACAATTCTTTTCAAATGTAATAGTTGTCCTTTTGTCTTTTTCTATCATTTATTTTAAGGTTTTCACTGTTCTTCTTCTATTCCTCCCATTAAAAAACAAAACTTATCATATGAATAGATTTTAATACAGATTTAGCTGATGTATAAATCTCAAATTTTACTGGAAGCTTGCTGCTCTGCAGATTAATTATTAGAGAAAACTACATTTTGTTTTTGCAGTCACAGTAAAAGAGAGCTCAAGGACTGGTCCAACACTGTTTGGGACACACAATGTTTATATTACAAAATGCCTATTCAGCTCTATTTTCTTTTCTTTTTAATTTGAGATAGGCTGCAGTGACCGCTGCAGTGGTATTGCAGAATAGATCCATGATCCCTGAATGTGTGTGTATGTGTGTCTGTTCTGGTGTATACAGGCCTGTATATGTGTGTGTGTGTGTGTGTGTGTGTGTGCGTGCTACCATTAAGTGTGTATTCTTGAGTCAGCATGTACGGTACATGCTGGCGTGTGTCTGCATGTGTGTGTTTTCGATGCAGTGGTCTCTCTGTTGCAGTAAAAGGGCTTCTGCAGTCAGTGATGGAGGAGACTCTTTAGAGGCAACCCACCAGGGAGATGCTATCGCTTGTGTTTGTGCCTGCTTGTGTGTGTATGAGGGTGTGTGTGTGTGTGTGTGTGTGTGTGTGTGTGTGTGTGTGAAGAGAAAGAGCGATGTTATCATATGTGTCTTTGCTGCAGCCTACACACTGAGGTCAAAGCCTTACTCGTCAATCTTTCCTCCCTCGTACACACACAGATACACGCGCACACGCACACGCACACACACACACACACACACACACATAAACAAGATTAACTGGCTATTTTCAGAGGTCCAAATATCTTCTGCTCTACTTTTCAGATCCTTGACATTAAGCCAGGCATGAAAAATATCTTAAATAATAAATAAATACTCCAAAACAGCTTTTTTCACAATGAGGTTGCTTTTTAGTATTTGACAACATTACTGTGCTGTGCAAAGAGTTTGACACACTTCTGATCATGTAATCTTTGTCAGCATTAAGATCATGTGGTCAAATTACATTAAAGTAACAAAATATTCCACTTAACTGATATCTCTCTTTGTGTACGCCGTGTTGTATCTAAAAACATGGCAGATACATCGTAGTCCCTGCAGAAATGTTGCATTTCATTCAAATGAATCTTCTGTGAGCTGATATAAAGGAAGAACAAGACAGATGAAGAGGGTTTTTTTTCCTCTGTTACTTGTGAAACGACATCGAAAGAAAATGCTGGTACACGGGCAAATTGTGATCACCTGAAATCTGTGTGTTAAGTTTGGAAGGATACAGATACATTAAATAATTCCTGTCAGATTTTGATGTAATTTTAATATGACTTCGGCCTAAAACAAATACCCAATTGCATGAGCTTTTTCGCTGTTACATATATATTTCATAATACAAGCCAGCAAAAACTCTAAATCTATTAGCATCTATTGGTATAAAAGTAAAAAATAATGTAAAGGCTTGTTTATGTACAAGGTAGCTACTGTGGGGGAAGAAGCCAGTGATGTTTTTCTGTGGGTCAAGATGACTGTTTTAAAGCAATACTCTACCTGCTCAGCAAACCCCTGTGACCTTCAACAAGGTCATAACTTCATGTTTATGTCTTTTTATGTATGTGTCTGTGTTTTCTGTCATACTGTAAGATGGAATTAAAATGGCACGAGGCGGTCTTGTGGTTTAAGATGCTAACCATAAGGTCACAGTTTTGATCAGCATGTCCCTTAACATCCCTTTAAGTAAGCTAAATGTAAATCTAAACTTCTCTGGATCTGGGAATAATAAAAATGTGAAATTTGAAATATGAATCTCCAAAAAAGACACATGTATCTACATGTTTGCATGTGTATTTATGTTTGTCTGGTTGCTCTTGAGTTCTGTTCAGCTGTATATTGTATCTATTTGTGTCTGGCTCCACAAAGTCTGAGCTGCCATTGTGTGTGTCTGAGTGTGTGTGTTTGTGTGTAATAAAGGGAACTTTCTATTAGGCTCTATTATGCTCAATCAGCCTTAACAGACACAGATCAATACACTGACAGAATGTCTGAATTACTACAGCCACTAAAACACAACACAACAATGTAACTTTATGACTGTGATTACAACCAATATTGACTTCACGTTCAATACGATTATTCTCTCTCGTAATCACTAACATTAGTTATGGTCTGTGAAAAGGAACAGAGTGAAAGAAGAGCTCCGATGACTGAATTACCAAACACAATGTAAAACATATAAAATGTACCTTTATGTAACAGTATCGAATGGTCATTTTAGTGTTTGGTACTTTCATTGTTCATTAAATTCCTGATTAAACAGTAATCACACTGCAAAAGGTTGGTGGAACAGTGTATCAGACGGACGTCCACAGTTGCTGGTAATCCTTTTCAGGATGAATCTAGATGTCTTTCTCAGTGTATAAATTATTCTCCGAGTGTGTGAATTTTAAAAAGAATTTAAATATTGAAAACTTAATTTAAAAAATGCTGAGCATCCATTATTGGAAAAGCAACTACTATCTGAAGAGAATTTCACCAGCATTTCTAAAATATGAGGAGCCAGTTGACAGAAGAGTTATCATTCTGTGAACCAGAGGCTAAACTTCATTGCTACCAGTGTAAAAACTGTAGTGTAAAAAAATTTTCTGAAATTTCAATTTTCTGCAATTATCTGGGTATATTAGACTTGTCTTTTTCTAGCGCTGAAGTCTCATTTAAGATAGAGCTACTGGGTAAAACCCTTTCTGGTGCACTTGGACCTACTCTGAAATCTCAAATCAATACTCCATTGTGGGAATGAAACCACAAACTGAAAGCACAACAAAGCAATTTTATGACCCTACTTACAATTACATTGTTGCTACGATTGATCAAACTGCCTCTAATAATTGCAAACATTATATAGAAATCTTTGACAGGACAAAACAAAGATTCCAGAAGCACACATTGTTTGTATCAGGGTCTTACTTTGAATACCTTTAGCGTTATGGTGACAATTTGTCTCAGTTCAACCCTGTTGTCCTCCAGCACCGGTTCCTCTAACATCTATGTGCTGGGCAGGTACATGTGTCAGGTTTCTTACATTGGTTTCAGTGACTCATCATCAAGAATGCCAGGTGAATGCAATCAATGACCTAATTGGTTAGGATAGAAAAATCAGCTCATTTCACTGGAAACACCACTATCAGTGGATTTGCCTAAAGGGGCAAGGAAAATCCATGTGATTTTTCTTTTTTGCGTCCAGTTCAACTTAAACTTTGACATGCAAATTCACACAGATGACCAATAGCAAGCTGTATTGAAGGTGTTGACCTTTGCACCAACTGCTTTTATTCGACCCTACTTTGTCCGAGTATAAACAAAAGAGGCATCGTTTGCAGAGAGTTATGAGATGGGAGTCAGTGGTACAAACACATGTTTTGAATAATCTGTTTGCACTTATGGTCTCTTTAGCAAGATGTTTTTTTTACCTCTTCAATATCTACTTATTGAATGAGATGATGTACAATCCTGACAACAAAATGCCAGAAGAGGTATTGTGACTAAGTGGTATCATATTACCTGCTAACTAGTAAAATGAATTGTAGTTCACCAACTAGCCCTGTGAGTTACGTTACTTACTTACATTACCAAGCATCCAGCACAGCCTATTTCATGAGGACGCACAGATGATCTTCACTGTGCCCCTTTCTGGTGTGACTGGACCTTTAAAGATCACTCAGTTACATGTTGTTGATCGGTAGGTATTTTGTAGCTTGCAGAAAAAGTAAAAAGATTTTTCTTTCTCAAGTGGACTGAGGACATGTTATTTTTCCGTAACTTCTCCCTTTGAGTGAACGAAATCCATCTTAAAACTCCATAAAACTATTTGAAAAAAATATTTCTAACTCTGTGTTATTTTTGTGGACCACAGTTACAGTGAAGCCTGATCAGTACAGGCAGTCAGTCCCTAAGATGTATGTTAGCAAAGGGCTTCTCTATAGACATTTTTCCTTCCATTATAGAAAAGGCAGAGATACTCTGCAAAATGTTACACCAAAAAGCTGCCTCAATAGACCAATAGAGTGCAATGCATCCACAAGACATTTTATGCTTTCAATTTTAATACAAAACAGACCTCTTGAGAATTCTTGCTTGTAAAAAACTCTCCTTCTCATTCTCGGCCTCCACACTGTAAAATCAACTCATTGTTATTGTAAGAGCAGCATGATAAGTTCATGCCCCTCCTCTGGAGGTTGTTAAAGGTTGTTGTTCACCGGGAAAATCCAAGACCTCCAGCTAGCCTCCTGCATTCAATACATCATGTGTAAAACATTCGATATCAATACCTAAAATAAACTGCAAAGGAAAGGTTGTGCTGTAATTAATGTTATCAAGTTAAATCAAGCTAACATGCCTGTTTTCTAAATTGAATCTTTGCAGGACCCAAATTGAAATTCCAGTACCGTGACTGAAAAGATATTGATTGGAGAGATTAAATGCAAAATGTTATTTGGCAGAAAATAAAATGGAGTGAACAGCAGGTTAAAGCAGGTATAAACTGTTTCAGAGAGGAATGTTGATTGTCATTCAAAGCATGGATTAAGATAAACTGTGAAGCCAGTGTAAACATTGATTTTGCAGGAGTGTGGGTGTAAACAGGTTAAAATTCATCCAATGACTGAGAAGATCCTTGAGTTAAAAATCTGTTCTTAATCTATTTTACATAAGTACTCGTGTGTAGCTGTAGCTGAAGCATAAAAGTACAAGAACGTGCATATTATGTGCACTACAATATTTTTTTACTCACTCAAAAGAACAAAATCTTACTGCAAAATGGCACAAACTGAAGCCTCATAAACCAGGGTTTCTTTTGCAAGCATCTGATGATAATCCTAATAAAGATGTGGTAATCCTAATCACTTAAACCAAAGACTGTAAAAAATATATCAACATGCTGTCTGTGATGTCAGGTTGGGTGGCTGTGATGGACGAGTCACTTTACTGTAGCTACCTTAGTGTGGTAGCAGAGACACCTCAATCAAGCAAACAAACTGCTTTAAAGGCCTAAATATTGTCTTAATAAAACTGTAATTTAAACAGTTACCACTGAGACACACATTAGAAGAAGTGAAGTTGGGCTGATTTGCTTTCTTGCCAAGAGTTAGATGAGAAGATCGATACTACTGCCATGTCTGTATGGTAAATATGAAGCTACATCCAGCAGCCGGTTAACTTAGCTTAGCACAAAGACTGGAAACAGGGGGAAACAGCTATTTCTTGGCTGGGTGCAGTAACTTCCTGAAGTCTTGTCATCATAGTCAGCACATAACCCCCTATAAAACCAAAACTTTTTTTCGACTTCCATCTTTGTACGGATTAAACTATCGAGATACAACATGTTAATTCATGAGCTTTAGAGATGATGGAAGGGGGATTTCGTTACCTTTGGACAGAGCCAGGCTAGCTGTTTCTAGTCTTTGTGCTAAGCTAACCAGCTCCTGGCAGTAGCTTTATATTTACTGTACAGAGAGCGATATCAATCTTCTCATCTAACTCCCAGCAAGAAAGCAAATAAAAGGATTTCTCAAAATGTCAGACTATTGACAGTTTCTCAGTCACTTCATGACAAGAGTTTTCTTGGATCAAACATCTAGCGGCAAAAAAAGAACTGCAGCTTAAGGCACTTCCTCGTTGGCATTATAGCACTCAACTGTAGTTGTTGTTGCTTACATAAAATGCATCATTTATTGCAGAAAGATCCGTCTTACTTGGCTAAATACATAAAGTACCTGCGACTTGGTATTCAGAACAGCAAATGCACCGTAGCTTTTAGAGCCAACAGCAAAGAAACTGGCTATAGATTAAGTCGTTATTTAAAAATATTACAGATTATTACTTTCTCTTCATCATTCATCCCAACACCAAAATATTATTTTAAAACAACTGTTTTTCTAGAAAAACTTGGAATGAGTTCTGCTGCAGGTGGTTTTGCTTTGACATGAGTTCTAACAGGAATTTATTTCTCTGAGAGCTTTCACACACACACACACACACACACTCACACTCACACCCTGAAAAGGGGCCAACTAGCAAAAAGTCTAAAAGACTCTTTCGAGTTGTGTGAAGAGCCCTCAGCATCTTCCCCGAGGCCTCATTACAGCTTTAGGAGAGGAGGCAAAAGGGAAACGCACAGACACTTCACTCCTTCAATCATTCATTTGTTTAACCCCTTCACACCCACCATTCACTCTCTCACTATGGAGAAAGAGAGCAGCTAGAGGCCCCAAAATGTGTCACCCTTTCAATCAGATAGGTCACATGGTCATTTAACCTCTTCACTCTTTCTATTCACTGCTTCCCCCCGAGAGAGACGGTGGAGGGGCGATGTCTGTCTAGTGTCTATAGGTGGATCTTAAGATAAATGTATGTGTGTGCGTGTGTGTGTCTGTGTGACCACTTATATGCATGCTTGCGTGTATGTTGGACAGCTGTATACTGTCTCGCTGAGTCAGACAGTGAAACTCACCAACCCTTGAGGTGATCATCTGAAAGTCGCACAATGGCACAGCCCAATGCTATGCTTCTGTATATGCAGGTGTGTGTGTGTGTCTGTTAAGAGTGTGTAGGTGAGTGTGTGAACATGGATTTTTGTGAATGCATGTGCGTATCTTAGTTCATTTGTGTGTGTGTAAGCGGGTACGTTCAATGGACAAGGACAAACAAAGAGTTTTCAAGGATGTAACTCTGTGTAAATGAAAGCTAGAGTGTCTTTATAAGTGTATATACAGTATATGTTTGTTTGTGTGTGTGTGTGTGTGTGTGTGTGTGTGAGGTTGCTGAAGCTATGAGACAGAGATACAGAGAAAGAATGGGATATGCTAATGAATGCTCCTGTCATTTCATTCAGTGTGTGTCTCTTTTGATCAGGAGATTTCAGCTTGTAAGTTGAAGTGATTTTTGACCCTGTTGACTCTCTAAAGGTCTATGAGGTCCGCAAACAGGCGTTAAGGGCTTTAAGGTATAAGAGTTAAGGGCTTTTAGTGGTTGAATTGTCTCATATTTGAACTTTCCCACGGGTTTAACGCCTGCTTTACTGCTTTACCCTGGCAGCCTGGTGTTAAAACGTGTATGTGTTTGTGTGTATGTGTCAAGTACGTGTGTGTGCATTTGTGTATTTGTGTTGTTGCATACATATATGTGTCTATGTGAGTGTGTGTGCACAAGCAGGCCAGTTTAATAAACTCTCAAGTGTTTGAACCACCAAAGTCGCACAATTTACTCCTCTCATCTCCCAGAAAATTGACATTTCCAGAGTGTTGCCGTTGGAAACCACCCTGGGAAAGCTCAACTGTTTACAACCCAAACCAGAAAAAGCACTAGGGGGTTGAGATAATTAGCAGTTAAGGTATTTTCTAACCGAATCTTGAGCTTTGCTGCATTTCAAGCCTAAAATTATATTTATGACGGAGTGAGAACATGTCCACTTTTCAGGTGATGCGCGCACAGTGAAATTATTTTTCTTTCAAAGAAACAAACCATTTTACAAGCGAAACCATGACATTTTAAAATGCCATCTGTTGAAAATATGGTTGCACAAAGGCAAGAAAGGTTTCTGTATCAGCACTTAAATTACCTGAATAATAGATGTTTGCATTATTCCTCACTGAGACCAGTAGGTGCTGAGCGCTGCAAGCTTTTCAGATTGCCTGATGGACAAAGGAAGAAAACGTTGTCCAATAATGTGCTAAGCTCCTGGCGAAGAGTTATAACATTAAAGCTTACAATATGAATATCTTTGTGAAAAATCAAGGCTCTTTGATGTGTGGTGTAAATGATAGCCTGAATGTGGAATGAAGTTACAAAAGCTGCCCCTGAAACCGCAATCTGATGATGTTGATTTTAATCAAATTAACTGACACTAAGTAAACAGGGATACACGGTGATTATCATTAGACAATTCCATGTGGTTTGGCAGAAGGCTGTGTGTGTGTGTGCATATGCGAGAGAGAGACAAATGCAGAGAAACGGTGTGTGTGTGAGTGTGTGAGTGTGTGTAGGAACACAATGCCAGGCTTTTTCTTTCTGATATATCATAATATGTCACCTTTGTATTCAGACTGAATACAAATGATTTGTGGGCTTCCAAAACGAAAATCTGCCATCAAGACATGGAGATGCATAGAGAAAGAAAGAAAGAAAAAGACAGAAAGACAGAAAGAAAGAGGAACAGACTAATAATATGGGAGGGAGGAAGACAGACAGAAAGTAAGATGTACATAAAAATCTACTGATGAGACCATTACACCTTAAACGTGAACAAATTAGATTGCAGATTGCTTCTCCTTCCTCGACTCTCCTCCTTCCTCTTGCTCTCCTCTCATCTTTTCTCAATTGTCTTTTAGCTCTGCTTGATTTCCAACGTAAATAGCCTCTCTCTATCCTCCTCCTCTCCCTCATCACCGTCTCTCCTCCTCTTTCCTGTCCTGCCACCCAGTGGGATGTGATTAATTGTGAGTGGGTCAGACTGTTGGCACCGAGCCCTTCCAATATCTGACGCTATTCCCACCTCTGCATAAGATCTGTGTTACCCCCCCTCCCCTCCCCTCCCCCTTTCCTCTGTGTGAATCATCTGCTACTGACTTAATGTGTTACCTGCATGGCTGTTTAGGTTTGTTAACACCCCCTCCCCTGTAGCATGGTCTGAGTCAAACTTTTGTTGAGCGCACAAACTCATGTTAGAGCATTTCAGCAATACCAATATAAAGAATGAGCATTTAATTTACATGTAATTTTAAAATGAACACTTTCTGCTCTTATCAAGACAGCATATAACTGTGTATAGCTGCATAATGATACAATAACAAAAGATATTACCTCATAGTACACCTACTGTACATTACACATGAGAGTACCAAAGAATGGACGGAAAGTGCAGATAGGAGTTACATTTCTATCGTTGCTCTGCTATTGTAAAAGCTTTAGAAAGCCCGGGTGGGGTTTGGGGATATGACGATATGAGAAGATAGAAATCTGTCAACCATCAAACATGATTTTGTTGTAACATTTATTATGAGGTAGCTATTCTTTTAATAGGTTGTATTAGGCCATTGGGGGTAATGTTGCAAATCAATTAACAAGACAGCATTATGACATTGTTGGATTTAAGGATTTTTGCATCAATGTGATGATTGATTTTTTTTTAGGTATTTAATACACCAGATTAGCCAAAAACAGACATTCTCACCTGGTTTCTTTATCTATTAACAGTTAATTAATTGGATTTTCAAAAAAGTACTATACCACTATATATATATATATATATATATATATATATATATATATATATATATATATATATATATATATATATATACATATATCAAAGTGACATTATACCTTGATGAATGATTTTATCCAGGGGCAATATGAGGGGTTTTACCGAGGAAAGTGCCAAAATGACCTGAACTAAAAAACATGTGTACTTAAGGATGTTTTCTTAATAGAAATACACTTTTGAATTATTCATTTTTGGACATATCAACTCAAGGTATCTCTACAGCAAAGAAAAAAAAGTGTGGGCATGCGCAGGACTTTCTGACAGACACAGAATTAATGTGGCACACAGTAGGCTTTAGTTCGTTTGTAGGAAATCAAAATAAAGAATCAAACTGTACAAAATACTTTGGTTTCAGTACTGTAAAGTCAGCCGCTTATTTTCAACTTTTAGAAAAAGTCAACAGACAATGTGTAACTCTATCCTGCTGATGTAATAGTGTCAGTGTTGGTGTTTGGCTACTACTCACAAAGCTGTTCCAGTCTCTGTCACCACTCCCTCCTCTGTGTGATGGCTGTATTTCACTCTGTCTCCACCTTTTCACTTTATCTTTATCTTCTCCCCTCCTTTTCTCCCTCTGCCTGACTGTCTCTTCCTCTTTATCACCTACACCTCCTTTTCCGTCACCTCTTTTCTCTCTCATTTCCATCTTTTTGCCTCCTCCAACCCCTCTGACCCTTTCTCTGTATCTCTCTCCAAACCAACAAACTCTAAAGCGCTTTATAAATCCACTATCATTATTCCAATGGAAACAGTCAACTGTCACAGTTTCTCTTTATCTCTTTTTCAGGCCCTGCTTCTCTTTCTCTTCTTCTTATCCCGCCACCCTGTTCTCCCCGTGACTACTTTCTCTTAATCCCAAACAAATACGTTTAAAACCATTGTCATTATTTTGAAGACAGTAGTAACTTTACACACTTATCTCAGCCAGTCTCCCAAGGCTATATTTTTCCCCTGCTCCCCTCCTCACCCAACCTCCCAGCAAATGTTATACAGATATTTCTAAACTTTAAATTCTTATGCTCACTACTGACAACTCTTGTTTTCTCGATTTCTGACCCTCCATCTTGTCTTCTGTCTTTCTTGCCTTTTCTCTCTCTTTCCCACACTGCCTCATCTCTCTTTCTCTCTCTCTCTCTCTCTCAGGTCAGACCCTCTGTCTTTGCCAGGGCACTGGTTGCTGCCAGGGTGTGATGGCTCTGCTGAGCCCGCTGACTCAAACAGAAGCCAAAAGGCCGGCCAAACCAAAATCACTGAACAGCAGAAAGCTGCACTGCTCTGTTTTCTTCTGACCCTTCTGTCACGCACGTGCACACACACACACACACACACACACACACACACACACACATACACACATGGACAGATACACACACGGACAGATACAGGCATATACACACAAGGATGTGGTTGAATATAGGGCACAACATGGACAAGCATTGACAAAGACTTAAAAACAGGCATCCACTTAAAGTGATTTTGCTTTCTCCGAAACCTCTACAGTATGCACACACACACACACCACTCTTTGTATTACTAAACTTTAGGTTCAAGAAAGGTTCGTTTCAGGGGCTTCGATCCAGCGCCCACGCGTCGGGGATATAAGACAGATCTGGAGGCAGGGCGCAACCACAGAAATGCAATCGTTACTGGGGGCGGCTGAGGCTGGACACACACCAACTGCACTGGGGATATTCTGACAAGAAGGGCAAGCGTGCGCGCGCACACACACACACACACACACACACACACACACACAGTTTTCTCTACCCACTAACTCTTGTTTAATTCTGACAGTTGTACCAGTGGAGTTGCACAGACAACTACTCTATTTGGCCACACTGTAAGTTCAAATTGCACTTTAGGCAAAAGGAGTGCATGTACACAAACACACACACACACACACACACACACACACACACACACACACACACACACACACACACACACACACACATCACAAAGCCAGGGTATATCACCATAGTGAAATTGCTATTGGGACAAGCATTCAGAAATACAAACTCTTTCTGCCTTTTGTATTTGTTCACAATAGCAGAAGACAACAACAGACACTTCACAGCATATATATCATTTATTTGGAGCCACACCATCATGTTTGTTGGATTGGAGGACTGGATTTGTTTAAACTGTTATTCTGTCTATTCAAGATGCTTTTGTTTACTCTCTTGGAATGAAATTTGAATGACTGAAATACTGAAAATGATCTGAAAGTATGACATGGACTTAATCGAATAAATCGTACACCGCTTTTAAACCTATTTAGTGATTAGTGAAAGAGACTTTCCCCTTAAACAACATTAAAAACACAGAATCATTGATTTTGCTTTATGCCCCCTGTTTTGTTGTTGTTGAAATTATTAGAAAAGCTGAAAGACAGATGGAGGAAAGGTCATTTATATATCATGTGACACCTGATTTTAGCCTTTTATAATGTTTGATTTATTTTCTTGCCTTTATAGATTCAATGTGTATAATCACATGCTGCAAAGTTTGATATGGGCTTAATGTCACCAAGAAATCAGTTTATGAGCAAAGTTGCTGCATCCCTTGAGGTCTTATGATAAAGGTTTTGAGCTTGTCAGTTAAATTGATGCTACACTTTGACAGACTTTGTCAAAACACTGGACAATACTCACCAACCTTTTACTGCAAGTAACTATTCCCATAACACTGCATTTTACTAAAATCATCTTGCTTCCTCTAATGAATGTATTTCCTGTTGAAACAAGATACTAGAGTCAGACATTGTGCTGGGAGGGGTAGTATGGAATTGTAAAGAGATATAATATAATTTAGGAAGAAGAAGGTGGTTTGGAAAAACTCGATGGAAAGAACATACATATCTGTTCAAATGGATTTGGGACAATCTTCTGGGTTGACATGTAATAAATAAGAAAATAGCATTTTTAGACTTAAAGATATTTCATTTAATAACTACAGTTTGTTTTCTATCTTAACTGCATTTATTTTTGTTTATTCCTATATCGGTGTGATGGAAAAGCTTCTTTTTCATTTCAATTTGGCATGAAAATGTTACATGAGCTCTCCCAGGGTGCATCATCGTCGTATAGTGTGCACAGCTGGCCAAGTGCAAGCAATGTCATTTGCAAGTACAATACTTTTGGCAGTGTTTGTGTGTGTGTGTGTGTGTGTGTGTGTGTGTGTGTGTGTGTGAGTGTGAGAGAGAGAGAGAGAGAGAGAGAGAGAGAGAGAGAGAGAGAGGATTTCCTTATAAGAGAGCTGTTGGAAACATCATTAAAGTGTAATGCTAACACTGCGATTCCCAATCCAACACATCCACTTCTTTTTTAAAGTGTGTTTTCAAACTTGCAGCCATAAAGGTTTGGCATCCAAAAAAAATAGTGAAGCTGAGAAGTCAACAACTCGGTGGGTGGAAATACAATTCATGCCTCCAGCTTACAAGCTAGATACATGTCATTCTGTTCTTCTCTCTTGGTGTTTAAAGTTATTCTCGTCTCATTGCTTGGTTGAATAATCATCAGCATCCTTGATTTAGTCTAACTCCTATTGGTTCAAAGTAGAGACTACAATACTTACAACAGTATATTTTTGTAATCCCACCAAATGAGAGGAAAGGGAGGTAAGAAATGAAGGTAGAAAATACAAGAACAATGGGAAGAAAGAAGCAAAGAGGGTATACAGAGATACAGAAAGAGAAGAAGAGGAGGGGCAAACCATAGAGAAGAAAAAAAGGGAAGGAGGGCATGAGAAAAGATGGAGAGAAGGTAGATGGAAAGAGAGAAAAAAAGATATAAAGAGAGAAAAAACAGGCCAGAAGACAAGAGTGAAGACATGTTGAAGAAGAGAGGAATGTGTGTGTTTGAGAGAGAGTGTTATAGGCGGAGTGAAAGTCACCTTGTGGAGCTACAGTGCACTGAGCAACTCTGTCTGTCTCCCCTTATGAATTATGACAGTGGCTGGTTGGCCAAAATCCCTCTGCTACACCCACTCATACACACACACACACACACACACACACACACACACACACACACAGGCACACACACGTTTCACTTCTCTCTGTCTCTCTCACTCTTTTTCTCACTCCCTCCTTCTCTCTCAGTGGCACACCCTCATCCAGAAAGCGCTTCATGGAGAACAGCGATCATAAAATATGCAGCTGTTCCACTGCTCTTTAGAGTGCTTCTGAGACCCCATGGCTCGTGTGTGTGTGTGTGTGGGGGCATGTCATGTAATGGCAGTGTGAGCCCTCTCTTTTCTCTCTTACTTCTCTAACCACCTTGCCTTTCCTCTCTCCATCTGTCCGTCTTTGTCACACCCTGAGTTTCTGTCTGTCCTGGTCACAGTTTCAGTTTGTGGAAAAATGAATTCATTTCGGTTCAGCGTACATTATTTCCATGACATCTGACCTGCTTCTCAGGCACTCTCGCTATCTTTCATGCTCAATCCCTCCTTGTCCCCCAAGTCATTTTTCTGTGGTATCAGCAGAAAGGTAGGCTGTCCTTCAGGATGGAATCAAACAGGGCTACAGACTCAGAGAGTGTTCCATCTTTCTTTTAAGCCTCGTCTTTATGCAAAAGTTGCTATTAGCAAAGCCTTTGCTTTTATCTCAGTCTTTCATCTGTGGCACATTTGCTTTTTTATACTTGTAAGGAGTCATGAATCTGCAACATGTCCGTGGTTTCTGTTTCTATGTAAGTGCACTGAGTTCTCAAAGATATTTTAATCTGTTTAGATTTATTCATTATTATTCATTAAACAGGATATTACAGTAAGAAATTATCTTGTAAGAGGTGCTGTTTGCAACATTGAAAACAGAGTCATTCCCTGCCGAAAAGATTACTGATGATAATTGCGTTCTTTGTGCAAATACATGTTTGGTATTCAACTAAAACTCCAGATTAACTTCCAATAACTGACCAGGTATAGAATTGAGCTTTTGGCTCAAGGACACTTCAATAGGTGCTGAATGCTGATGGACACATATTGGATTTTTCAGGGACTGAATGGGCAGAGATTATCTGATTCCTGATGGTATCGAGCCTGCACATAGATGGAGGCAACAAGTGGCTTCAGAAATCCATAATGCTAATTTACAACCACTGTCATAAAGTCACATCCCATATTTGAACATGTCACTCAACAAAGATGCAAGATACTGTAGCTCTGATGAAGCAGTAACGCCTGTGGATATTTAGCCTTTGTACATGTTACAGCCCAAGGCAACAGAGGCAACAGTTCATGATGGATTTCTTAGTTCTTAAGACAACTTTGAAAAGAAGCGACATTTGAAAAAGACAAGGTTCAACAGTGAAACAGAGTGCAGTGACTTTGCAGTGAAATGCGGGGCATATTGTATATTCTCATCACCTTGAGAAATAAACCACATTCAGATCTGAAGATTAACGATTCACTGAAAAACCCTCTTTACATTTTCTGACTGAGATAGAGACCCTTTTGAAAAATGAAACTGATTAATTCTATTTATATCTGAAAATGATCAAGTACTCATCATCTATTTTCATTAATCTTCGTTGTCAGCAGAGAAAAAAAAACTCAAGTCGAAAGATCAGTGAACGAAAACCGCATCTAATTCAACTGGTTCAAAACTGGCCTATGAATAATTATTAATTAATCAGCTTCATATTAGCCTGACATCGCTGCTCTCCACTACTCATTGAGTCCTTAGAAACATACACACATGTGCACACACACACAACCTCAGCCTGTGCGTGTGTGTGTGGGGCTGTGGACGTGTGTGCTTCCCTGCCAGAACCATTTGTGAATTTATGATTGTGTATGCATGCATTTATTAAAACACTTCTGCATGTTTTTCCTCTCTGTGTGTGTAAATGAGTGCCCTTTCCCCGGCTCATTGGGATGCAAGGCGAGAGCCCGGCGAGTGAGAGCTGTCCAGGCTAGCTTTGGAGTCATTAGTGCGCTCGTTAGTCCAGTTATGTTAAATCTAAATTACCATTCATCATCACACAGGGACCCATCATTTATTCTGATGTGGCCTGGCAGACACATGTGCTAACTGGATTAACTCATTCAAAGACACGCAGACACACTTGCTAAAACACAGTGGAATTCAAAATCAGGCGTTAGCTATGTGCTAAGTGTTTTAAAATAGATTATATATTATTGATTGAGACATTGCAGGGCATTAGCAATGATTGGTTTGCCCTTGTGAATGCAAACCATCTCCAAACTGTGCCCTACTGCAGACAAATGCAACCGAACAGAGAATAATAAATCGAGAAGATAAGCTCTACAGTACGATTTCCTTACGAAAACATCGTAAAGAAAATGTAATTAAAATAACATACTCAAACAAACGTGAACCAAGTACAGGAAACAAAATTCTAACTTCATATTTTGGGGATAAAAGGAAGTTTTTCCTGCTCTTGTGCGTTCCTCATTGATTCAAATGAACACAATAATATATGGAAAGACTTCAGGGTACAGCAGAGGAGGGCTGGCCTGCATTCAACGCTGGCTCTCAGCATTAAATTAGCTCTCACTGAGTAAAAACACACACACACACACACACACGCTGGCACACACAGCCATTAGTCGCTACAGGAGGAATGCCTACCATCTGCGCTGATGTGATTGCAAAGACGAGGAATTCTCAGGAATCAAACCGACAAAGTAGATGGAGTGGCTCCTCTGCCAAATATAAAGACTGTGTTTATCACATAATTACATTTCCACTTCTGCTGTGTTTATTAGCCTTACAAGTTTGAGCACATACAGCTCTGACCATCAAAGACTTTAAAAAAAAAAACAACAAAAAAAAAAACAAGGTGGAATCAGTATTAGGAGGAAAGCCGACTGTGGAGTTGTTGAGTTTAACGGTCATGGTACTCTTCTCAGTCATGCATTGAAGTAAAGTCTTCTTCCAGTTTCCCTCGATGTGTTTGTGGCGGCATCACAGCTTTGACCATCAAAACATGAAATGGAAATATTAGTGGGAAAATCTCTGTTTTTGTTGTCTTTATTAATCAGAGCACATTTCTTCAGTCATGCATCAACAGGACGTCCTCTAACAAATCCCCATAATATGTTTATTAAGATATAAGCTGTCCAGGACATGCAGCTTTGGGCATGGTCTGACCTTTGTAATGGATACAGAGAGCAAAGAGTCTCCCGTATTTGCTGTTTCCAATAATCAGCAGATGAACTCAACTTCCAAATGACAATCTGAAGCCTTCAAAAGCTTGTACTGAGATGAAAAGGACTGTCAAGTAATTAAGATGAATCTTTTGTTTATTGTTAACAATGAACACTAAGAGACACTGTCCAGCATCAATAACATTCGCCATTAGGAAAATCACTTGTTTAGAAATATTGTGCGGCTCTAATTGATTCTGATAGGTGTTTAATGACAGATATGATAAGGCCACCCTGGCTTGCAATCTGTTCATGATTTTGAGTGAAAGAATAATGAGTCAAGTGCAAGTCTATCTCTGTGTTTGTGGATGACAGAGAGATGATTTCAGAGACGATTTATTTTTTATCTTTAAAGGACACTGGGTTTGGTACGTCATTGTCCCATCACCAAACCAGTGCGGACACCTTTGAAACGACAGCTGTTTTCATATAACATAATCAATGCTACTAATTTCTGGCAGGGCATCACAGAACACAGAAAGAGGAATGTCGATGAATTGACTCGTCTGGTAAAACAAAGAATAACACTGAGTTTAGCAGCTTGATTCGTTGACATTTCTGAAAGGGTTTGTTTGCTGTACAAGAGGAGCTGTCAGCTTTCCTGTTTACATTTTTTTTTAAACATTATTTATTTTTCATTTGTTTTTTTGCCGTAACCATGATCTTTTCTTAACCTTAACCAGGTGTTTTAGTTGCCTAAACTAGACCATATGTCAACCAAAGTGTATTTGTAAGAACTGTCCAATATCAACGTTCTTGTCAGGCGATAGGATTGAAATGATAACTGTTAGTAGTGAGGAAGCTAAAAAGAACATGCATCCACTTTTCTTGTCTGTGACGGGATGCAAACTCCGGTCTCCTGCATGAAAGTCAAACATATCCAAGCCTATCCAGCACCTCGACCTCCCCACCCTGACTTTTCACCTCTACATAAAGGGCACACTAATTCCTGTGTTGGCTCTAAATGTTGGCGTACACGTAAATTGTGTAATGTAGAATCAACCAATATAGATACTGGGATACTCAGCTGATCATTCTCACCATTCAGCTGGATCTCCCTCTCTGCTAAAGGGCACCCTTGATGTGGTTTTCAATTACACAACATGGTTTGAAATTGACACCCACAACAGTAAATGCCAAATGTCTGCTACATTTGTCCATCAATGAATCAATATGGTGCATCCACTACAGTGGTTTATGTTTCAAAACAGTAACATTTGAACTCCATGGTGATATAAAGTCTTTGGTCTTGGCCTGTTCTAAAACTTCGTCCCTACTGTGCATGGTGCACCCTCTGACCATGAGGCAAACAGTTCAAGTCAAAGTTTCTGTCTCAAAAAAAAAAGCCTCACATTGGATTGCTCACCTGTTTCTATAACTTTCTGTTTCTGTTTTCTATCAAAATGCAGACATACTGGAGAACAGGTAGGGTAAAGCATTTTAGTGAAAAATGTTAATTAATTATTTTGGTCAGGAGAAGTGACTCCTGGCAGGTAAAGTTTTGTTAGTACGCAAGCCCTTGAGGACAAGCCAGAGAGTTACTTTCAGAAATTGACTGGCAACTTCCCAGCCTCCTCAGGCTCTAATCTTCGGGCAATGGAAGCTTACTTAACATCACCAGAGCATGCTAATTTCCTTCTTTAATTTTTCACTATGGCAGTAGTGGACTTTATCTTCATTACAGGCCAGTGGAAAATGACTGCACGGATATTAAGGAGGGAGAAGAGATGACCTGCAGCAGAGGTCAAGTTGGACTCAAAGCCACACTATGACAACAGTTTATAACATGTCGCATACAGGCTTAAATACAGAGAAACACTATGTGACTTTATGACTGACTGTTAAACATATTGATGCTCACCTTTCAAGGCTACTGTGAAGACAATTATCGAATGCAACTCTTTAGCCTTTTTGTTAAGTTTATTTATGCACTGAAGTTAATTACTGTTTCAGATTCAGCTTGATGATCCATCCACTGGGGTGACTTCAATTTACACAAATCAGTTTTAGAATCCAGGATTAAAAATGTTGGTATGAAAATCATTACATAAAAATAATGAATATATTTGAAGTCTGAATCTACTGATTAAAAATGTTTTAAAAATATTGTTTTCTCTAATTACAGCATTAAAAACATGAGCAAAAGCTCTTAGCACTTCAGGTAAATATAACTATTTGCAATCCAATTTAAAACAGAATATCAATCTAACTTTCATCCAAATAAACTCTGCGTTTTGAGCCCATATTTGCATTTCAACCCAGGCTGATAAAACTTAAGGACCCAGAAAATCAACACACCAGTTACCCAGTCGGGGTCTACATCCTTACTTTGAGAAACGCTGTTCTGAGTCTATCTGACAGCCTTGGTGGTCTGGAAACAACAAAGGGCCAAATTGAGTCAGTCAGTCAGACATTTGTTCCATCAATAATTAATGCCTCCCTGCTCTCCTCCCTCTGATCCTTTCAATCTATTTTCTATCACTGGTCCCTTTTTTATTTTTTTTAACCACTAACGTCACATCAGTGTTTCTTCCTGCTTTTCTGCTGCCTGTTTCATCTCTTCTTTACTCTCTGGTGTCTTCTACACCTTTGTGGCCTACATCTCTTTCCCCTGTTCTCTCTCTTTCCTCTTTTTCTGACTGCAATAAATGCATCTTTTTATCCAATCCGGTCATTTCCTTCAGATCTGTTTTTTTGTATCTCTCAGGTATCTCTTTTCTTCCCTTTTTTCCTATTTCTCCTATCTTCCTCTTCCCACCTACCTTTTATGTTTCCTTTTCTCCACCTATATCTCTCAATCTTCTGCCTCTCATCTCTGGATTTCCCTCCTTCCCTTCCTATCTCTTTCTCTGTATTGCCTGGTTTCCCCACATCCCTCTCCTCAGGTCCAACAGCAGATTAATAAATGATGTCCAGGAAACTGGCTGCTTTTACAACACTGATACTACAGTCCTTCCTTTTTTTCCCCCTCCCTTCAAATCCCTCCTTCTTCCTTTTTCCATTTTGTGAACACCCTCCACCCCCCCAAATCTCTCTTGTCTCTGGCCTCTCCTGGCAAAAAAAAGAAAAAAGAAAAAGGAAAGGATAACCGCAGTCCTTTCGGGTCTAAATAAATCATAGCCCAGCACTGCCTTGCTTTTACAACACTGATCTTCCACTTTCATCCTGGCAGGCATGAAAGAGGGAGCAGAGAGAGGAGGAAGTGAGAGAGAAAGAGACTATCTACGGACATATGAGTAAAGGGAGTGGATATCAAAGGAAATGGTGAATGTAAAAGTGTCTTTAGTCATATCCGTCTTTGTTCCTAAACCTCTTCGGGAAGCAAAACTCTTCTGTCAAACGGAAACATAAAGAAACAGCAATTCAAACAGGCCTATACTGAACTTCATGGAAACTATTAATCTCTTAGAACATAGAAATTAGTTCTTTGGACCAGCATCCATGAATCAATGAGAAGACTGTCAGCTGATTTACGTAAATGTGACTAGTATATATTTCATTGTATACATTGCTCAGTGATGCTTTAGGATGCACAGACAGCATGTGAAAGCGATCTCAAAGTTATATCCTCAACACTTCTGTTAATGAAAAATGAAAGTAACAAAATAAATGAAAATGCAGTAATTTAATAATGCGTTCCTATTTCAATAAATGGCTACCCGTTTGTCCAATGAAGATTAATGATTATGTCTTTTGGCACGTCCACAAATATTTTTGTCAAATGTTTTATAAATCCAATCCTGTCAAATGTCTCATAATTTTAACATGTTGTCTAATTTAATGAAAAAACATTCCATCACTTCCCTTTATTACCAGAGAACAATTATAACAAGATTAATGAAACTAAAAAACAAAAATCCATTTAGCATTTTCAAAATGAGACGCCCCAATATTCAGCTTTTGACTCGTCAACGCTGCTCCTGTGAAACATATTAAGCAGCTGAGATAAAGCCTAGTCTACCAAGAAACAGCGACTAATTAAAAATGACTAGATTAATTAACGTGGATATTCGTTAGTGGCACACACACACACACAGCGCATTGCTCATTTCAGTTGGCATGACACATACACACACACAAATGGCTGAAACACACACACACGCACACGCACACACACACACACACACACACACACACAACATGTAGCCATTTGCCTGCCGGCCAACAAACAGTCTCTTTTTTATTTCTAACTAATGTTTACACAATCACATTGAAATGATCATCATCTTAAAGTTCCATCATGGTCACCTTTGACCAGTAATGGTGATGGAAATGTGTGTCAGTTGAAACTGGTTCATTAATTTATAAAACAAAAACACACACACAAATAATAGGCACAAGAGCACACACACACATAGATGTACACACATACACAGAGACACAGGCAAACATGCAAGGGTGTTGGCAGACACACACACGCTGACACATGCATATCCAACCACAGTGAAACACACATATGAATACACACAAACTTTTATACTTGTGAGGACCTGCATTGATGTAATACATTTCCTAGCCCCTAGACCAGTGGTGCTCCAACTGGGGGGCGTAGAGCCACTGCATGTCACACTGCATGAGCAGACCTAAAGTTGCATGAATATGATTCATGTGGAGACAAAAACTTTTTTCATCTTCTGAAGGGAAAAAGTTTGATAAGCACTGTCCTAGACTAACCCCCATCACAACTAAATGCTTAATCCCAGATGTTACCCTAACCAGGGCTTTTGATGATTATTCTTTCAATTAACTGATTAATCGTCTATAAAATGTGTGAAAATACTATGAATTGTCTAATGGATTAATCAAGTAATTGTTTCAACACTAACCCTAATAAGTCTAACTTAAACCCTCAAACCAAGTCTTAATCAGCAAACAGCGCTTTTACAAAATGACGGCCGACATTTTCGAAAAAATGTTCTCACTATGAAGATCTAAAATGCAAACTGGTCCTCACAATGATAGAAGTACAAGAGCACACTCACACACACACACAAACACAAACACACAGAGAAACACACACACCTACCTGATGGTGCAGTCACATGACCTCCAATCACTGTTATCTATATTACCCCATTTTGTACTACGGTCACGGAATCAACCCCAGGAACTGAACAGATGGGGCTGTGCCTGTGTGTGTGTGTGTGTGTGTGTGTGTGTATTCATATGCGAGAATACGCATACATCTGTGCGTTGAGAGTGTGTGTTAAGATGCTTGAAATGAAGATCAGTCCAGCGGCAGAATTGCTTACTGTCATTCATGCCCTTTGCATATGTGCACAAACACTTGCACACACACACACACACACACACACACACACACACACACACACACCTGCCTTTATTAAAACGTCACATTCAGTGAATATACTGTGTGCTGTCATGCTGTCTGCTGTGAATGGGAACGGCTGCGTATTTACAGTGAATTGTAAATCCTGCCGAGTACTCAGCTGTCAGAGTCTTATGAATTGCTAATATGTTGTATCTCGCACTGCCGATCCCCCTCTATCTGCCCCCTATCACTTCAATTGTGCGCTGAGAAAAAAGTGAGGCCGGGGAATCAAAAAAGCTAACGTCACTAAAAGAAAAGAAAATGTAGAGAGGGAATCACGACAGGATGAATGAAAGGTTGTTAAATAAAGAAACTGCAGCATTTCAAATAAAATATATAAGATATTAACACAAAACATTAATAAGATGCTTTCTTTTCTTCAGAGCTTTTAAAATACAAACATATACATTTATTCTATTACTTGTAAGAGGACATTTGATTTTGGACTCAGTGTGGTCCACAGTGTAAGCTGCCATGTATTGAACCATTTTCCATTGTATCCTCTGCTCTCGTTAATCATTCATGTGAACACATTAAGCAGCACCAGACTGCACCAAGAACAATCACACCTACAACAGCAGGATACTCATCAAGATGTGCCTGATACTGTCCGGAATTACATTACTTTTACATTCAGAGTTCTACTGTAAATAATTATGATTTAAAAAAATTATTTTCATCTCATCGTTGATCCCGTCATTTTTTTAAATACGAGTGATTTAAAGAAAAATAAAATTGCACTTTGTGCACAAAAGTGGAGTCAATGGTTTCAATAACAACTTAATTAGGAATTTGTTTCTTCTTTTGCCTTTTTACATAAAAATGGTAAAAGAACATGTACCCAATAGATTTTGACAAATTTTTAATAAAGTGCAGCTGTGGTTCCTATCATATCCTTAGCACAAATTTTAAGCATTTTAAATAATGGTCTCTGGTTTTAATAGTCTGTCTCCCACAACGTTGCTTGGTACAGTAGATCTTTATGTCATACAGTAATGAGACAGATTTTCTCCAGAAGCGGCCAATTAGAGTTCTATTCTTCATTTGTGCTGCCTAACTGATGAAAAAAAAAGCTAGATTATTGTCACAATATGTTCACAACCATGAAAATCAACAACTTCCTGTTCAAATGTCAACTTCAACACTGTGTTATTAGTATTATGGGTCTGTTCTTGTGGGTCTCTCTCTTTAGACCTAAACCATGTCCACTTGTAATGATTGACTATAGCATTTAGCTCTGCAGCATGTAACCAGGGACAGGCAGACTAGAGGTTGGGACAGTGCTGTCAGCCTTCTCTTCTTTTTCTGCTCTCATTCTTTCCAATCTTCTCGTCCTCTCCTCTGCTGTCTCATCATCTTGTTCGTTCTACTGCCTCTGTCTGTCTTTGTCTATGTGCGTCTCTCTCTTTCTCTTTGTCCCTGATATACAATTTTACCCTCTAATAAACATATTCAGCCACAATACCAATAACTAACCTTTTCCCCTCTCAGCACCATGCAGCAGAATATGAATGCATTGCCAACAACCCTGCAGACAAATGAACCAATGCTGGTCCCAGCCAAAGACAGGATCCCTATTTGTTAACTTTTTCCACCTCAATTTTTCATAAAATTAAGACATGACACTATAACCTTTTTTTATATTTTAGCACAACAATGGAAAAAATGGTTCAGATGCACAACACACAGTGAAGCACAGCATCTTCTTCTGTGTGAGAGCAAATGCACACCATGGACACATATACGCACACATATTTGTGTACAATGAAGCGCACCCGCACACACACATACAAGTGTGGAGAAAGCCTTTCCCAAGAACAGCAGTCGCCAGTCGCACCTCTGAGCATAGTGACAAATGAGCAGCTCTAAAATTGTGGACAGATCAGATGCACAAACTTGCGCGCACTCTCACATACTCACACACAGACTCTATCACAGCTGGAAGCAAACACGAACATCAACGTATTTCCATATGCAAAGGGAATCACCCACATGCACTAACACACGGTGCAGAGAAAGCGCAGGTGGCAGAAACACTGTTTTTCTCACTCTTCGTGTTTGTGTGTGTGTCGGTGTATTGTAAGTCAAGGACAACACATTTGCAGATGAATGAACAGGTACACTACACTTCATCCTTGCAAGCAATGCACACAAGCACTTAGACGTGCACCTCACCTCACACACATTTGCCAAAGATAATTCGCACACAGAAACATGTAAAGAAACTACATTTTCTCAACAAAAGCATCTTTAAGTTAAAGCTTTTCTTATATTGAGGATGTACAGCAGATAAAAAGATTCGATAGAAAAGTAGATGAATGGAAAAGACTGAGGGATGACATGCAGGTAAGACAGGAGAGGAGAGGAAGACGTGAATTTTTGCATGAACAACAAGCATGTATGAAGAAACTGAGTAAGACAGAAAACAAAGCTTATACCGAGAGAAAGAGAGCGCAGGACAGGTCCCTGCTTCACAGACAACACATGAGAAAAGGGAGAGAGGAGAAGGAGGAGGAGAAGGAGGAGGGGAGAGAGAGATGGAGGAGCCAGAGTGAGAGGACCGGGGGTTTTTTGTACTTACAGAATCTCCAGATCGCGCAGCGCTCGGAAAGCTCCATCTTCGATGCAGCTGATGTGGTTGCTGTCCAGTTGCCTGCACCGAGCACACAAACACATACACACACACATATACAGACAAACACACACACACACAAACACACACACAGATGAGAGAGAGAGATAGGAGAGAGTCAGGCGCAAGTATGCAAGGTCCGCTCAGCCGGGGGAGGGACTAACAAAAGACAGGTTCTTTGAATGAGTGTGCGTGCATGTTGGGGTGTGTGTGAGGTGATACCCCAATAAGTGGTCTTAAGGTAGCAGGTAGGAGACACCGGCGTTAACTCTCTCTCCCAGACACACGTTCTCTCTCTCACACACACACACACACACACACACACTCTAGGGATACCCAGTCCAGACGATAACACACAAGCTAAGGTTAAGTCTCTCACCTCGGTGCTGATATGGCCAGCCCTGAGGAGAGGAGGAGAGGAAAAGGAGAGCGCGAGAGAGGAGACCGGTGCGCTGAAGTGGCCTGTCTGGCGCCAGCCTATCACCTCCCTCCCCTGCTGCATGCCCAGCGCACACTGGCCACCGGGAGAGAGAGGGATGAGAGAGGTAGACACAATGAAGAAGAGAGCGAGCGAGCCGTAGCTACTAAAGCCCACCCTGCTTGTCTGTTCTGTAAATATTAATTGCATTTTCTCCTCTTCCACCCCTCCTCTCCCATCCTCCTCCTCCTCCTCCTCCTCTCCCCTCCTCCCCATGTCCTCTTTTATTCTTTTTTCCCTCTCTCTGTAGTGAAAGAGGGAGTAATTTCATTACATTAGGCCAACCAATCCATTAAGGGCCTTTTACCGGCTCTGTCACTGAAACAATTTCATTAAAAGGAAAGCCTCCGTAAATCAACCCCACAGCTCAGCTGACTGGGTTTCCCTGCTTCCTTCATCCTTATTTCTTCCCGCACCGACGCCGGTTTCACCGGCTCCGATGCACCCTTGTGGCTCCCACCGCCATTCATCTTTGTGATGACTTGTTCGCCTTATTTCACTCCCCACCTCCACATCTATCCCTTCCATCCATGAACCCACAACCCGAACCGCATCTCCTCCGTCTTCCATCCATCCATCCATCCTTCTCCCTCCTCTTCGCCTTTGCGGATGGATTGTGATGGAAAATTACGTCTTTGATGCGGACCCCATGGCATGACTGTTGCCACAAACACACTCCCCGCAGCCACACACACACACACACACAGACACATACATGGATGAAAAGATGTAACCAAATACAAGCAGAAAAACATACACACACTTGCAGAAACACAAATAGAAAAACACATGTAATCATAAAGGTCCACAAACACAAATACCCTCATGAAAACACACACACACACACTGCTAGTTACTTTCTGCTCTCCAGACACTAGAAGATAAAAGCATATCACTCCACCTTAATCTTCTCCTCCTTGTCCCCTTCCCCATCTCATCTCTCTTCCACTAGATCCCTCCATCCCTAATCCTTTTTTTCTTTGGCTTCTTTCTTTTTTCTACCCCTCGTTTCCGAGCATCCATCTTCTCCATTTTTCATGTTGTCTCCCTCTCTCCATTCATAATCCATTTTTTTTCTCCCTCTAGTGCCCTCTTGTCTCCTCCCATCTCTGATTCCCCTTCACCTTTTCTTTTCTCGCACACCATCTATCCATTGCTAATCCATTTCTTCTCCCTGTTTTTTTTTATCAACCTTTTAAATCTCCTCCTCTTCTTCTCTACATTGCCTCAGTGTCTGCTCGGCACACTGCAGCACCTGTTATATCAGCAATGTCAGCTTTTAACCCTGAGGAAGGTGGTTCCCAAAACAGGAGCTGGGTTGCCACTGTAGGGCGACAGGAATTACATCAGGGCTTCGGGAGCAAAATATTCTTTGGTTTGTTTTTATATGTGCATGTTTGTGTGAGTGTGTGAGAAGAATCTGAGGGATATGTAGGTCCTCAGAGTATCTGAAAAATGTATTTACTATAGTACAAGTGCAAGTGCACAAGTGCACCTCAATATGAAGCTGCATTTCAAAAAGCAGCAGGTCAAAGAAAGGCTCTGTGACTTCAGACAAGATGTGAATGTGAAAAATAGACATTGAAAAGTTACTGTACATTGAGCATCATTATCTTATCACAGAATAAAGTGTTGTCTCTAGAGCTTGCAAACCAAACTGCAATATTATATTTACACAGAGACTATATAAGTTGCTATACAAGGCCAAGATACTGTAATTGTCTTTGTTTGATCAGTACACTCTTATTTTGAAATTTGATATGTGCTGGAGCACAGCCCTGATGTGCACAACAGGATCATTGACAGCAGTTCACGGCGTAGTACAGCAAGCGCATATATCATGTATTTCTACCTGATACAGACCAACTCCTGGTGGCTAACGATTGGCATGAGTTCAGATTGGACTCAAGACAGTAAATACCGAACACCTAAGTGCCCTCAGGCCAGGTTTGGCTCGAAACACAATTATTTTCGGCCCTCCAAAGACTTCAAAAGACTGATGAGATGTTTTTATCTGCTTTGATGTAATGCAATTTTATTTTAAAGGTGATTTAGAGATAAGTTGTTTATGGCCTTGCCATACTGCACTTGATTAATTGAGCATGATTTCCAAAGACTGCTAGGATCATCGGTGTGGAGCACTAAACAAGTGTTCTGTTTTATAACAGTACAAACGAATAGTCTGATAAGGTTGCGTACTTTTGTTAAAAGCCATGTTGTGGATAAAGATTTCTTTTTTCTTGTTTGGCTACTTGTTGGAAGGGAGCTGTGAGTGTGAGCATCTGTTCAATGACTGGACTTTAAAATATAGTGAGTCAGGGGATCATGCCAACATATGGCTGTGCCATGTTTTATGTAATTAAAAGGCATGTTTTTTTTAGGAAGGCAAACTGGCACACAGCCTGATCAGCCATATGGAGACACATGGCACTGCCAAAGTTGACTGTAGTTATTAAAGTGATTATATTTTCAATACTGCTCTTCTTGCAACACTGAATATGAAGTAGGGATAAGGTTGAGCTATTATAGAAAACAAACAGGTCTACTTTGGTTTGTCTCATTTGATTCATCCATGTTATTTTATTCATCCAAGTAGTGCAGCCCAGTATCTAGTAATTACGTCCATATTGAACAATTCCACTCCTCACAATGTGCGTTTGATGCTGATGTTTAGTGCCAATGCAGAAAATAGACTGAAGTTCACAATCTTTCTCTAATCCTAACCAAGTGTTTCAATTGCCTAACCTTTACTGTACCTTGACCATAGTTTATTTGGCATAACTTAACCATACCTTTCCATGAGAAAATATTGTAGAAAACGAGAATTTAAAAAAAAAGTTAGCAATGGACATAAAAAAATGTGTCACTGAACATAATTTGGGGTTTTGCAGAATTCTCCAATATCAGCGTTCTTGTCTGGTGATAGCTTTAGGGAGTAAAATGTGAGATGTCCTCCTCAAAGAAACAACAGCAATGGTGCTAAAAATGCTAAAAATGGCCTATGTTCATGTTTTCCTGACAAAGGACCTCGTGTAAATAATGGCTGTCCACTTTAAGTGGTAACGTTGGGAGTAGCTTGCCATTGGTATAGCTTCCCAAAACCTCTTAGGAAAGACTGGTTGGGATATTGTGGTTTGCATCCTGCCAGGTGGCAAATCAGAAAATGCTCAAGTGTATAATTTTTTGTAATGGTTGTATGGGTCGTTTTGGAAAACTACCTATTTTGTTGTTTGGTGAGAACTTGTTGAAAGATGTCGTACGCATAAAGACACGCACTGGACAAATAATTTAAAGTTGAAGACCTCCACATCCCTATTCATTTGACTCCATGTCCCCTATGTCACCAGTTCTTGATGTGAGGCTGGGGTATTCCCACCACTCTGTAGAGCTGACAAGGACTGTCAGACAAGTGATGAAATGTCTTTAACTCTTCAGCTGTACATAACTCTACAGGGTTGTGTTTTGATAATTTGGAAAACATATTATCACTATGCTCCAGAAACCTCACATCTGTAATTTTCCTAGAATTGAGAATAACTGGTGGATTTATATTGGCGGCCATGTACTCTTCCACCCTCATCCACAGTAAACGATTCCATCATCTGTGATACGATTGGATTCCTCTGACAGCTTTGTTCACCAAGCACCCTGATTAGCAGTGACATGATTGGTATCAATCTGGATGAGGGTGTACTTTGTGTGTCTGCTCTCTATATTTCTACCATTGTGTTGCATTCATAGTCCTTGTGTGTGTGTGTGTGTGTGTGTGTGTGTGTGTGTGTGTGTGTGTGTGTGTGTGTGTGTGTGTGTGTGTGTGTGTGTGTGTGTGCTTTTTTGTGTTCAGATCACGGATGTTTGTTACAGGGGCTAGACCGGGGGTCCAGAATTTAATTTCCTTCCATATAATTAGTTAGTGTGTTTAATCATGTCTATCATAAGGCCTATTGGCAGACTGATTCAATGCTTCCCTCTGCTACCATCTGGAGCAGAGGGGTGTGCACACACACACACACACAAAGCAGCCCTGCCACTCCATGAATCCATCAGTGAGTAACCACTACTGGCTGAGTAATTAATGAAAGGACAGAGGCAGGGAAGGAGGATCCACTAGCTGGGTTTCCATCCAACGCATATCACATTGACATTGGAAACACATTGAATAAACAGTGATGTGATGTGGCTCATATTATTATAACACTACTTTAATAGATCAGTTTTGTATGTTTTGTGAGGTAAATGACAACAGAAATAACAACTTTCCAAAAGCGTATTTCAGATTAATATGCTCAACACTGAAAATCTAACTTTCATTTTACAAGAAAAAGGATGATTTCTGAAACCATTAGTAATCACTGTTGAAAAATAAATACATTTTATAATGTGACAATGCTATGGTTAAGGTTTGGTTAGGTTTAGGCACAAAAACGACTTGGTTAAGTTTAGGGAAAGATCATGGTTTGGGTTCAAACTACTTTGTCTTTAAGGTTAGGGGAGCTTTGTCGTCATGAGTACAATAACAAATATGTGGTTACAGTTAGGGAATGATCGTGGTCATGGTTAAAAAAAACCCAACATTGACAGCAGTCTCCCGTGTTAAAATCAGATGTTTTGCTGACCCATCCATCCACCCTGACCTCTTCCCAACGTGGATTTTGTCGCTCTACAACAACGTCACAGCAATGTAAACACATGTTGTTTCGGGGCACTTGCTCAAATGATTGATGCTGTTGTTTTCTTGGGAGGACAGTCTCGAAAAATATTTGGTGACCAAAACATCCCTTAAAATATTCATTGCTGCTTTCCATTTGCATAAACTTTGAGTCTGCTCACATTTCTAAGTCATGTTACTAAGATCTCTCCACCATCCTGCACTTTCTGTCATTTTTTGTCTGTCAAGGGAATCTAGAAATTTGTCTCTTGCCGTTACTGCAAGTCGGAGCGCACGTTTATGAAGAAATATACCAAGAAATATGCAGAAAAATGCAATGCGCAGATGAACAAAAAAAAAAAGTTACTGGGGTGAATGGGTTGAAGAGAAAAACAGAAAGAGGGAAGAAAAGAATGGCAAGAAAATTGGGGGAAAAAAGAGAAGGAAGGCCTAAGAAATGAAGTCAGATAGGAGACATGCAACAAGGCACTGGGTAAAAAGACACTGGAGAAATTAAAGAAATAAAAAAGAAATGGTGGTCCACTGAAGAGGAAAGCAAAAAACCAAAAGAGTAGTAGAGGAGAAGGAGGTTGGAGATTTAAAAGCCAAAAAGTAAAGAATTGAGAAGAAAATAAACGGATGGAAAGAAACAGTAAAAGACTGAAGAACACAGGAGGAGTGAAAGATGAGTTGTAATGGATTAAGGATGGTTGTGGTGGGAATGTAGAAGTGAAGAATGAGAGGCTGATTAGAGGACTCAACCTCTCTCTCTTTCTCTGTCTCTGCCATTAACACTATTTAAATCTTTCTATTTACTGTTATACATCTCTCAGCACCTCTCCCTGAATCATCAAAACAACATTATGATACCAGCATGTTCGTATGAGTGAGACAATCGATGCTGGTTTGCTGTGCTGTTCATCTCCAAGAGCAAATGTTGTGAAAACCCGCAGTACTGCTGATGTTGGATTAATGCAGAGTGGATGGACATCCGCAAAGTCTGCCACTGCATGTAGCCTTCATGTAGCCTTCATGTAGTAATGGATGATTTGTACAATACAGGATAGGCTTTGACTTGCAAATGATGAATCTGCCTTTAGTGATATTCAAGGGTACTGGAAGCCATGTCTTGTTTTTCACATAATTATAAGTCCACCTCTGTTCGCTGTGTTCCAGACTGAGATTGTTTCATGCTGTCAAGGACACCAAATGGCTTTACATCCAGGTCCAACTTTTTTGCATATTGAATTAGACAAAGTGAATATAAAGTTACATTTCCTTGAAGGAGATTTATAACTTTTTAAACTCTGTTAGCAAGGAAAATGAACAGTGAAAAGAGATGGAAACACCTTTGTCTAATGGTAAAGTTCATGTTAAACCCTGCAAAACTGTAAAGTATAATTTAACACTCTATGGGAAAACATACAGAAGTGTATGTGGTGTCTCTGTCTCTAGCTGAAACTAACCACTACACTTTGAAGGTTGTGTTTCCCTGAATGTGAGTTTAAGTAAATTTTACATCAAAGCTGAATCACAAATCCTATCACTGTGATGAAAAATGCCGTCTCCCTAAATATGCTACAATTCAGAAAGAGCTAATGACATTTTCTCCCACCTGTCTCAGTTGGTCATGATCTTTAATGAATTAGCCACATCCTGCCATTTAATCAAGAGCGTAGGGGGTTGGTGTATTGCAAAGAATGATGGGAATCTGAGTAAACAGGAAGCTGTTTACTCAAATCCACGTTGGGAAGAAATGACATGGTGAATGTGCCTGCATTATCGCTCCTGGTGTCACCTTCATTTATAGATGTTCTGCTATCAGAAGGAAGCTCATTATTAATCTTTTTTGTATATTTTCCACAACACACCCTTACTAGATATATGCCTGGCTCTAGTTGTCCATTGTTGGAATTGTGGTAAACATAAAAACAGCTGAAGGCAAACATCTGCAATGACAGAGACACACAACAGTGCAGGTCAGAAACGCGTGTGTGTGTGTGTGCACGCAGCCGACACAATGTTCTCACCTCTCTCTAAGGCACTGTAGTCATAATTCAAACAAATGGCCATCCTGCACTGCATTGTGGGTAGGGAAGCGTGAAGCGTGGAGGCGTTTTACGAGGGAGAAGAGAAAGGAGAGGATGACAGGAAGGAGAAAGGTAAAGAAGTAAAGCCATGGGGTGGGTTCGTTTTTAGTTCTTACACTGTTATACTGTACGGTTGTCTTGTTTGAAGAAATTACATATTACATTCTCTGAACACATTCTTCCAAACAACCTGAAGGTGCTCTGAGAGTATGGATGTTGAGCATGGGTGGACCCAGTGGGAAGAATGAGTTCAATTTGATCACAATAGAGAGCGAGAAGGCAGGCAGATGGAAAAAAAGGTACAATATGAGGACGTGATGGCTACAGAAGATTAAAAAACGTGTCTGTGTGGACACTGAGGTGTAATGTGAGGGCATATGAAACAGCTGTACCTTATCTGATGCTTTCATGCTTATCTGTAATCCAGCTACAGCTACATGCCTCCCAGCATGAGTGACTCTCATATGCTGTGATTTAAGTGTGACTACAACTGTTTTCATCTCTGCTTCTCTGTCTCTCTTCACTGTAAGCAGAAAGCATTTCAGTAGCCAACTACTAACTATTGTAGTATAACTTTTATATAGGTCTCAAGAAAAAGGGTTTGAATAGTAGTCTGCAAGGATCTCTTCATATTGTAATGTATCAAATGTATCTGCATGTCAGATGTAAATGGTTTTGGAAGTTTATTCCACTTTTGTTGTTGGCTGTAACCAATTTGGGATACAAGTTGGTTGACTGCATCAGGCTGGTTGAGGTTGAAGTGTTGTGTAAACTTCATGAGAATATGGGACACTATCTAAATAAGTCAGTAAATGTTTGCAAGTGTCATTTGAACCTAGTGTATGGCCGTCTATGCTGACAGCTCAAGGACAGAGAGGGATGTGTCATTTTCAACATCACCACCTGTAAAGTATAACTTTTTTAATGATTGCTCACGACTTTTTAATCTCTGCTTTTACTAGATTTTTATCGTCATGTGAATATATTTAGCATTTTTACATTGCATTTAAGTGTGTGAATTAACTGTTTGTCGTGATTTTATGTTGTTATGTTTGCAAACCAGCTTGTCTCAAATTGCCTCAAATTGCACCCTGAGGGATGAATGCATTTTGAATTGAATTGAATGAGTTGTGACACCACCCATTTAAGCAAGGTCTTTGCAACACGTGAAACAATGTTGTGAGTTGTTTGATTTTATTTACTTCAATGAACTCACCAATGTCCTTGGAAAAATGGCACAAGGGGGTAAGTGTTACTGTGAGAATGTCTCTTACATACTTTTATATCTTTGAAACAACCCAAAAAATGATTGATGCTGTTTAGGAGCTACTTTTGTATTTCTCTCTCAATTTTCGATTTGTCACGTCCTGTGAGCAGAGGGAACTTGCCGGTGATCACACTTGACACAACTTACAACTCTATGGTCTTGTTTTTCAGAAGGGATCAGACACTTTTCCATGCTGCATCCTGACTTTGTTATAAGCTCAGGAGCAGGAAAGAAAGCAGAGGCGTTAGATGCCAAAGAAGCCATGTTGTTGGAAATTCACTGGTGTGGTTAACATGATGACTTTCCTGGCAAGGCCAGACAAGGCAAGACAAGACATGACATGATGAGACAAGATTAGATTATAGAAAATCTTATTAGATAAGATTAGATACGATAAGATAAGCATCTAGAATATGACGTACAGTAGATAAAACCATAAAACACAGACCATATTACAGGAATTTTGGCACGGTGCTTTCTATCCATTCTAACTCTACATTTACTTTTATCATCTGTAGTTTGACTGACAGGGAGAGTTTAGGGGGATGACAGGACCAGTAGTCAGCACAATGTATAGTGAAGCACACACACACCTACGCACAGATGTATGGCATATACCTGTCTCCTTAGGTTAGCAGAAGCCTACAGTAATCATATTTGCCAGGTTCTTGGCTGTTTCAGCAAAGCAGTCAATCTGATAGCAGGGTCAAAAGGGTCCGTGAGGATCTGTGTGTGTGTATGCATGTGTGTGTAAGTGCAATAAATGGCGTACGATACAATGCTAGCCACTAGGAAGAATGAAAGGGAACAACTGAGAAAGAGAGAGCGATAGAGACCCTGCCCTCTGAGAAACAGAGTGAGTGAGACAGGAGGGGAGAGAGACATACATTTAGAGTGAGAGAGAGGCAAAGAGGCAGTGAGAGAGACAGAGGAGAAAGTGAGAGCGATGGGGAGAAAGACAAAGTGAGAGGGAGAGAGAGACATATGAGAAAATCAATGCTGTGTCCACCAGGGACAGAATGTCATGACGGTTTTTTTACTCTGTGGTATAATGGAGGGTTGGAGCCTTTTACTGCAGGAGTCACCTTGTCTAATGGAGGGAGGGATGGAGGGGGGTGAAAAGAACGAAATAGTGAGGAAAGAGAGGGAGAGAGAATTTAAGGGAGGGGGCTAATTAGAGGGAGCTGGGAATGGAGGGATGGTGAGAAAGGAGGGAAGATTGGAGGGTAGATGTGGAGTAGGGATGGAGTGAACAGTAGAGGGTAGAATGGATGGACAGCAGAATAAAAGGTGAGAAAGAAGGATTGAGCAAAATTTATCAAGCTGGAAAGATGGAGGAAAGACAAAAGATTGACAGACAGATGATAGGATAAGAGAAATAAGACGAAGAATGTTGGATGAAGGGAGAGTAAAAATGTTGGTAGGAAGGATGGTGGATGAAGATGCGATGAAAGATGAAGGGAGAGAGAGCGAGGGACAGAGAAAGGAGGAAAGGGAAAGTGATGCACTTTGAAAGGGAGAGGAGAAAGTGTAAGAAAGCAGCGCTGACAAGAGGAGAAACTAGAGAAAGAAAGAGGAGGAGAACAGGGACGAGGAGGAGCAGGAGCAGGATGAGGCGCTGTAAAATGTCAAAAAGGAGAAGGAAGAAATGAATGATCTTTATATGCCTGAGTCACTCCTAATTTTGGCAGGAAAAAAAGTAAAATGATTCACTTTGTAGGTCAAAGCAATTTAGCGCAAAACATTTTAAACGGGGGAAGAGACAATTTTACCGTCAAAATTGATTGATATGACTTTATAGCTTTGGCAGAAAGTGAAGAGCCATGTTAGAAGAGAGAGTCTAGTGTTAGAAAGGTAAGGGCAGGGTGCAGCATTTTAGAGTGGAATATGTCCAACGTGCATGAAAAAAACTGAAAACTCATAGAATTTCACCTGCTGTACATTGGAGCTGCTCAGTGGGACAAACATAGGAGACTGTGGTTATACTGGGCAGCTCTCAGGTGTAAATGTGTCTAAATGTATAGATGTGATGCAGGGAATTACCAAAAAAGAGCTTGCATGCTCTGCAAACCCTCCCTGGATAAATACAGGTTAGATACATTATAGCAACATGCAAGGTGCTCTAACTTTGCAACTAAGATGTGATTTGCTCTGCAGTTGGTTGTTTTCTGGCACTGAACTTCAAATACTTGAGTGAGTCCAGAGTTAAGGTCGTGCGAAGCGTTTAGTTTGGATTGTGTCCGATGTGAGAAGGGAGAGTGGATTAGATGATCAGAGGCCAACCTGAACTCAAAGGTTTGGAGCCCAGCCATGAGAGCTGACACTCCCTCGCTTACATACACACAAACACACACATATAGCAGTACAGAGCACAGAGTACAGACACTTTCAGGTCCATTTAACTTAAGAGTAATAATCTCCAGTGGACTTTGGCGGCCATATTGAACTTACATCACACTTGGGAGAGAAAACTAACCAGAAGAGCACATTTGCCTGTAGCCTAACTCTGATTTACTGATCTGTAGCTAGATGCATATTAATCAGTTCTCAGATTGCCCAATAAAAAAGCACTAGAAACACATAGATCTTAACAATTCAAGGACGCGCATGTTCACATTTTAAGGTTGTACATGAATTTGGCTGAATATACGGATGTACTGGAAATAAATTCAAGTAGCTGTTGTAAATGTCTGTGATCGCTTGCTAAGCTTAGCTAAGCGGTGTTTTTGCTAGTGGGGTGAAATATTGTGATGACTGTGCCAACCCAAACCTGGGCCCAAAATTCTTAGTGGGTTCTCTGTTGGTAAGAATAATTGAAGAATAATTTGTGTTGAGAAAGCCCTAGTTTGATGTACACAAGTGGGTACAAAATCACATAAAACACCTGTGGAAAAAGGACTGCTAAACTATTCTCTAAAGTAACTTAACCACAGTTACAAACACTACTCACACACAATCTCACCACGAGGTTCATTTAGTAGCTGTTCTGGAGCTTTTGATGATATCACATGACCATCAGCAGATGTTCAAATTTTTCTAAGCGCTTTAAGTACTTCTCATCCATGTTGACATAAAAGCTGAATTTCACGGTTCATTCTTGAAATTAATAATGAAAAAAAATTAAACTAATGAAATTAAACTAATGAAATTAAAGTATTTCAAGTTTTATTTTGTAGCTGTTCTGGAGCTTTCATTCATATTACATGATCTTCATTGGCATAATGGTTGTTGTGTCTCGTCAACGTTGTTAAATTTGTCTTGTCCTGTTTCTAGTCTTATGTTGAAATCACTCATGTCCAGTCTTGTCGTGCACTTCCTGTTTTATTTTGTAGTAACTTGTTCCTCTCGTTTCAGACCCTGACTTCCTCCCTTTGTGTGGTTTTCCCGCCATTGTGATTGTCTACCCCGCCCCTGATTGTGTTCACCTGTTCTCCCCTACCTCATGTATAAATAGTCTGCGTCTCCCCTTGTCCTGTGCCAGTTCGTCTTGTTTTTGTTCGTCAACAGACCCAAACCAAGCGTACCAGCAAATTCCCTTCATGTCAGGTTCTATCATAGTTCATGTTTCTTGATCCTCCTAGAGAGTGTTTTTTGCTTTGTACTTTGTATTACCTCGTTAAGAGAGTTTGTGTTACTTTTAGTCTTTTTCCTCCTTGTGAGAGTTTGTAGTTCGTACTTTGATTATCCTCTTCGTGAGTGTTTTTTGTTGTACTTTGATTATCCTCGTTGTGAGCGCTTTTTTTTGTTTTTGGACATCTCAGTAAAGCTGTTGTGAAACTTAAGCCCTGATCTCATGAGTCGTGCATTTGAGTCCGCCAGTCCTGTGTCGAAGTTCGTGACAATGGTATGATATCAGTGATGATTTATTTTCATCTAGCACTCGTCCAGTGGATAAATATGACAGATACAGTTGTCACGCAATCAAATATGACCCAAATTTGCATCAGTGATTGCAATGATTTATTTCCTTCCAAGTTAAAATCTATTTCATTTACCCAATACACATGCAGTCTTCCCAGACATGGCATATGTAAAAAAACATGTTATTATTATTTGTTCACATTGCAACAAAATCAGTGCTACAGACAATCTGTGTATTAAGATTTTCTTTCTATCTCATTTAGCCAAAGAATATTGTTTGGGGTATTTTTTTTTTCCTGTCAACAGCTCTAGTAGTGAAATAAGGCTTGGGCAGCATCCAGAAGGATGGATTATTATCTTTTTGCATCTTGTAGTTATTATGATCTGCTCTGTTTTTCTATCCAATTCTCCGTTCCTTTCCTCTGTCATGTCAGTCATGGCTGACAAAACACAACGGCAAACTTAAATTTACACAAAGATTTGTTGAGCAAATCTGCCTTTTTTTACAGCATTTTCCAGCTTTATTGTCCCATATTGTTACAAACCTGAACTGTCCTACACAACCACAGTCAGCCCCTATTCTGTTCTGTTCTATTCTATTCTATCTAACCCTATATCGAACTCTCTGGCATTGAGAACATTGTTTACCCCCAAGAGTCTGTCTGGTAGTTTCCTATGCAGCATAAGGATGGATTGATCAGCCATTATCGATGAGAAGCATTGATTAGGCAGCGTATTGATCACACTATTGGTGATTAGGACGTCATGAATAAATGACAGGGGGTGGTATTGAGCGCTTGACGTGAGGACAAAACCTCTCTGAACAGGAAGAGAAGAGAGGAAGAGGAGGAGAAAGAAGAAGAGGAAGATGAGAAAAAGTGGAAATATGGGGGGAGGTGGAAAAAAAGTAGAGAAGAAGGTGCGAGGAGGAATAGGGAGGAGGACAGGGAGAAGTGATGAAAAGCAGAATGCTAAATAGAGTGAGGAGGTGCAGGGAAGATGGAAATAACAGACAAATCATGAGGAACTGGAAAATGTGTCAGGGTTGAGTTCAACTTAATCCAAACCAAATTTATGACACATGAACACGTTTTGATGTGTTATCTAGGAATAACGCTGATTTCCTCCAGTTCTTTGTGATAAAATCTACAATTTGAACCCCATAGATATTGTATTGCAATGTATTATTATTAAATGTATTATCCTTAACATACAGTTCCCCCCTTACATAGCTATGATGTTGGAAAAATGATCTTATCTCACACTGTCTGACAGTATAACAAATACCTATATTTACACTGACTGGAATATTTAAACCACAGACCATATTATACACATTTCCACAAAATTCAGCCAAACATATTTGGAATGTCTGAAAACTTTGGGACCTCTACCAGAGTTAGAAATAAGGCTACTGGATGAGGTCTTAAACAGTCTGTACTAACTGAGCCACCGGCTGGTCATTGAGGTTTCAGGGAAATGTTAAAATAAACTGCAGCAGCAATCAGGATAAACTTTTGTGTGAGATAAAGATAAAAAATTGGGCTCAGTAACACAGAAAAGACAGAGGTGCAGGAAAACAAGATGAGTGAGGGCGGGAGAAAGAAAGATGGATGCTTACAGGTTCTTGACACTTGTGATTCCTCTGAAAGCTTTCCTCGGAACCGCCTGAATCTGGTTCTCGCTCAGGTCTCTGGAGACAGAGAGAGAGAGAGACAGACAGACAGAGGGAGAGAGAGAGAGTGACAGAAGACATTAGTTGAGGTATTCCAAGCACTCAAAGAAATATGGAGTCAAATGATAAACAAAACCACAAACATTTTATCTATGTCACACACACGCACGTACGCACGCACATAGCCAATTACAGTACAAAGGCACAGAAGGAGAAAGAGATGGAGAGAGACAGAGAGAGAGAGGGGAAGGATCATATGACATTTATGATCAGTGGACCAATTTGGTCCAAAGAGCTTCAAAGACAAAAGGAACAATCAGAAATACTGCTGGCATGAGTCCATCTACTGCCTTGAAGTGTGTGTGTGCATATGTGTGTGTGTGTGTGTGTGTGTGTGATTAATGGAGAGGCAGTGGTGGGTAAAGAAAAAGGAAAGAGGAAGAGAGAATCAGAATTTAAAGACCAGAGTGCGCGTCTGTTGAATGTGTGTTTCGTATGTAAAATGCGTCTGTTGAATGTCTGTGTTTCGTATGTAAAATGTCTTTTTTCTAACTTAAGAAACCAGAGAACACACACACACAAATTTTAATACCACAATCAAGCAACATGTTTACTTTTTTCTCCCTCTCAGTAATGGCTCTTTTCCTCTTCACCCACACTGAACAATGGGCACACGTTTTTCCTTTTTCTTCCTCCGTAATGAATACCGATATGAGGCAAATGATTTTTGACATGACACAACGGTCTGGCCTTAACTCTATTAGTGTTGTTTGTTGGGGAGAAGGCCTGGCAGGCAAACTGGGTTCAGAAAGCACAATGTAATTAGAGAGAGAGAAAGAGAGGTATGAAATATCAGACAAGCTAATCACCCTATATTCCTGCCAGTCAGGCCTGAGTTGGACACACACACACACACACACACACACACTCGCATATTGAACACACATGTGCTAACAAAGCCAATCAGCGACAGCACTACATGACCCCGAATGTTAGACAGTCAACACACATAACAGAGCAGACGTCTGCCCGGACTTTTCTGTTTGACCTTGACACACACACACACACATGCGCGCGCACACACTACACAGCATGGAAATCAGCCAACCTCTCTGTGGAGAAAGGTAATTATGTACCAACCATATTCATAACATTTTCCTGTCACGCAGTTAAGAAACTCTGACTCTTATTGGTCAGTTTTCACATACAAACAATCATACATACACACACGAGCGCCCACAACATACCTTGGAATAAATATACTCACACAAGCAGTCACACATACATAAATCCTCACATACATACTGTATATGCTTATGCCATCTAATTTACATTCACGTACACAGGAGGAAAATTGGTTGCGCATTATTCCAGAGCCAATCATCTTTTATTAGGGCTGTGAATGTTAATTGGCGAGCCGTGCTCGGAAAACAGAAAACTCATTTCCTCAAACTAACAAGGTTTCATCGTTTTGGACGTTTCCCTTTCAGCCCTGTGTTTTCTGGCTCATTCCTTTTGTTTGACAAGAGATGAGCGTTCCCCGTTTTCTCTCCCCAGGCCTTGATGAGAAAAGTATGTGCCTGGCATTGTGTACTCTTTAGGCAAAGAAAATATGTGCTTTTATGTGCAATTTTGCTAAGGGCTTGCGGTAACGTAGGAGCACAAAAAAGGGAAACATTTGACAGACAGGAATGGTATTATGATATTTTAATGTGCAGCACAGCCGGAAAATATTCCTCGTGTTTACACTCTTTGTTTTGAAGGTTTTGACACTTTTTGGGTAGGGATGGGATTCTTCTGAGAAGGAGGTTTTCTTTCTTTTTCTTTTTCTGTCTTTGTTGCTCCCATGGTGAAGTTGACAAAGCAAAGCTGTTATCAATCGCTCTCTGTCCCACACTCCCTTTTTCTATCAGTCTTGATTATCTATCATTCTCTCCGTCTATCTACCTAGCTATCTAACTATATCCATGAATCTATCTGGTTTATCTCTATGATTTGCATCTCTTTCATACCGCCCTGCCCTCTGTGGACTCCTGACAAACAGAGTGGAGAATGAAAACAAAAAAATGAGAAAGAACGCAGGAGAATGAGAACAAGATAAAGGGGGGGAAAAAACATTAAAAAGTCATATTTCAGAGGAGTTCCATGGCTAATAAATCTTTTATTGTTTTGTTTACCCACTATGATATTTATTTGTTATTTCTTCTAACAGAAGGAAAGCCATCCAAGTCAAATAAAAGCCATTATGAGACTGTGTGTCTCTCTGTCGGCCTTTATGACTCCAGCTGAGTGACTGACACCAGCTCTGGGAGTCCACAGTTTAGGCTGCCATAATAAAACTCATATGTCACAAGGCTTTGAATGAAGTTTTCATCATACGGGTGGTTACTGGTTGTCCATTTGTGCAATTGGTTTTAGGGTTATGGAAATGTTTTTATATCCAAGCTGCATCCAGCACTCTTACTGTTTGGGTGACATTTTGGGAGGTGTAAACAAAAGACGGACACCTCGTCAACATTTTATTGGAAACTAGAAAATACAACATGTTATTGTAATATGACAGGATTCAATGCGGATGTTTGCTATCCCAAAAAAGGGGGTTTATAGTTAAATAAAGTATGTATCAGTGTGATTAAATGTGTTTGTAGTAATTGTTTAAAGCGGTACTAGGCAAGATTTTTATATACAAATGCAAAGGTCTTATCAGCTTGAAACAGAGAAGAACAGACAGATGCAGATTTGCTGTAATTGTACAAAACTGAATTCTGGTGTGGTCACTGGCTAGACACAGGCAAAGCACAGGAAGCCACAAAAATGTGAAAAAAAGTGAATGCTAGGACCCAAAAAGGCTGAATTTAGTAGCCAATGTTGATCGGTATTCCCCACCTGCAGCTCCACCAGACTCAGAGGCGAGGACATTTAGGGACAAAAATGATATCGTCTTGAAGTCACTCTATACTAAAACCACCTCAAAGCCTATGAAAACATGGTTTCAAATCCCACGTATTTCTCTATAAAATGAAATATGAATTACTAAATGCGCAACAATCAAAATTAAAGTTTGGGGAAAAAATTCTTTAAGTATTATTCTAAAAGTTTAATACTCAAAACTTCGGCTAACTTTGATTGAGAGTGGCCTGGCAACAAAAGCAAACAACCCAACAACGTCATCACGTTTTGATTCAAATGTTGCTAAAACCCGATTGTTGCACTGGAAAAAACTAAACATTTGTGGACATTTGACATTAGACATTTGGAATAACCAAAACTATTCAAACTTTGGCAGAAAATGTTGTGTTCGTGCAGGATCCCATTGCTCACAGTAAGAAGCTAATTGAGAAAATAGGCTTTCAGGGCCTTTAATATTCAAGCAGATGTCTCTGTCTGCCATTTGGCTCGGTTTTGATATGACCTTATGTACTGGCGGATATTAAAAATAACTCTTTACTCTATCATATTGTATCATTAATGTCTGAACACATTCAACATCCAGAGCTACGTTACGTCTCCATGTAAACAGTCGTCCTCTCATCTCTCTGTGAGTCATACCTGCCGACCTTTGAATAGAGCGAAGGCTATCACCAACAGGAGATTGGCCTGTGATACTTGAAAAGGACACTCACTAATAGACCACGCAAACACACACACACACACACACACACAGGGCTCATTTGGATAGCAGGATGGTTTGTACGCCAGTGTCAAGCAATCTGCTCCTACATTTCAATTATTGGATTTAGCCATTTTGGTCTTTGCTCTATTGCTGCAGCATTTGAGGGAGAGGGTAATTCATCTCCTAAAAATTCTATTAAAGAGACAGATGGCTGTTTGAATTATACATCAGTTCTATTAGGATGGCAAATTCTGTAAATTATTGTGATACTGATTATGAAATCAACTGCATATCTTTGAAGGAATTGGGGGATCTCAAGAACTGGATGGAGACTCAAGAGTTCACAGAAGTTCAAGTAAGCTAAGTTTAGTATCCATGGGTACAAAGAGGAAATGAAGAGAATGAATGAGAAGAGGAGGGAGAAAAAGAATAAGGGGACGAGGAACAACAAACAGCAGCAGCAGAAGGAGAAAAAGCAGTCTTCCATTATCCATTCCATGTTTGTCATGACTTTCTAAGTACTGTATAATTGATTGAATTTTGACCAAATGTCTTCCAGACCTTCCCCTTTCACCACAGAGACCCCACACCCTTGGTTAGAGTTTCCCCAGCCAAGGCCTCTTCTCTCTGGGCATGGTGACTCTCTGTGGCCCCTAGAAGTCTGGAAGGACTGAGGATGACAGCAAGATCCTCTTCGAGTTGGGGTAGTGGTGGTGGTCTTATTGGTGTGTGAGGGTGTGTTTATGTGTGTGTGCTCCCAGCTATCACCTCCTCCATATTAAGTTCCATTATTCATGTGAGGAGAATAATAACACTCGCCAGGTCACCCTTTGCCGCTTCGGATATTACTGTTAACCCTTTACCACATGCATACACACACAGAAACACACACATAATGCTAAACAGGCCATATTATGCCTCCTCGGACACTAGTGTTAACCCACATACGCATCAGCAACACACATGCAGATATAAAAACATAAACATGTGCACACGTAATTTTTTCTCTCTTTCAATCATGCACACACTGACCAAATTAACTTTTCTCTCAGGCTATCTCACCCTACACTATTTTTGTGTAGCAGTAGATACCAGATATTAGACGGATCCGCCCTCAGGCTCGTCCAGATATGAGCCAGCGCCGCTGAACCATTAACCTGTGAGCAGGGGAGTGGAAACAGGCCTGTTTGATTTCACATGGCTTTGTGTCAGATGGCATCACAGGAGGTCTCAGTTAGACAGAGATGACAAGAAGGGTGGCAAAGGTGTGCATCCGTGTGTCAGGTAGAATTTGTGTGTCCCTGCGTGAGAGAAACAGCAGGCAAGTGAGAGTGGATGGGCGACAATGTACAGTATGCATCTTTGTGAGAGTTTCTGTGTGTGTCTTTTATTAAAAAAAGAGTGACTGTAATGGAAGAAAGAAAGAGAGATGACCCTTGGCTGGGCTCCAGGGGAGAGAGGAGAGGAACAGGAGGGAAATTGAGGGAGTGGAAGAAAAGGGAAGGAGAAGGAAGACAGAGGTGGCACGATTTCTTTTTTGAAACCTGAGAGACCTTCAATGGTTAGCTCAAGCCTCTCACTTCTCTTCTCCATGTCTCTCTTCCTCTTCTCTCGCTTTCTTTTTCCACCACTCCCGCTATCTCACTTTCTCTCTCTCTGTCTGTCTCTTTTTCTCTCCCTTGGGGGCTGTAACTGCATTTAATATTGTTCCATAAAGAGAGTAATAAATATCGACTGCTGGCTAGCTCATATTCCCCTTGTTTTTTAAGGCACTCTACTGTAGGGTAAGACCAAAGTCATGCAGCAGGTATTACAGTGCCTGTACTGTAGAAGTGATTAAATATCCTGTGATATCTGTAACCTTTGGAACTATTAAAGTGTCCTTTATACCATTTTAACTTACTGTTAAGTACTGCCTTTAAGTCACAATAAATATATGGAAAGGTTTTAATGGGATAGTAGATTGTTTAAATGTATTCCTGTAGCTGTAAAAGCAGAATAACTCCTTTAAGTGGTGAAGATTCCTATTAAGACTTTTTCCTCACTTTTTGTCATATTGCATGAATTGAAAAAATGAGCACAGCACGCCATTGATACATTAATGGATTTTCTCAGATTACTAGCTGGTAACCGCACAGTGAGTGTAGGCATGTATTCATATGATTTAATTAATATGGATATGGATATGAATATGAATACACGCCTACACTTTATATATATATTATCACATTACAACAGCACACAGGGAGGTCTGCTGTTGCAATGTGGCATCTGAGGGGAAATAACTCAAACTCAGCCTCTGTATATGATACTCTAACCATTATTTTATTGGGAAAGTTGAAAAGGAACTTATAGCAAATAACCTTCATTTATCCTGGGAAAACTTACTGAGTATAAATGCTGCATTTTGGCAATGCCACAGACGTATAGCTCCATGCATTCAAAAATGAAACCTCCCCATTACAACCACGGTCTTCTAGTCTTGGCTACAGAGCCACTCTACTTGAGTGATTCTGACTTGTGCCAACAAACTGGGGGGATATATTATCCAACATGCTGGCAGTGCATTGCAGACAGTAGGACTGCAGCGTGGAGCTGTATAGTGAGGATTTTTGTGATATTTTAAAGTTTTACAGCTTTTTATGATGGTCTATGGACTTCACATTTCTTTTAGATTTTTTCTCTTTTGCCAAGTTTGCAAGTTCTTGTTTGATTCTTCACTACACTATAATATTTTAGCATGCGTTTCTTCCAAACTGCATGTGTTCCTTGAAAGCTTGCTCTTTACAAGCATTACATATTAAATGCTGGAAAATGTTGCTGCAAAAAAGTACTTCCCATCACATCCCATCCCGATACATGTTGCCACTAAGTTTGTCCTCTGTATCCTGGTGTACTTTAGTATAATAGCGGTCACACAGAATGGTCTTCCTTCCATGCCACCCCCCTCCTTGCCTTTCTCTTTCCAGTCTTTGTAATTCTTCATCAGTCTTTTGACTCAGTGCCCTTGCTTCATCTTGTAACCCCCCCCCCCACACACACACCCCATTCACCCCACCCCACCCCTCTCCGCTCCCTGTGATTTAATTAAGTGGGCGCTTTATGAATAAAAATATTGCGCCCCTCTATTGATCATGGTGGACGGGAGGATGACAGCCCAGGCTGGCTGGGACGGGACGGGACAGGACAGCCGCTCTCCTAACTCGCTCCATTACACTGATCTAAGTAAGTGTGTGTGTGTATGTGTGTGTGTGTGTGTAGACTGTAGAGTGCCGTGCGTCTGTGTGTGTTTGTGTGCACATTTGTGTGTGTTTGCGAGTGAAACAGTCGACAGGGAGCAGTAGCATCTAAATCAAACTAAGCGTTCTCAAAAGCTCTCATGGGCCCTTGCAAATCCTTCGTTAGAGACACACACTCACACACATCTACATAAACACACATAAGCACACATTCCTCAAACGCCTCCTTTGATACATACACTGCATCAGCATTATAAATGGACATTGTCTGCACTTTTCGTTACTCTCCCTCTCTTTCCTTCTCTCCCCTGCTCCTCCCCCTCCTCTAACCATCGCTCTCCGTAAGGCTGTAAGTATCTATTATGTTTTGTCGATACTGTAATTAAATTGGACAGCTTAATGCAATTCTCTGTGATCCATAGGCCTTTATGGATATAAAAGCTTTTCTGGCCCCACGCCCGAAAGACGTCCAACAAATTTAGATGAGTTACTATCAGGAAAAAAAAAAATTGTTGGAGAGGTTAAGGCAGCAGGTCGCATACATGGTCATTTGTAATTGGCTAATTCACTTTAATGTCCCTGACGCCATTTTGTTTTAATACATTTTCTTATTTGAATTGTCATCCGCGGGACTAAGCAATATTACTACTCTGCCTCTCTTTCCTTTTTTTTTTCTCTTGTTAGTTATTCCTTTTCTTCTAGTGCTTTAGCTAAGCGATATCGCAGGCTCTCAGGGACATTTATGGAGCTAATAAAACTTCAGCAGCAAAGGATCAAGAGACGACGTTAGAATGGACACAGAGAGGAGAGATGGATGGAGGGAAGGGACGGTGGATTAACACGCAGGCGAGAAAAGATAGAAACAGACTACAGAGCGATAGATGAAGGGACTGGTGGATAGATAGACTGGAGACAGACGGGTGAAAGATAATGCTTTGTCTTTGTGTTGGAATAGATTTAGTATCTCACATGTACATCTACTGTAAGAGAGAGGGTAATGCCGAGCTGTTATGTTCACTCTTAGCAATCTTGCCCAAACCACAATTTGATCACTATCAATCCCACCAAGCCCTATAAAACTAAACCCAACTGTGAGCCCACTTAGGGTGCTTTACCAGTAATGAGATAAATGTATGCTATAAGAAGAAAATAGCTGCCAAAACAAAAATAATATGTATCTAAATGAAAGTAAAATAAAATAGCTTTAATAGTATTCTATTATATTCATTGCAAACGTGACGACAGCTCTTTGGTGAGAGATGATATCACTATTTTCAAGTGTTGTTTTTCTTGGCTTATCTCCTGTATTCTGAAAGCCAAAGAAGCTGAGGAATTTTCCCAACTCACAGAGGACTTTGTAATGCTTCAATTAAGATTAAATCATGAAAAACACAAAAAGTGAGTTTTACCGAAGGAGCAGGAATATCTTATCTTCTCTGTAACATCAAGAGGATGCAATGTCAGCTACATAGCAGGGAGGTAGGTGATGTCTCCATCTTTTAAAAACTTGACAAGAATAATAAATCATATTGGTTACAAGGAAAGAATGTGTCCCTGCCAACAACAGACAGTTGCACTCCATTGATACATGTAGTGAATAGTTGAACCTATTACTTATAGCGAGTTTGGAGCCTAGATGACCTGATCTTTGACCCTTTGGGAAAACTACTAATATGTATATGTTGCGTTTTGACCTGCGAAAAGCTGTTAAACCTGCCAAAATAACAATCTATGCTTTTATTTTTGTTGGAGGTCTCTTTGGGTCAAATGGACAGGGATTAAATTGATCAGGTGTGCTTCATAATCAATTACTCCAAAGTAAATCTTCATTGCAACTTTGATCCTAAGATTGAATGTTTCTCTTTTTTTCTTCCATAAAGCCTCACAAACAGAAGACGTATACTGATTGAGCCTATGCACGCATTGACACTTAAGTGGAATAATTGCAATGCATCGCAATGCAATACCTCTGCATCAAAAAGATAAACTCGTAATGGATTCTCCCATATGTAATGAATGATCCTCAGCGAGAAATGGATTTGAAGCATTATGGGTGATGGAGGATTTAGGCTGGAGATTCTCATTTTGAGAATGGCCAAAGCTCCTTGACTAAATGGATTTGTTCTTTGGGAAATTGTTCAACCAACATAAGCCTATTTGAGAGCCCACAGACAGTTGTCTAAACCTCTGATTTGATATGCCAATCCTATCTTATCTGCAAGTTTTAAAATTAAAATAAAAAACACTGGATTAAGAGATGCAAATTAAGTTGAAAAGAAAGAAAGTGCATCATTTTAGCATGAATAAATCCTGTTGTAGGTTAAACCCTTCATTGCATGTGGTAAATGGCTGGGCAAGCCATTAAAGTAAATGCTGAAGCGCATTTATAAATGGTGGATGTAGGAACAGAAGATGGGTGCTGCACAGGCTTGCCATTAGAATGAGGATGAACCCAACAACCCCTGTTTGACTATTTACTAAATGGCTCAATCGCCATCATGGAAGGAGAGATGTACGTGTTCTGAAGAAGATGGGTTGTTAGAGAGACTAAAAGGAGGAAGGAGGCACAAGGAGAGGAAAAGAGGAAAGACAAGGGTTGACAGGAGGCGAGGGAAGTAATGAGGAGGGGGTATGAAACTGGCAGGTGACGGAGAAAACGTAAAAGGGATGTGGGCAAGGCAAGGAAGGATAAAAGGAAACAATGAAGGGAGTAGAGAAGGTGAGAAGAAAGGACAGGAAGGAAGAACAGTGAGCCAATGGGTGTGGGAAAAAAGGAAATAATAAAGAGATTGTAGGTTTGAGTAAAGAATAGAGGGATGAAAGGGGGGTAATAGAGGTATGGAGAGAAAGAGAGAGGAGGAGGTGTGAATAAAGACGCTGACTGTGGCGTTTTGCCTTTATAAGCATCTGGGGAGCACCTCAGCACCCATAAATAATACACCGCAAATTAGCAGATTGGACAGAAGAAGGGGACTGCTGGAAATGTGTGTGTATATGCTGCAGAGAGGGAGTACTTCTATGAACACACATGCATGGCAGTGAATATGCACTACTGTATATTTGTTTTTTCGGTGTGTGTCCATATTAAATACTATGTACTGCATGTTCAGTACAGCCTCGTACAATGTGTGACTTTGAGACTGTCCGTGTGCATGCCCTGTGTATGTGTGCATCTGTGTGTATGTTGTTTGTGTGTGTGTGTGTGTGTGTGTGTGTGTGTGTGTGTGTGTGTGTGTGTGTGTGTATATGTAAGGCATCTCTCTGAGTTCTGATCTGTCTCTCAGCAGGTCAGCGTTGTCAAGGTTACTGCAGGCCATTCTGCCGGTGGGCCAATTAACTTTTAGCACAGAAACAGAACAGAACAGCGCAGGTGTCTCAACGGTGCCCAGGGGTTAGAGAGAGAGAGTGTATATGTGTATGTGTGGTGTTTTTTGTCTAAGTGTATAGTATTGAAAGAAACGGACAAGCAGAGAGAGGATGTGCATGAGATAAAATGAGACTGTGTGTGTGTGTGTGTGTGAAAGAGAGGAAGCGAGAGAAAAGAAACAGAGCAAGCCTTTGTTGTTTCTGTGTTTGGCAAATAGCTGCGTGGCCTTTCATGATGCTGAGAGAAGAACACAACTGAGGGTGAGATGCGGGCTTATGTGAGTCTGAGCACAGCAAGACACAAGGGAGTCAAGGCTCCTGTGTGCTGATGATGACATAACGTGTTTCCTTGCAAAGGTTGACGCAGTCCCTTGTGTGCAGAGAAAGTTTCTTGAGTCGCTTTCGGCCAAAATCTCATTATGTAACATAAGACTGTCTGAAAGCTGATCTGAAAATTGCCTGATACTAAATATCTGAATATTGTTTACTAATTGCTCTTCTTTTGGAAGTACAATTAGCACTACAATGGTGCTCTAGCATTAAAAACGTCATGACCACCCTTTGAACTTTTGGCCTTTTTGCTTGTTTTTGATTGTCTTAGCTAGGCATTCCATATATTATTTTAAAGTTCAACAGGCACCTCAGATAGAGTTAAACACGATTTTAAAATGTTTGTTCTTTTGCCTCTATGTTCAATCATTTTCAACACACAATGAACCATTAAACGTCATACTGATTTATTAGTTCCTGTTTCTACTGCAAACATGGCAAACAACAATCAACCTTTGATGCAGAAAACTTTGAAGTTGAAGTTATAAGGAATGATTTTTTTAATGTCTTCTATGCAGAATCATTGATGTTTATCCTTAACAGACATTTGAGTGTGTTCTGGTTTGACTAGACTATGACTCTGGGGAGACGGGATGCAGTTTTTGATGCAAAATACATCATTTGGTTTGCTAAGGGTTAACTATGAAGGAACTAAATCCCTACAAAGGTGGGCCATATTAGCTTAAATGCCAACTGGCAACATTGTTTAGCTATAAAAAAAATGTCTGGCAACCATCAAAACAAAATCACAACCCACAGAGCTTCAAAGAGGCTGAATCATGTGTGCCCAAAGTGCAGGTGCAACTCAGTCAAAAAAACTGCAAATTTATGTATTATGTTAACTGAAATAATTGGGAAAATGTATGAGATCATAGACTTACAATTAAAATGACTTAAAATGTCACTTTGTTCAATCAGTGAGGATTTCATTCCTGCATAGATTCTTTACAACATCTGCAGTCATGTTATCCCTTCTGGCATATTTTAAGAGCAGTTGAAAATTATGAAAGTTAAAACTACTACAAATGACTTGCTGCCAAGCTCCTCATATTCCCCTCCCATGTCTGAAAAGCACTTTAAATTAGACTTTTCTTTAACATTCTGCTTTGGTGTTTCGTAACGCAGTAGTGAAGCAAATGCACAGAAAGAAAAGGAGGCTTTTACAATGGTTGTATCTGTCTGAGTGTACTTGGTGAAATAAAGTGATTGTGATGGCTAACAGAGCAGACTGTCATCCTCCCTTCCCATGCAGTGGTAGGCTAATTCCTCTGACACACCGTCCTCCACAATGGCTACTGGCTGCTGTCTTCTTAGCCTGAGGGCCTGTCTCGAGAATGTGTGTGTGTGTGTGTGAGAGAGAGAGAGAGAGCAATACAGAAAGACAGAAGTTGTGGAGATGGAAAAAGAGAAAGAGAAAGGAATAAAAGAGACAACCAGGGAGAAAGAAAGCACTTTTGTGTGCGTCTGTGTGTACGTGAGAGTGTGTGTGTGTGGTTGCTATGCTGTCTCTAGGCCCTAATCTCTTTAGTAAGCCCCATGATCCAGTTAGAAACAGCGAGTGGCTAATGTCAGGGCTAACTGGAAGAGAGGGATTTATGTGAGTGAGTGTGTGTGTGTGTGTGTGTGTGTGTTTATAAATGTTTGTGTGTATGCCTTCGACTGTATCTATATCCTTGTTGAGACTGGCAGGGTCTACCTGTAAGACAACCTGAGTGTTTCTGTGCTGGTCGAAATAAATCTTATCATGCCTGCAACCACATCCACTTTCGTGTATGTGTGTTTCTGTTGCATGCATGCGTGTGTGTGTGTGTGTGTGTGTGTGTGTGTGTGTGTCTGTGTTGCAGGGTGTGTCTGAAAAGCAGCAGTGCCCATTAAGGCTTTTAGATTAGATTGAGTGGATCCAGATTCTGCGCTATTGTTCCTCTCCAGCAGGCTTTCTATGTGGTTTGAAGAAAACAGGACAGGTGCAGGAAATGGATTTTTAGTTAATTTGCCTGGTCAAATCAGGGTAAAAAAGAGAGAAGAAAAAAAAGTTAATTGGGTTTAACATCTGGTCACTACTGAGAAACTGCAACTTATAGCAGTGATTCTCGGTGATCAGCGGAGTTAAGGTTGCAGTAAATCCAACAAGAAAAAGGTAGGAAATGTAATAACACATAAGGTTTAATTATGTTGCTACTTTTAATATTCACCAAAGATTATTGATGTTTTTGCAATTTTAACTGTTTTGCCAAGTTTTCATCAAAACTCTAAAGGTATCAGTGGAAAAAACAGATATATAGTTGACTTTTATGACACTACTGGTTCCTGAAAATATGAAATTAATAAATCATAAACACAATATGAGAGATAATCTAAATGTTACTGATTGTGTTCACATAACTGTTCATCTTGTGCATGGAAAGTCTTTAAAGAACACTATATATATATATATATAATGAATCTGATGAAAAGTCAATTTTGAAAATGAAAGACCACGGTTTGTTTCATTTTTCCGCTCTCCTTCATACTAATATTTGTTCCGTTTTCCAAGTAGAATTAATTTTATTCTGGGCCAATGTGCCTCAAATACTAATAGGCTGTGTATTATCTTGGTACATGATGGTATTTAATATATGTTACATTCAGCGCAGCATGTAGATAAATGTTGTAAATGTGCTTGAAGCTGTCGTGGCATGATTAAAATGGACGTGGTGATCAGCAGTTTTGTCACATAGGGTAAAAGCACAGCTAACTCACCCGCTGCCATAATAAACGATAAGATGCTGACACAACGGGAATGATGAACATTCTGAACTAATGGCTGCTTGCTCGCTCACATGCATGCATAAATATAACCAACTCTTTTTGTTTTTTTTCCTCCATCTCTGCCTGTCTGTCTTTTCACCTCTTTGACATCCGTCTCTTTCACTCCAATCAGTTACTGTACATGACAGAAAAAAAAAGAAACAACCTGTCCTTCAAACATTGCATTGCACCATTCCTTCATTCCAGAAAATTCTGCTCCAAAACACCTTGTGTATAACAGCATGCGAGCAAATGTAGTCCGCCTCAAACATTGTGATGTGAAAATCATTCATGCCCTGGGGGAATATATGGTGAGGAATAAAGGATGGATGCGGACAGATAGAAATTGAACCAAATTCTCCCCTCCCATCCAATCACACTGCATCACAAATCACCAGCTCTGCCGCTAATTCAGGGGTGTTACGGTGCGCAGGCCTTGGCATATGGCATATGGCATATGGCGTGTGTGTGAGCATGTGTGTGTAGAAGTGTGTCTGTATATTATAGTTGGGAGGTAAGAGAGAGGGAGAGAGAAGGAAAAGATGATTTAGGAGTAATGAGAGCCAGTAAAATCATGGTGCCCAGCGGCATTATGGGACTAAATCTAATCTGCTAATGGAGAGGTGGGCGTGGGCTGGGATGGGAGGGTGATGGGGGGAAGAGGAAGGGGAGGAGTAGTAGGGAAAGAAGATGAAGAAGGGAAAGGACAGCAAAGGCAGGGATGAAGGTTGAGGACAGAGGAATGGATGGAGGGCAGGAAGGACAGAGAAGAAGAAAGGAGGAAAGAGAAATGAGGAGGAGCAGAGGAAGAAGGAAATGGGGAATGGAAGGATCAGGAGGGTCTGACCCATGAGAAAAATAGAAACATGGAAGGAAAGAAAAATTATGAAATGGAATGAATGATGGACAAAGAAAGGAGGATGGATGGAAGGAATGGAATGGAAGGAAAGAAAGAGGAAGGAAAGATGGAGGTGTGTTAGAGAAATAACCCGGGGTGGAGGCATCGGGGGGGCAGGGCCCAGGAGAGCACAATCAGCACATATTGCTATCACATGGTGTACAAAATGCTCTTTCTCTCTCTAATACACACTCACACATGCAGATGGGCAGAGTTTGCACACACTCCATACATGACGTACGTGCAACTACACAAACAAACACACCATCCTCATTGTTACTCTCTGCCACACACACACACGCACACACAAACACACACAGAGACACGTTCTTACACACCCACAGAAGGCAGCCATTGAGAGGTAATTGCCCCAGACTGTTAATGTTTTCCAGGATAAAACTACACCAGTCTTTACAAGCCGGGCTAATTTCACAACTTTATGTCTTTACCTCAACAAAATGGCTGACAACCGCATTACAACCACTCCAAAGAGAAACAGAAAAGAAACTACAAGTAGATTTTATTTTATATATTTGATTTTCTATTTAAATTTTCTGTGAGATATCGGATGCTGCTGCAGGTATGTGCATGATTCAGAGGCGTTTTTTCAACTGGGGCCACCCATGCTGAAGATGTACAGTATATAGGCGCTGTGTGTGTGATACACAGAGCCCCTTTAAGAACAATGGAGCTCTAATTTTTAGTAATTACAGGACAGCATTAGAGCTGCAACAATTAGTTGATTAATTAAATTTATTTTTATAATTGATTAAGTAATTATTCAAGCAAAAACGCAAATATTTGATGGTTCCAGGTTCTTCTAATTCGAATTTGCTGCTTTTCCTGATCTTAAATGATCATAAATGGAATATTGTAGGGTTTTGGACTATTGGTTGGACAAAACAAGACATCCGAAGAAGTTACATGGTGCTCTAGGATACTGTGATGGGTATTTTTCACTGTATTCTGATGTCCTGTGTACCAAACTAACTAACGATTAATTGAGTAAATAATCGACAGGTTAATCGAAAATGAAATTAGTCGTTAGTTGCAGACAGCATGTTGTTTCGCAGCATTTTAACACAGCAATGGTTCTTGATGGGCTGCAGAAAGAGCATATGATGAGTTTTCAGCAAAATCATTGCTGTCAATCTAGAATATGAGTCATCTACTCAGTTTTGGAAATACAATCTTTAAATCAAATGCTATCAATCCCTTGGTAAAGTGGATTTTTTTTCAAATGTCAGAATCACAGCCTCTGCGTGTAGATCATGTGATGTTGAAACTCTCCAGTGAAAACAAAGTAAACTCACCTCATTCAGGCTGGGTGGCCCGCTCTGCAGTGAGGAAAGCGATTGTCAGACTGTCAGATTTTATTGTACTCTACTGAATCATATCATATTGTTTTAAATCATTTTTATGACTCATGTGTCTGTGATCATTTCAGTTTACAAATACAATCTGCAGTTGGAAATTGAACCGTGGGCCACGGTGGTAAACTCCTACACGGGTTTGAAATCCAGACACCCTCTGAAACTGCACCAAAACCTCAGCAATCTGCTATGAGCAACACAAACAGAGCAGAGCCACATGGCAACTCCATTATCGTGATAGTAAACAGGACCCCAGCTCTGCAAATTACAGTATCTAAGCTACGGCATCAACACACAACAACTAGCGAAGAGGCCCAAAACATACAATACACAGTGTATTGTATTGGTGCATTACTGTATTACTGTAGGACTGTCAACTGACTGCATTTCTTCACAGCCCTTTACCTCAAAGAACTTTAACTTAAACACATCAAATGTAACTTGAACTCTTAAATTACCCCCTTTCACAGTTGAGAGCTATAAAAAAAGACATTGCTTCCCCCGAAAACACTTCCACCCAGATCCTCAAGAGTGTAGAAAAATAAGTCCAAACCCCCTATAAATCAAAGTTAAGACGATAGCCGACCATTATGTTGGCAATGATACTGAACAGCAGCGAGATACAATGTCAAGCTCTAACGTCTTGTGTTTGAGCCATTTGATTCACAGGTCAGGAAAAGAAAACACAGATGCAACATTACACTGCAGCTTAGACAATTACACCAAATTACACTGAAACTCTGCAGTGGTCAGCGCGTTTATGAGGTAATGTAAAGTTTCAATACATGCAATCGTAACCTCCTTCCCTTACTCGTTCAGGTCACAGGCATGCCGCTGCAATCAAATAGCAATTACAGTGTTGAATGTTACAGCTGAGGGAAAGCAGACGAGAAAAGAGATAGGGTCAAAAGCACAGTTACTAAATGAATTACAACAAAAAGAAAATCTCTGTTTCTCTCATTTGAATAGGCAAGCTGACAAAAAAAAGACACGTTCTGTAGATGAACATGTAATATCTACTATTGTTCATTTTAATAGAACAGAGTAGAATAAGTAGGACGGAAAGCCGCCCGATGGGGCTCAAACCCCACCCAGCAGGTAAGCACCTTGCCGAGCAGAAGAGACCAAAAGGGTTTCCAGACAGTAGATGGTGCTGTAATGCTTCTCTGTGTTTCTTCTTCAATCAATGCATTCAGATCACTATCACACACTCAGCCTGCTCATCAACATCAATACCTGCAGATCACCAGCACTCAGAGACAGGATTACCCCTTCTTTGAGGAAATGATCGGATCCTTGTAAACATCATCTTTATAAGTGAAGAAAAGTGAATAATCACCATTTCACACTCTGGTGAACTTCCAAAGCAACACACACATACCTGTTAAATGCAGCCACAAGATCACACATGACCTATATTCAGAGGTGATTTGAGCATGGATGACATGTAGATTCTTCTGGTTGCATAAATTAGGAATTAGGGCATGACAGAAAGAGAGGGGGAGAGTAACTGTATCTTGTGTCTTTGCATTTAAACCTATTGTCATTTGTATTAGATGTTTCATTAGCTTGGGTACATTGAAAACAATTCAAATGTAGCACTACATAACTTCCCTATCCCCCACTAAATGCCCTCCAAATTTGTCATTGCCGGACATGAATCAAACTGACACGTTGTTCATTAAGCGGGCTGATGAAAGGCAGAGTTGCCACAGAGAAAGATGCATTGTTGTCTTTTTTCACACCTGTTGTGTGTCCTCTCTGTCTATCCTCTTTTTCCTTACGTCTGTCACTCTGTCTGCAGTGTCTGTCTTTCTTCTCTCTACAAAGAAGGAAGGCAGATTCTGGAGGGATCTGTGAATCATTGTCCTCTGCTCACCCCGTGACACGAGAAGCTAATAGGCTCCCAGCAGGGAATACGTGTGTGCGTTTGTGTGTGTGTGAGAGAGAGAAAGGTTGTGTAGATATATTGTCATGTTTAAATTTCAACTGTTTGTGTTAGCGTTCAGCTGTATGTTTTTCTGCAACTACTCTAAACATGCATGTTAAAACATGTGCCTCCTGTGTGTGCTATTGTCTCTAGATCTATATGTGTGTTTTGTGTACACTTGTGTGTATTTGCACAGATACTCAAGAGGGTGTTTCTGTGGGTGTAAGTGTGTGTGTGTGTGTGTTTCTCATTTCCTCCACATAGAGATTAGGGCCGAAGAAGAGCAGCATTATCAGACAGCTGGAAATGAGATCTCAGTAGGGGACTCAACTCCTCTGCCCTCTTTTTCATCCCGTCTTCCACACCTCCTTCTGATCCCCCTCCTCTCCTGCTACTCCTCTTTTCACCTCCTTTTCTTATCCTCTCTTATATCTGTGCTTTTACCACTCTAACTCCTCTTGTCACTGCACCACTTCTCATCTTTCACTGCATGTTCACTTTTGTCTATCATTATAATGTGCAAGCAACCCAGCTTTACCTTTCTCTTCCTGCAGCTCTCTTTCCTTTGTCTCATCCGTCCATCTATTTACTCCTCCATCATATACTTCTCCTCTGCCTCCCTCTGCTAAAAAAAAAGCAGTCTGCTTTATCTCATTGTAGCTCCCTCCATCAATCTAGTCTACCAATCTAGCAGCACAGAGGAGATCCTCAATATTCGAGCTGCAAACAATCTTCCCATCAACAGATGTGTGATATATAAAATGTAGATTGCACATTAAAGTAGTAATCTGTGATATTGTCCATTTTTAAACATGAGCAGAATCCAGAAATTAGCTTTTAAAATTCAGCATTAATCACTGGTCAATCAGAGTGGCCACGACTTTTCACTTAGATTTCCTGTTGAGGTTTCAGTAAATGGAACTCTTTTGATTTTTTTGGCATTTATCATTGTTAACACTGATTACCCACTTTGACTATCTATTCCAAATGAACTGTTGCCGCTGCTGAAATCATGAAATGCGTTACGTTCTGTGAGCTACAAGGTCTTTCCCAGGAAAGACTTACCACTAACACAACATCCAGTCAACGGGGGGACAGACTGAATAGCTACTGTGTTGTGCCAGTTGGCCATCAACCAGCACAAAAGATACTTTAATATATCTGAACAGCACATGACCTTCTAGAAATCAAAAGTAGAAACTACATACAAGACAGTAAATTAGAAACAGACAAGCGCATGACAAGCAAACATGATAGTGAACAATGATCTCAATTAGAAAGACCCTCAGCTCAGTGATAGAAGCTGAACCGTCTAGGATAAGCTGCATCTGTGTACGGCCATTTCCTCGTGCCATTCTTTTCATCTCGTCTCTTCTTCTTCTCTTTTCTTTTGGCAATCCGATGTCACCGTGACAACGACAAAACAAACACGGCTCAAGCCACAGTTTTGTAGATAAACACTTCATTTGTCGAGATCGGTCGTCTTGTCACGGAAAAGTTATGAAACAAATAAATCTATCTTGAACAATCTGTTGGGCTTCATGTTCAGTTCCACTGGAAGCACGCGGCATCACATCATTGTGGCTGTGGCATGTTGTTTGTGTGTGTGTGTGTGTGTGTGTGTGTGTATGTCTGTAGGGTTGTAATGGTATCCATGTTACAGCACTACATAAATAAATTACAAAAGAAATTTAACACAACAGCTACAATTACAGAGATAAATGTGGTTAAATTAAAATACAGTATATTAGAGTTAATAAGGTAATTACAGAAGTGCCTCTATGAGGATACTTGGATGTCAACAGTAAAAAGCATAATTATCGAAAATGTAAAAGAAAATCTTGCAGGCAAAATTTGATAAATTGCGATGTACAAGCAGCAAAAAAAAAAAAAGCAAAAGAGAATCAGCACAGCATCCACAGAAAAGAATGCACTCCAAGATTATAAAGCTATATATATATATATATATATATATATATATATATATATATATATATATATATATATATATATATATGTATATTTATATATATATATATATGGCTCTAAAAAGTAATTAGAAACCTCTCCATTTGTGTGTCCACGTGGGACAGTGTAGAGTCTATTGGGTATTTCCAGGAAGTGGTAGCCAAACTAAGTTTATTATCTCTCTTCCTCAATCAAATCAGTGACAGAGAAACATGTAGAACAGGACACCGTTTCCTGAGAACTCGCATACACACATACACACACACACACACACACAAACATATTCACACATGCTGCTATCTTGACTCAAACATCTACTAAGTGTGACCACTGTGCCAAAGAGGGGAAATCCCTTCACAACCCACACCTACTTGATGTGTATTACACCCTAGTCTGTGTGTGTGTGTGTGTGTGTCAGGAGGTGTTTGCATGTCTGAGCTTCTGTGTGTGTGTGTGTGCTTGTTTGGTCTGCCGATGCTATCTGTCCCCCTCATTGACAGAGAGGAAGGAAATTAACTGTCAGTCACACTGACAGCAACACAGTCTATACCGGACACCACTAACACCCTGTTTGTTGTCATTTTTTGAGCATCAAGATCTGTAAAAAAAAGTAATTCAAAAGAAATTGTTGCAAAAACAGAAACTCTTTCTAGCGCTGCAGGTAAATGTTTTTTATAGTTTGAAATATGTAAATCTCTTGCAACTCAAGAATGCAGCAGAAAACAACAAAATATTTTCCTCTTAATCTTCTACATCCTGGAACATCTTTTACAAAATGTTTTCATTGGAGGTGGTATAATTCTGTAGCTGATTAGCCTCTGTAATCACAATCCTGCACTACTCCGAGTTACATTTTAAAACTGGATAACTGAGACAAAAAGTGGGGCATAAAATAAAATGAAAATGCAAGTTTTCATTCGTGTTGCGAGTATGTCCGTTTGTAAGCACACGCTTCTACCTGCATTTATTTGTCTGTGTGTATGAGTGTAAATGTTAGACGTTCTCCCCATCAGACAGGCTAAAGGTACAAAGCCACTGATGACATGTGGCGCCGTCGGCCATGTAGACACTAATCAAATATACGATCCTTGTGTCAAGTCTCAATGGGCTGGTAGAGAAAAAAGATTGGGGGAGGCAGAAAAGAGAGATGCAAAATAATGGGCAGGCCAGCCTCGTTTGATCTGTTAGAGACAATATGGGAGGATGGAGAGAAAGAGGGAGAGATGGAAGGAGAGAGAAGGACGTGGGAGGTAAGATTATAAAAAATACGCACACAAAAGACATACACACAAGTCATAAATCACCCCATCTAAATGTTAATTGGTGCTAAATGGCACGTTTGAATAGGTTAAGTTGACCCTTTGAATTAGTGTACCTTACGTAGGTGGTTCAATAAAAGCCCATTTCTAAACCCATAACTCCCCAAATATCATTTGTGTCAAACAGCAGATTGAACTTGATTGCTGACCCTGAGACAGACTGTGCAGTTTCGGGGGACTAAGTGAAGCATTGGATCATTTAATTCAATAAGAAACTGAAGTCTGCTTCTTAAAGGGTCGGTTCACCAAGTATAGCATGTAGCTAGTGTACCGCTAGTGTACACATGGTGCAGTAGGTGGCCCCCACCTCAACGCTAAGCACCACCAAGGGAGAAGTTGTGGAGCTTAAACGGGCAAGCATTTGACCATTTTGCCTGGTGGACAATTAATTTCCTTGCATTGCTGATCTACTTCTTCTTTTTTAACAGCGTGGCCCACCAAGTATCCTCTGGGGCCGATTAAACACTCAGTGTCACTTACAGAGAGGTTGGGAGGGTTAAGTGGACCGGCTGAGCATTCGACAGACAGAGGTAAATTGCTACAATGACAAACTACTGCACTGGCTATATGAGTCCCACTGCGCTCTGTGACATGGTCTGTGCCTGCCCCATACAGTAATCTGAATAGCTAAACACACACACACACTGTGAAAAATGGTGCTTTAAGGGGGAGGAGGCCCAGGCAGCCAGCCTCCGTCTTAGGTGACCTCAGTGATCATGACATCATGAGGTAGGCTTGATTTATATGCATGCTGCGCTGAGAAGCATATTCAAACAAACAGGGCCTGGGTGGAGCAGAAGGGGAGGGGGCCCTCGGGAAGGAAAATGAAGCAGCCAGGGCAGGAGGAGAGAGGAAGGGATGTGGCAGTATGAAGAAAAGGAGGTGGAGATGGGGACTGAGGAAAGGAGACAAGAAAAAAAAAGGGGCGGAGGTCAAAAGAGAAGGGGAGGTGAAAGTCTAAAAAAAAGAACATATACTGAAAGAAACAGATGAAGTGAGGAAAAAAGAGGGAAGACAAGAAATGAGGAGAAACAACAATGAAAGAAGAGAGGATGAGAAGAGAGGAGAGAGGAAGTCGTTCATAGAAAATGAATGAATGACCTCCACCCTGCTCGTGTCCTACAGCTGGCACACACACACACATGCACACGTAGTGTCCCGGAGCTGAGTGTATGATTAACTGTAAGGACATATGATCCATTTACATCACAACCAGGTGCATTGTACTGGATTATCAACTGAGGTCACCCCTCCTCCCATATTCTCACTTCACTGAATGTGACTGTGTGTGTGTGTGTGTGTGTGTGTGTGTGTGTGTTGGTGTGTGTATTTGAGGGTGCTATGTCTACGTATGTAAGTGCACCTGAGGGAAGCAGCAGAAATTAAGACAAAGAGAAAGAGAGAGAGAGAGAGAGTATAGCTATATAAATGCTGACCTTTTTCAGTCTGTTCACTCCTTGGATTTCATACATTGCATTAATGCATTACCAAGGGTCAACACAAAGCCTCAAACCACTGAGCTAACAGCAGTACACACCGCCAAAGTGACATTTTGTTTAAAAATAGATGCTTAGTATTTCCATTTGCATTGGTTATTTTAAATGTGTCATTCTGATTTGCTGCAGCGATCAAATTCTGCAAACATTGCCAATTGTGTCTGATCCCAACCAAGCTGGAGGGACCGCTACCAGGGAGTCAAAGTCATTATTTTCGTAACTTCATTTGAGCCAGAGACAGCAGTTATGTTTCCTCAAAAACATCAGTCCACATAAATCTGGCCCAGGCAGCCACTTCTCCACTCCTCATTTAACTCCTTTAACTTCTAAGAGCTGGGCTGAAATGAGCTTTTGGCTGTTTTTTTTTTGTTTTTTTTTGAGAAGCAAATTGATTTAAATTTAAGTATTGAAATTTGGTCGACTTTCTCTATTAGAGGACTTTTTATTGTCTTTATAATAATTACTTTCCTGCTTTGGTTGCAGGCTGATTTAAAAGTAATTGGTGAAAGATTTCCTTCCATATTGCCAGTCAACTTTGCAAATACTTAAATTTAGAGGAAACTGGAAAAATACTTATTGTGGACTGTATAAATCCTCATATATTCAGTTTTGTAAACGTTCATTATGCTTAAGTCATACTTTTACAAGTTTGGCAGGCGTTGCATAACGAGCCAGTAACATGGCAATCAAAGCATAACTGCAGCTGGAGTGTTCCTGTAAATTCACAAACTCTTCTGCACTGACATAATTTGATGTTTGAAGAGTTTGTGTGTGTGTGTGTGTGTGTGTGTTAGTGTACATGCACGGATATGCTGCTACTCATGCTGAGCCATGTGCAGACACACACATGCAGACATAGCTACAGTAACTAACTCATTAAAACGGCTCATTTCACCCCAGCCTCAGCCAACACATACACTGTTCTCTGATCCAAGGGCTACACACACACACACACACACACATATGGGCCGCAGGCTTAGCCACAGTTGTACACACAAACACACACACACACACGCACACTCGCTCATCCATATGCGACTAACAGTGTTGTACCGTCTATCTTTATCTCTTCCTGTTGTTGAGGTGACCAAAAACACATCAAAAGAAAAAAAACAGAAAAAAAACAGTTATAATACAATTAAAATTAAGACTGGAATGAGAGCTGGATGTTCAAATACTAAAAAACCTTGAGAAGAACAATTCGCATCAGAACTTCACTCTAATTTTGTTTTAAATTTAAAAACATGGAAATGTATTGTTGTTGATTTTGAATATTTAAAAAATTGGATAAATAAGATTTAAAAAAAAATCAAAGTGAAAATGTGGTTTAAAAGTAACATCAGTAGCTGAAACACTGTGTAGTTTCTCCATGTATTGATTTTTGTATTACTTACAGGGACTTAGCCACATATTCTGCAGTTCATTTGTGTTTTCTCCCCATTTGTCTCATCACTTTCCATAATTGAAAGCATATTTTAAGTTTGAGTAAATCTTTTACAGACTGTCTACTACATTTTGTTTGTCCCTGTGTAAAGAAGATACTAGCTTGGATCTAAAATGTATTTATTCATTGAGAAGGAGCAGAGTGTTTTGATGCTATCTTTGGTGCTAAGCGTTCATTGCTGCAGGGATTTTTGCCTTCAACTTCCAAATAATAAAACAATGTAAATTGTTTCTTTAGTATTTTGTAAGAGCATTCTTGAACCGTGTAACCTGAACCGGAGCTGTGTTATATCAATCAACAATAGATAGTTCTTTTTATGAATGAAATGGGAAAAGAGTCCTGCTGGCATTTGAAAAAGAGTTACAGTACAGAGCAGGTCAAAAGACTGAGGAAGAACAGAAAACGAAAAAGAGGAAGGCAGAAGGAGCAGAAAGAGAAAGAAGATGAAAAGAAAAAGACAGCCGAAAAGCAGGGATACAAAGACAGAATCTCTCTACTGACAAAAGGAGAGGTGATTTCCAGGCTTTCTCTCCCCTACTGTTTCCACTTAAACCACAGAAGAGCTTGCTGGTGTCAAACCGAGCCAACCAAGTTTCACTAAAGCCTTCACACAGAACAGTCAGTTCCACAAGAAAAAAGCCTGAAGTTCTCCGAGCTCCAAACACTTTCTCTGAACAGCTTCAGTTATCATCTATATAATCTATTTAATCTTTCCCTAAAATATATTTTACAGGCTTTTATTTAAGTTTACATCTTATGTTTAGTTTTAAAATCAGTATGTGGACAATTTGGGATTGACATGTTGCACTTTTTCTAATGTAATAAAATAGAAAATTTAAAGGGAGTGTTCTACAGTGTTGTGAGTCCTTGGGAGAAATTACGTGTATTGTAATTCAATACATTTATCACCCTAATCGTCAGAATCTTTAAAATTGTATGTTTTTAATTCACCTTTCCTTCTTGGTTATATACAGGCCTTTACTTTAAAGTACTTTCTGCACTATTTTGAATTGTTATATTTGACTGAAAACCAAATAAATATATATTTTAAACTTGTGGTGCCTTGTTAATACATGGCTGCAAATATTTGAGTTGTACTGGAAATACTTATATATAAAAAATTATAGACAGAAATTTTTATCAGTAATAAAAACCTAAAAGTACCATTTATATTATACTATACCCTGTATGGTAATGCTCAAATAAAATATCTGGAGCACTCTGGTACTCTTCAATCATCATATACACTTAAACATTGATGCCAAATAATAATACGCTAATACTGTACTTGGAAATCTGGAGATTAAACCCCTGCACGTTTATTGTACTTGGACAATAAAGTAATTCAACATCTGAAAATATTTTCTTTACTGTATTAGTTCATCCAACTGAGGTTGATTGAAGGAAGGAGTCTCTAAAGCTCACCCTCTGTCAGTCAACCTCAGGCCCTCAGCAAAAAAGAAATATATATATAACCACCCCGATGGTTTTATTTTTGTCCCAAAAACCTCAAAACCATGAAATCGTCCCCCCTTTTTTTTATCCAATCTTTCCTTCGGGACCCAGAAAAACATCCACCACCTCCTGGCCTCCCAGAAATCTGGTTCCAGTTTGGGGCAGCGCTGAGTTTGAGGGTGGGGGTGACTCCGTGGCAGCTAATGCTTATAAATAAATAACAAGAAAGAATGCAACATATCCACAATCTCTCCACATCTTTATGATTTTTTAATGTGGCTTCTTTCCCCCTTTTAATTCAATATTTTCCCCCTGCCACTTTTTTCAATTTCGTCATACTATTCTTGCGTTTTACAAGAATATGGATAGATACGATTTTTTTTATGATGGAGCCGCGTAGTAATTTGAGTGTTTAGATTCAGGGATTAATGAAGTAGGGAGTGCATGGATTGAGACCTTAAACTAACATGCCAAGTCTGCAGGCCTTCTGTTTATTCTCTGTTTTTATTCCTTTTTCTGTTCTCTATATAAATGCTTTCTCTGATCTCTGTGGCCTCTTGACTATTTTTGTTTGTTGCTTTTGTTGTTTTCTTCTCTCTCTCTCTTGCTTCACACACACACCTGATCTGTACACAGTGCTTGTTCCTTCTGTTGTATCCATGCCAGGGGAATGTGTGTGTGGGTCGGTGTGCCCTGAATCTTTTCTAAAAACCCTTTCTAGCTGGACTAAAGGGGGGCTGCCATCACGAAATTATTGCAGGAGAAAAAACTATTTATAGAATTTCTTTAAGGAAAAAAGTTAAGAAAATCATCAAAAGTCAAAACCTGCTAATCTTATGGATAAAAGGCTTTCACAAAAGTGAACTACAGAATCCAGAGAAGTGGCTGAACTTAGGTTACCATGTGCTGCATCGGTCTTGACACCTTTATGGGACACATATGGCTACAGAGACATACCATAGCAGAGGCGTAGCAGTGCAGAAACCACGTCCAACAGCATCAACATAACCACTAATCACCTCAAGCCTTGGACACTTAACCTGCACTACCAAATACGCATGCATATGAAATACGGTGTTATAAACCAATAAAATAAAGACACTGCAATATTTTGGAGCAGAAACACGTCCATTTACGACTGTAATATGGTAAACTATCATGTTTTTTTCCTCATTCATTAATTTATTAAAAGTTATGTTATTGCCAGGTAGTAATGCAGCTGTTATCAGGCACAAATAGGATGCTCAAACATCAAGGATTCAAGCGTCTGCTTTCAAGAAGCATTGCATCAATGAGCATTTAGCACACATGGACATTGTGAAAAGAATATTGTGATTTTTTTCTTCTTCTTTGCATTTAACAGCTTGCTCTTTGGTTGACAACTCTAAAATCTCAGATGTCCGAGCCTCCAAGAACGCCAAGTACCTTTGACAAAAAAGTAACAGCGACAAAATGTACACCATGATGGATTACTTTTCTAAAACACTTTTTAGGTCTCTGCAAGTAGATTTTCATACTGTACTGTAAGAAGTGAAACCAATAGCTGCCTGGAAGGTAGAAAAGCAATGTAAAAGCCTATGGAATGCTTTTAAGAGTGGTCAGAAATAATGACTGGCTGGCCACTAAGAAGAAGAACATTAGCTCAGAGAAGTGCTGTAGTGGACAGTACGCTTCATCACATTACATGATTCTGCATACAGCACCATTATCTGCCAGCTGGGGGAAACAACATACTGAAATGAAATTATTCTGTGTCGCTTTCAGATACTGATTAAACATTTTAAAGCACCTACATTTATCTCAGCTCTCTGCTACTCAATGTTTCACCCTTACTCTGCTAGCCCACATATGGCTTCAACCGTGCACCTGGCTAGCATGAATGACACCTGTGAGACATAAGGTACATAGCGGTAGTGAAGGTCAGGTTACCATGTGTTGTACGTTGGTCCTGGCACCTTAGCAGGACCCACGCGGGGCTTGTATAGAGTCATATAGATTGGAGCTGAAGTACAGTAGTTTTCACAGCCAGCCATCACTCCCCATATGGAAGTCATATGGAGGGAGAAGCACTGCACAGAACAATAGAAGTCGTTAAAATAGCGGGGGGAGAAACCTGTGCATGTGTGTGTACGTGTTGAGAAGGAGTGCATGCGTATCAGTTTGTACGTGTGAGAATGCTGGGGTGTGATTCAGTGTGTGTCTAGGTGTGCGTCTGGATGACAGGATGAAGCTACAAGTCTTTCATCTGTGAGTGAACTTGAGGGGCAACGTGGCTAACAATTCAGGCAAGGAGATGACAAGACCTCGTCCCTTTCTTTTTTAACCCTGACTCCCTCCCCCATACACACATTTTCTTCCTCTCTCATCTTTTCGTCCATCTGTCTTATTTCCTTTTCATCTTGCCCTCGCTTCTTCCTCTTCCACCCTTTTTTGTCTTAGTTTTTCTTCCTATCACATGCTGTGTCTCTGCATCACTGCTCTTTTTCTTTCATGTGAACTGCTGATCTACAATGGACAGACAAGCAGTGCTGTAGTGTGTGTGTGTGTGTGTGTGTGTGTGTAATTCTGGGGGGGTACCCCTCTGTCTGTGGTCTCTGAATGGTAGTCAGCCAATGGCTCCAAGATGTACTCTACTGATGATCTCTCATCTCACTGCCACACATTCTCCTGACAGACACTTGTGATCTCACCAAGACCACCATGTGTGTCTGTGTGTGTTTGTCTGTTTAGGAAGATAAGTGTGTGTGTGTGTGTGTGTGTGTGTGTGTGTGTGTGTGTGTGTTTGTGTGTGTGTGTGTGTTTGTGTGTGTGTACGAGAGAAAGACAGCTACTAAGATGAAGCCAGAGTAGTGTTGTGTTGTTTGTGGTTGAACTCTGATAATGATTGTAAATGGTGGTTTGCCCAGATGGCACTTACTGTCTGTCACTATCAGTGTCTCTCTCCCTTTTACTCACACTTCCTGGCTCTTTTTCCATTTCTAAGTCAGGTGAAGGAGGCAAATGACAAAACACTGACATTGTCTGGCAGTCATTTCCAGGCCAGCCTAACTAATCTAGTGCCAGTTGAGGGAGTCCATTGAGTTAAAAGGTGGGGTTGGCCTTTTATGTGCCTCCCCAGTAACCCTGTGACCCTGAAAATTACCTAAAGCGTAAACAGGTGATATGGATGAAAAGGGATCTTTGTGACACCAAGGTTGCTTTAATCCAATCTGCTGTTGGGATTCTGAAATGACTGTAACACCATAGCCTTGGATATAATCAGAATAACCTCACACTTGCTGTAGCTGGGTGAGTTATGGCAAACAATCCCCATCTCATCAAATGCAGGTCGTAGGTTAACTGCTTTCCTCATTCACCAGTCTATCATGGAATATATCAAAGCACTCTTGGACCCAATGGCAAGACAACATGGACAGAAAATCACACTCACATGCCAGATTTACACCACAGAGCAACATCTTCACATGTACTGTTTTGGGCAAATGGTAACATATGTTGAAGACATAAAGTGTTCTGCAAATACTGCACAAAGATTGTTTTTACTGGTTGCAGTGGAAACGGGGCTAACATGGAGCCCCTGTAGGTGTTCCATGTTTTGTTCCTTGCTGAGCTACAAGTCGGGTTTTGCTCTCTCTTTTTTCAGCCATTTCACGTTACAAGAAATGGTTTTGATTGACATGGAGTGGTGTTTTAAATATATTCACTCGGTCCCATGCCATTGTGTCTACTAAAGCATCAAAGTAACCATGATGATGACATTATAGACACAATCAATATGGATGCCTGATTCCTCTTACACATTGAAGGCCGACTGGACATCTTAAAAGTCCCACGCATTTTGGATCTACTGCATTTGTCCAGATGTTTTTGTCCTGAACATTGCACAGCATACTACAGCATGGAGCATCAACAACAACACTTTATCTAAATATTGTGGGGTGATACTCATCATGTACAAACTGAGCTTAGCAAAAGCTCAATACCAAAAAGTACTTAACTCACTCTTCCCTCATCTTTGAGTCATTCTTTGCCATATATATATAAAAGATGTTTTTATATATATGCTCTTTGCCCTTACCAACAACTCTTGGTATTAAAAAAGGTTTGACAGACAGTGATGCAGGATCAGTGATTGGCTATCATCTTTGGTGACAGTTGACTGGTCTCAGGTGCAGATGTGGACGTGTACAGAGTTTAAAATGCACTAAGATTCTTTGATTAATCTTGATCTTTTTACACTGAGACACTGAGTGTCTAAAAACACATATTGTTAACATATATTACTTTTTAAGAGGTTTAAAATATGATCAAATAGGACTGTTCCCAGTTCTGCCTCTGTGCTTACATACTGTGTTTCATTTGTCCGTCCAAGTCAAGCTCTTCTGTGTTTCTGCTTATTGTCTCCATTACAGCTGGATGTATTAATAATTAGATGATATAGAAAAACACACACACACACACTAACATGCACTTACACTTGAACTCTTTTTTCTGATACCCAGAGATGTTTCATGTTTGTCCAGCATTATCAAGTTTTCCCGTCCCTCCACAAATCGTCCAAGAAATGTTTTGTTTTTGAGTCAGCTCCGCATGATAAACACATTATCACAGCTACATGTTGTCAGTGTCAAACAGAAACCACGCATCTCCAATTTCCAAATTTTCATTTTTGTAATTGAAAGCTGCTGTGGCTCTAATAGTATGCAGAAAATGCTTAAGGAGACAAAGCCAAACCACTGAAAATGTACTGCAACTACATCAAAAATACACTGGATGCAATGAAAAAATTAACTGGATTTCTGCAATTCCAGAATAAAATATACATCCACAGAAAAACTTCTGTCACCTTCCAATAGTTGCAGCATTTTCTCGCTCTGGTGCCACAGTAATAAGGCGACGTAGCAAAATGTTTCTTGACTGCATGACCGTGACAAAGAAGCAACATAGTTTAAGATGTGTAAAGATTTCTTAAAGCAAGATTCAGTGTGAGAACAATACAGAAAGTGGGGAACAGCTGATGGTGGTGACGAGTGGTATTTGGAAGCCATCTTTCCTCTCTGGAGCTCAGAGTCTGTCTCTGTTTTGTGTCGACCGCTGCAGTGCTGCTGGCTACATATTTGAAGAGGAAATCTGTGACACACATATGGTCATCTCATCTCTTCTTGCCAAAGCCTGAAAGACTGAAATGTCTATCAGTCAGCAGGTGTCCCCCCTGCATAAACATACACACAATGATGCAGACTCATGCACAAGCAAACACACAAATACACAAAATCAACGGAGCCCTTCAGATCCCCCACTGTCCAGTTTCTGCAACCCATCCATCTTCCTCAACTGTCAGTCTACTGTCAAAGGCCTTTTGTTACACACACACACACACACACACACACACACACACACACAAACAAACACGCATGGTCTGAATACCCTCGCATACACAAACTCAGGCATTAAAACATATACATGCTCAAAAATACTCACATGCAAAAAATAAGGACGGAGGAGGATACAGTCACACATATGCAAAAAACCCCACCTCAGCAGTCCTGCCTGAGAGTATTCGTGTGTGTGTGTGTGTGTGAGTGAGTGACTGAAGTCTTGCCAGCCTCTGTAGGAGAAGGCAGCTCCAAAGTTGTGTATGGATGATAAACACTGCATGGTACACAGGCATCATATGGGCACACAAAAAGTCACTGGGCCAGCCGTTTTCCACCCCTCACTCTCTCTCTCTCTCCAATGTGTCTCTCTTTGTCTCTCTCTCATTTTCCCAACCAGGTGTTGAAAAGGAACATAAAACATTTCTGTTCCACCATGCCACTGCTTTTAAGTTGAAACTGCATGTGTGCATGGTGTTAATGACCCAGAGCCTTCAGATGTTTCGGTCTTTCCGCGCGTTTCTCCGTGTTTGCGACCACCTACAGTACGACCGTTACGTAATCCTCCCTCTCTTGCAACCTCAGCTCACGGTAAACTCAAACGCATCAATCATCTGACCAAGCCAGGGCAAATAAAGAAAGTGGCAGCCCTCAGCATCTTGCTCTGGTGTTTTGTACCACATTTCTCAGAGAACACATGTCAATCAAACAGTGTGACGTCTTTTTCTTGACTATTCTGTTAACAGGGTCTGGGTTTTTAATAGCCTGCACTCTTTTTTTGTTTGTTGAGCCATGGCAGTTTTTGTGTCTAATTCCAGCTGCCCAGATTTTCTTCTGTTTATTCCAAACAAACCACTTTTGCTTCAGCTGGAAACATAAAATGTAGCACCTCCTCTATGCCCCTGACTCCTTAGACCAGATACATATGCGAAACCTTGGACACACTATTGCCCTGACATAAATTGGTATTTTTATAAACAGATTGTGCCTTTCTAATGTTTGATTATATTGACTGAGATGTCACTGTAGATGATGGCTCACCGGTACATGTGATGAATTAATGATAATACGGGGAGAGAGCATTTTGCTTTGCTGCTCTTTTCATTGGCAGTTCTCAAGACTGATGGAGCAGACAGAAGTATTGATATGCAAACAGGTGATAAATTATGGACAAGGAAATCAGGCCCGTGCAGGTGTGCCCACATGAAAGCTCATAACAAAAATAGGACCATGCGTAAGCACAGCTTTATGAATCTCACACAAATTGTGCATCTGCATATTTCTGCCTTTGTGCGTACACCGTTTTAGTTGTGAACATTACATTAACGTTAGTTTTATGGTGTTTGAATCATCAAATGTAAAAGCTTGAACTGGCTTTAAGATTCGGCCCTTGTTAAGTCACATCAGATGTTGACCATGAGTGGCAAAACAGACATTTATTCTCACTGCCATGTTGCAGATTATTACTTTAATGATTTCTTCCAGCAACCACCGAAAATCCACTCAAGCCAGGTCCCAACCGCATAAAACTGGAATCAAACTTTCCTGCGAAACCAGTTAAAAAACACAATAGTAAGAGCTGTATCTTCTCTCATAGCATGGTGAATTTGAACTGTTCACTTCTGCTTCACACACAGATGCACACACAACACACAGGCACACACGCTCTAATTTACTACTGTCATATCCACGCATGACCATCCTACGTACAGCACTTCTGCAACCGTCCCCAGAGTAATCCATCACTGTGTGTGCCTCTGCATGTGTGTGTGTATGTGTGACAGTGTTAAATTACTGCTATGGCACATTGAGCTCTGGCCATTACTCTAGCGGGTGACACCCATTAAAAGAGGTGGTGACACTGACATAGAGAGAGAGGACACAGAAAGAGAGAGGGAGAGAGAAATTTGGTGTGAGAGAAACAGAGAATAAAGAAAAAAGAAAGAATAAAGTAAACAACATTGGGTAGAAGGATGCAAAGATGTAAATACTTGAAAACAACAACAGCGACATGTAAGAAAAAGATTGAATAAATAAAGCAGAAGACGAGGAAGGAATTGAAGAAGAGCTGGCAAAAAGTGGAAACAGAGAAAACCACCCACTGTTCTCAAGTCTGAGCCAAGGAAGGTTCACACACACACACTCACACACACACACACACTCTCTTTCTCTACGAGCCAAAAAGGTAAAAAGTTAGAGAGGATTCAGATCTGGCTGACCTCCCAAAGATGTTATCAGCCTCTCCATCTGAAACTAAAATACTAGGCCAACAGCACAGACACACATTTTCGCACACAGACACATACACACGCACACGCCACAAAACTCCAAGAAAAAGCAGTACATATAACCAGTAGCGCACACACACTCTCAGCGAGAAAAAGGTAAAAGCAGAACACACACACACCATTTGCTTTTCCTTTTTCACAGCAAGAGGGAAAAAGGTTAGTGTGCGTGCGTGATGAAGCAATAACTGTGCATAATGTTATAACTGCGTAATGTAATAAAGAGTAATAACAGACTCATAATGTAATAACCTGCCTATAATGAAATAAAAATGTTGAGCGTATAATGTGATAACTTTTAGAGTATGATACGTTACTATATTTTGTGCTGGTTATTACTTTACGATGTGGTGACAGTTTTTTCAATAAGCATAATAGCAAAATAATGAAGTCATTTCAAGTTTCATGGATATATTTTATTGCAGTCTGGCCAGTCATTCCAACCAATGCAACTGGTAGTGTTGGTGGGTGGGAAGCAAGTGAGGGATCATGCCCTGATTTATGTACCAGGATATCTAAATTGGCTGGGGAAGGGGTCTAAATGAGTTTGAGTGAACTTCAGTGTGGAACAAATAATGTTTCAGAGAAAGCGTAGCGATGCAGAGAAACTTAAAGTTACGCAGTTACAAAATCACATCATACCAAACGCTGACTGGTTAAGCAGGGAAGGGTATCTGGCAGTGTGTGTACGTGTAGGTGTACGTGTACGTGTGTGTGTGTGTGTGTGTGTGTTCGTGTGTGTGTGTGTGTGAGAGAGAGAGAGAAAAAGGGATACTTGAGAAAAGGTGTTTACATTCCAGGTGGCTACTGTGGCTTTCTATTTCTCCAATAGCGGCGCCCTGGTGCGGACACACACACACACACACACACACACCTTTACTTACACCCACACTTGAATAACAAAGAGAGGAGAAGTGCGCAGGGACACAAACACTTCTCCTTTCACATGTACTGTATAAACAAACAGAGAGGGATGAATACACATGCCATCACACCTTTTCGCTCTAGCGTGTGTAACGTCCCTCCAAACACACACATGCGCTCGTTAGTGTAAACTCCCCAGGGCTCGTTAGCATAACAGCCCACCTTAACGAGGAGAGGACACGTCTGGCTGAGCACACCTACATCCTGATCAGCTAAGAGGGTCTCCAAGGGACTGCGCCAGGGCTCCCGTACACTTCAACCCCCACACACACACACACACACACACACACACACACACAAGTTACATTACAAACGAAAGGCGTGACAGTAGACAGGGTGCATTGATGATTCATTTTTCAGCGTTTCTGCACTAAGGATGTTACTTTTAAATGTGCGTGTGTGTGTGTGTGTGTGGGGGGGGGTGAGAGAGACAGGGAAATGAATGAATAGAGAGAGCTAAGAAGAGACAGAAAGAGGGAAAGAGAGAGAGAGAGAGAGAGAGAGATGTGCCTTTGAACAAAAGACTAATTAAATCCAATCATCATTCAGCTCAGAACTAATTAGTTGGCTGCATACCTGTCTTCACCCTGTATGGACACACACACACACACACACACACACACACACAGGGAGACACACACAAACACAAATGTTTCCTCTCTGACTTTTTGTTGCAAAAAGCACAGGTGTAACTAATAACATTAACAATGTCTCCCTTCTATTCAAGTGTCCCAGTAAGCCAAGACAGTGTGTCAGCGAACCAGCATGCATTAAACTGAATCAGCTAAATGGAATTCTGCCATCATTAATTGTATTATTTACACCTGTGCTTTTCCTACTGTGACATGTCAGAATGTCTTTTGTGAACAAATAAATAAATAAAGCCTGAGTGGAAGTGCCGGATATTCCAAAAAGAAGCCTAAATATTCAATGTTTTTACGTTTGGCTGAGGTGGTAAAGTTGGCATATTGAAAAAGAGAAGATGTGATGATGGTTCATTCGAACAGATTTTTAGTTTAACATATATGCTGCTCCCTCTAATGTAGAAAGCAGTCAGGTCATGCCACCATTCAGCGTTACAGAGAGGCCAAAAACATTGCACAATAAAAAAAACGGGTGTCAGGGGTGTATGTAATTTAAATGTCCCCGAAGTCCAGACGTGGGCCCTTGTTGTATGTCCCTCCCTTCTCTATCACCACAGTGGCTGATAAAAACAAAGCAAGGTACACTTTAAGACAAATTAATTCATTAGTGTATCAGTGCTGGATGCAGCAGTGAAATACCCTGATCTACCAAATTGGTGCTCAATTATGTAATCTGGTAACATTCTCTTGAATCATCTTGAATACATTATATTCAAATAAATGTAGTTGATAGAAACAGGCTGAATGACATGTTATTAAAACTTGCGCAGCATATTAAAAGAAACACAACTTATGTTTCTTTTATGCTGACATCTACAGTCTTTACTCACAGGTCCGTCTCTCTTTCTGCCCACACGTCTGTCCGTCTTTCATGCCTCGTCTCTGTCTGTATTTGTGTTAATGTGGTGCTATTTGCGGGGCACAGAGCACTTTCATCTGGCCTGGCACGACGTTCACTCACAACGACTTTATGATGTGTGAGGTTCAAAACTCAGTCAGACATGTTTTTGAGTGACCTCAGCTGTGGCAATCAAGAGCGTTATGACAGAGGGAGAGAGAGGCTTAAACTGACACAGAGGGGGAAAAAAAGTAAAATAAATGACTGAATTTAACACCTTTCTCACTTTAATGAAGAAACACTTTAATCATGTTCAGACTATTAAATTCAAATCAAAATCCTGAATACAGTTGAGTTTTAATTAAAAGAGCTAGTTTTAATCAAACGTGCTCTTTTAGACTGAATGACATTGTTTAAGTACTATTCCTCTCCTTGTTTTTTGCTCATTCCTGCATCACTTGTCCTTGCTTGCTTTTTGTGTATTAAATTGTGTTCTCCTCCCTCCCCTTTGAGGACAGCAGTTGTTTTTCTGATAGACTATAAGCTGGCCAATTATATGTTTTGCTTCAAAAAACCCTACAAACTGTCACTATAGCTAAACGTGTATAAGAAGTTGAAATTATTTACATTTTGTGATTTTGTGTTTATTCTGGGTATGGTAACACTCTAGAAAATGACCAGCATCATCTTTATTTCTCATTACTTCAGCGCACTTTATGATGATAAATGTGTGCACCACTGAAAATTGGACCTGTCCTCTGAACGTTGAGTTTTCACTGAGCGTAACACATCGGAAAATAGAGCAACTTTTATTGATATTGCAGAGTATAAATGCCAGATAAATGAAATTGATCCCTGATGACTTTCACAAAACGTTGACGTGCTGCTTCAGAAATCAGCAAAACTAGGTGGCATTTTGGAAGCAGAGGCAAGGCAGTTTTGTGACAAAATATGTAACAACCTGAATATTAAAAAAAAGTGAAGAAAAAAGGCAACGTTTCCTCTGACAGACTGTGTTATGATGGGATGGAAGCTGATGCAGAAAGCAGGAGAAAAGGAAGAAAAAGAGATAAGGAGGAATGCAGGAAGAAAAAGAGATGATCTTAAAATATTTGTCTACGGTCCTGGAAATTGTCAATGCAAAGACTTGAATCCATAAGAGAAATATCTCAAAGCCGTAACAGAGAACAAGTGTTGAGCGGTTTTCCCCTGACAAACAAAATTTACTGCGATGAAAACAGAGCAAATGAGAAGAATGGAGGAGGAGGAGGGGAAACATATGGTGATCCAGCAGAATTGTTTAAATGATTATCCCTTATTACCACAACATGGTAATTCATGAAAATATAAATATGTGCAAAAGAAGGCATTTTTGTGCTTCTACTATTTCATTACAGTACGGACAGTTTAGAGCATCACCAGTTTTGTATTACATATTCTCATTTCATTGTGCACTTCTTTTACATAATGCATAGTAATTACATTATGTGTTTTTAATAATCCATGAAAAAGACTACACTTCGCTTCCACTTGATCTCACAGCTGCCGTTTAGGTGGCCATTTTGCTACAGCCATTAAATAGCCATAGATTTATTCAGCTCCACAGCATTATTCAAAGTGAGGTGTTTTTGTTTATGTTTTGTGTTTTTCAGAGAGCATTTTGCTATTTTATTCTTTTCAGCAGCAATTTTATACGACTGTGAAACAATGCATTTGCATTGCACAACAGTGTATAAATAGTAACATTTGCAGGCAAGATTTGTTTTACTTTAAATTGTGATGTACCTCATGACCTGCACTTCAAGGCGAAAAGAAAATGGTTGAGCTCTGTCCATTCTCTGTCCCCACCTGGTTCATCTTTGAATGTAGAGGTTGTTTGGGTTGTTTTTTTTTTAATGCTGTTTGTGTGTTGCTGCTCTGTGATTCAGCGTTTTTATAGCCTGAAGCTAAGCATTTTGTTGTTTTCTAATCGAAAAAATTGTGTATTATTGTGTGAATCTGACGGAAAAACACCAAGGGATGTGATGAAGGGAGGGTGAACCAGAAAGAAGAAAAAGACAAAATAATGAAAAACAAGCCCACTGACATTCAGATCCAAATAAAAAGGAAAGCCACCCTTACACAGATAAAACTGACGAAAAAAATCAGTATGATGTCTTGTCCTTCTTCCAACAGTCGAGTGCACGTCACCTTGATCCAATCATTTTTATTTAACTTCAAATCCCTCATAGACTGCAGGAATCCGCACTGAGTTCACTGGAAATCCCCAGCTCTTCTCCTCGCCTCTCTCCCCTTTGTCTTTTTATTTCTCCTTTTATCTTTTATGTCATTTCTTTCTTTCTGTGTCTCATTTCCTTTCGCTATAATTTCGAAGTGGCGTGGGGAAGCTATCACTCGCTGTCGCTCTGTCTGCCTGCCTACCAATTTGTCCATCTGTTCGTCTTCCTCTCCCCACTCACAGTTGGTGTTTGCCTTTCAGGAACTGTTTGAGCGATGGATCAGGGTTTTGTTGTTCCCATAAAAATACCATCTGATGTTTTGTGGTGAAAAACACCCAGAAAACACAAATCCTCGTTTTGACAAAGATGTCCTTGCATGTTGCGGCATTTAAAAGTGTGTGTTTTTCTTTTTTGTGTTGGAAAAATGGATGATGAACTTCCCCAGTACACAAAATATGCACAGCAAATTGGATTTACAGTTCTGGGAATTGTATTGAGTGTCATCAATATATTGTTTTTATTGGTTACGAGAGAAAAGGAAACAGAGGAAGTATGGGGGGGAGAAAAAGAGTTATGAAAGGAGGGAAAAAAAGAAGTGAAAGAAACACAGATGGAGGTTCGGGAAGAAAAGGGCACAGGCTATTCTGTGTTCAGAGCTCATAATATGCTTCAAAGATGTATTCAAAAGAGAACATGGAGTTTTTAACAGCATATACTGTCCAGCATAGAGATGTATTTTCACTGAGCTAACTCAATCGATTGCTTACACCCCGAGAGCGTTGGGAGAGAAATGCTGGCTTTGGAGCCTTGGTCTGTAAGATATTAAACAACTGAATCTTTGACAAATATTTCCATGAGTTCACGCAGATACACACACACACACTAAAATACCTACACATGTTCAGAGAGAAAGGAAGGTATGAAGAGAGAGAGAAACAAATCCCAGAAATCCACACATCCAAACAAAGAAAAACCGAAAAGTGAAGCACCAAAGGAATATGTCCTGTTTCAATTAATGCCGGCTTCTTTAAGGCTCACTGGAATTAGGCATTAGTATAATTGTGTTTCATATTTACATGTGGATTACATGACGAGGCATTAACTGGGCTTACAGTGCCTTAGCTTGGCAAAGAGAGAAAAAAGAGACAGACAAAACAACACAGAGCATCACAGAAACAATAAAAACTACTGAGAAACAGCATGACGGAGAGGGTCGTGTGGTTTTCCACGCAGGCTTACCGAGCAGACTGACACTAAAGCTTCTGCATCTGTTCACTGTTTATTTCTCTTCAGAGTTTCAGCCACAGTCAACAACCTGGAGTCCCTTTAAAGTGAATGTGATTGACTGCGCTGAGTCTGCAGAGGCAACACTGCTATATGCATCGATTGCTTTCTATCCGCCGAGCTTTGAGGTGAAGCAAACCTAACACACCCTTACTGCTGTGTCATCCCTGCTCCACCTGTACCCCCCACATCAAAGAGGCTGGAAACACTACAGCACAGCGCCACCTGGTGGAGACAAGCATGAAGCACAACCACAACTTCATCCAGTGATGGTACATCACCTCACTGCCCCCCAACCCCCATATACAATCCCTGGGGACATATTTATATTTATGTGCTGTTAGTTTGTTAACACTGCTTGTCTGGTTACATATGGACACACATACACTCAAAACACAAATGCAAACACACTTTTTGAGCCAGGAAGTTGTCTGGTAGAACCATAGCTTGGCCTGTCAGCTGTGGTTTGTGTTAACCAAGTGAAATAGTGAGGGATGTTATTAAAAATGTGAGCAGGCTCAGGATTCAATGCCAGAAGATAAAGTGTTTGACAACCATGACATGGATTTGGTTAGTCATCAGTTTATGGCTCGTGGTTTCTTAAAGGAATAATTATACAGTTTTCAAAATGATCTGACCAACCTGAACAGCCTTGTGGGGGAATTTAGATATTTTCAAAGAGACAACAGACACCTGAATGTCTCACAATGACAAAGAAAAAAAAAACAATAAAACAACCATAAAAAACAGACAACTTAAGAACCTAAGAATGATTCTCTAACAGAAAAATAAATATAAAAAAAACAAGAGTTCAGGGGAAAGAGTGACTAAAAGAAGAGCAAATTAAAACCAAGATGAGAGGAAGCTTTACATTTTTATTTGTTTGTTGAGGCTTTACATTTTTAATTGTTTGTTGAGGCCCAATTTACAAATCTGACAAAGTTGACAACATTTGCATAAATGATTGCCAAAGGCTAACGCTGACTTTTACTCTTTGCCCGTTGAGATAGGGAAATGTGATTTTTAAACAAAACAAATTACTGGAAGAGGGAGAAAAGTGTGTGTGGAGGGGTGACACTTCTCCAGATGTGCCCTCAATGAATCTGCCACACACAGACACACACACATACACAGTTACACGTGCACACATATACACAAACTTATACAGCAACTACGCAAAGGCCCGCACACACTGTGACCTTGACAACTAGGATGACTGTGTTTATCTGAGGCTGGGTCTGTTTCCTATCTCGCCTCACTGTCCCTGTGGAGACTTTCTCTCATCATGACCCAGACTGACACATGCGCTCCCTCAAGACACCTCCAGACGGTGAGTGTGTATAGATCATGTCATCACCACACAAACGTCTGAGCTCGCCTCTTAATTCAAGGTGAAACCCTCCCATGAATTCTCTGCATGAATCAAGTTCTAAATCCTGGTTTTAGATACACATCAGTATGAATTCCTTTATTTGATTATTTTTCTCACGCCAAGCTCTTAGATTGGACATGTAAATGAGAATTTCCTATGAATCTGTTACATCTGACATGTTGACATGTTGAGGACACTACACTGAGTCAGTCTCCCCCGTGTCCCCTGACCCTCCACGTCACACACTGTGTGGCCACGAGATGCTCCCTCACTCCTCTGTTGAATTTTTTAAATATGTTGGGGTGGAGGGCTCTAGCACAATTTGAGGGTGTGGTAGTTATGCTTTAAAATTATCGCATATTAAAAACAGCATTTCAAGTGTGTTTGTAATAATGATTATAAAAAGAGGTTAATACACCCTTGCAAGGATTATATACACATGACAAAAACACAACTAATGTGTGTGGCAGACACTACATTGCCAACCTGCTGTGATAAAAGTTAAGTCATTGTGCTAATATGTGTGTCCTGCTCTTTGTCAGGGGGGAACCAACTGATTGGACCGCCATGCTAGAGGTGAGAGGAGGGAGGCAGTGTGACCGGCTGTTAACTACTCCAACAACCATCAAACTCTCCTTATAGAGACTTATCACATGCACACATCCTTCACACACACACACACATAGAGAAACACACAGGGAAATTAATGGGGTTCTGCTTTTCATCAAGATAAACCTCCCTTTCTCTGGGACTATCCATCAGCACCATGTTGTTTCTTTTTCTCTATCTCTGGGTTTTTCTGCTTTTCTCTCTATCTCTCTGTCTGCCTCTATCTCTTTCAACCCTTCCCTTCATAATGTATTAAATAGCTCCCTCATAATTATGACAGGGCCTTTTTTTGATCGGATTAGACACTGCAATGGCAGCAAAAAATGTGTCCTGATTGGCCGAAACACCAGGAAGTAATCAAATCAAAGCCCCCATCATGCTCCACTGATTACACTGTCCGACAATGTGGTCTAAAATCATTTAATATCTATTGTTCCCATTGGAAACCTTTATGCAGCCTGTCAGTGGGATAACAACAAAGAGCGCCGAGGGGAAGCGGTGGTGGTGACACTGTAAATCCTCACACAATTAATACTGGGTTCCATATGGTGATTTTTCATGGCAGCCGCTGTGTGAGCTTTCAGTGCCGCTTATTTCCATCGTGGGCATACTGAACTCTAATCATACCCATACACTAAAGATCAACATACTCCTGCCATTTGTTTAGCTGTCATTTCTTAAAGGTACAAACCGTGATTCAAGCGTAGACAACACTTAAGTAAGTTAATGATGTTTAATGATGTTAAAGGTTTACTTACACCATTAAGGTCTTTAAACAGCAGTAAAACTGGCCTATTTTTAATTACTATGAGTTGAAGTTGTTTTTAATCGACAACTCAAAATCATTAATTATGTGTGTATTATTGTGCATTTAGCTTTGTTTTATTTGCTTATTTTAACATTTTTATTATCTTTATTATACTACTTGCACTCTTGTAGAGATTGTTTTACATATTTGTATTCAATTAAATTGCTTTTGTTACTGTATTATTATCCCGGGAAGAGTAGCTGTTGCAGTGGTGAGAGCTAATGGGAATCCAAATAAACAAAATAAATATAAATCCTATGTTAAGTGTCTATACGCATTACGTTTGCATGTGTGAGAAAAGGAAGGCTTTGTGTTTACATAACCATATGCAGGTTGTATGTGCCCACATCAAGGACAAGGACATATAGTGTGAGAACTGTGTGTGTGTGTGTGTGTGTGTGTGTGTGTGTGTGTGTGTGTGTGTGTGTGTGAGATAGTGTGTGTTCGTGTCCGTGTGTCAGGGTTGGCAGCAGTGGTACCATCTGTTTGTCATTATAATGTTGACAGAACTGTTGCCCAGGTTAATTACCATGGTAACAGGTTAATTACACCAATTAAACATTACTGGGCATACTGGGGACACTGGCTTCTCTCAACACACACAGAGTGTGTGTAGTAGCAGGTATATGATGAAAGACACCAAAGGGGTTGGAAAAGCATTATATCAGGAAGCTCCTATTAGAATGAATGGTAATGGTGATGAATGAATGGGACGTCTATGTGCAGAAAAAAAGGCCTCTGTGTTGCATCTGACAGAAACAGGAAGTTGACAGGAAGCTTCTGACAGCTTTAGGGCGGGCTTTAGGGCTGACAGGCGGTTTGGTGGACGACCCACAGCGGACTGACGGGGTTAGCGAGTGTCTGTGCGTGTCTGTCTGTGTGTGTGTGTGTGTGTGTCTGTGCGTGTCTGTGTGTGTGTGTGTGTGTGTGTGTGTGTGTGTGTGTGTGTGTGTGTGTGTGTCTGTGCGTGTCTGTCTGTGTGTGTGTGTGTGTGTGTGTGTGAGAGAGAGAGAGAGAGACTCGTGGGGATAATCCTGAGTAGGACCTCTTACCGAGTGTCTCGTGGAGGGACAGGGCAAAGGGCCAAGTCATGCCCACACACACATACACACACACAGAATACAGAGTCCAACTGGTATTCCAGATTTTTCCTTCCTCCCCACTGGACCTTCACACACATGATTAACTATGTGTAGTGTGTGTGTGTGTGTGTGTTTGTGTCTACCTCCCAGTGCAGGACTATCAATCTGCATCAGTTGAGTGTGGAAAAGTAAACCTGATGGATTTATCTTTCATTCCATCAGCAGTCCAATTCTGCTGATGCCATTGAGTGAGAATTTAGATTGAATACGCTTCGTTGCAAAACACAACACATCCAGTTAAGGAAAGAAACATCTCCTAAAATCGCTGTGCTCGATATTCTTAAACCACAGATGGTTTATCGTCCAGCATTTCACAGGATATTTTCTTAAGATGAAACATGACTCTAAAGGAGAACCATAATCAGTTTTGTTTTCATGTTGCAAGCTTTGTTTTTTTAATGGTGGGAAGCGACTATTAGAATGAAACGCCGGTAATATTTTGTTACTTGAAAAGGACAAAACTTCAACTCAAAGTCATCCCCGTTCCAAAATGTGAGAGCAACTTACACGCTCAATTTGGAGAATGTAATTCTGCATAGAGAAACTTGCTGCTTGTCATTTATCATCTTAAATTCCTAAAATATAAATGACTGTAGCTTTGAAATGTTAGCGTTTAATGGGCAAAGGTCTTAAAACATAGCAGCCACTAACATGTACTTTTCTAAATTGATTTATGATGTCAGATCATTTTATTTTTTATAAGAGTTGGCTAGACTATCGCTTCTTTTTTGTAAGAGGTGGAAATCTCATTTTAAGGTTACACTCTACATTTACTCTACAAAACTAATAGTGAAGGTTTCCAAATTGGCAAACATGCAACCACATACGCACTAAAATGTCATTACGCTCATTTCCAGTGCTTTCATCATCATGCTTTCATCATAAAATCTAAGCAGTGTGAGTTACAACTATGAGTTACCATGGATTCAGACTGCAAAACTTGTTAAAAAGAAAATTTTAATATTTCAAATGTATCATTAAACCAGTAGTTACACCTTCCTCTTTTCTCTCTAAATCTGTTTTTCCTTTGCTGTCACAGACCATGCCTTTTCTTTTCTATCTAACCCTAGTCTCTTTTAAAAATGCACTTGTTAAGTTAAGACATATAGATACCTAAATCATTCAAGTGGCCCTGGCAGAATAATAACTGTGTTGAGTGATAGAAAGCAATTAACATTAAATTAAATAAAAGTGAAATGTCCCTGTGCATCAGATGAACGTGTACTTGTTTACATGAAAAACAAACCTGGCTACATAAGCTATAATGTGTTTCAGATATTTTTAATGTATGACTGTACAGGCTCTTAAAAGATTCTATCACTAAAATGGATGCTTAAAGAATGATATCACTTAACTTATCATATACTGTTCTCATGCATCACTGATCTACTAGGGGCATAACTAATGTGTGTGGCAGATAAATAATAAATAAATCAGGTTGACCAATTGGCCAATCTTCAAAACAACCTGGTTTCCTTTACTGGCTTGCTTCAAAATTCATGAAAGAGTTAAGGAATTATTTTCCTCTCCTTTCTCTCCATCCCTGCCTCTTATCCCCCCATCCTCTTACACTAAGTGGCAGCATGTTTCTGTGCTTTTCTTTTTTTCTCAAACTTCAAAGCTGTCTTCCTCTCCACCACCTTGCCAATCCCACATAGTCGAACACCAACCACCCATAAAGCCAAGCTCACTTTAGCACCAAACAAACCGCCTGCCTCATTACACACGCTAATTGTTAAGTTTCCACTCTTTATGCAACTTTCTTCCCCTTTCTTTCTTTCTTTCTTTCTCACAAACAACACACCTAATTTAATTTTTCTATTATACTTCCAGGGCATTCCACCTTAATTGGATTGCTGAGAGTGCAAAGTGTAACGGAGAGAGAAAAATATCAGGCATGACATGTGACAGTGTTTGCTTGGCAGATCTGAACCGAGGATGTTGGTGTAACATGGTGTGCTCTTTAGACAGCTACACCACCAGGAAGCCTCGGAAGTGGTACTTCTAAATATTAAGCCACATTCTGTCTTTTTGTCCCTGTTCTCTTGTTTAGCTCGTCTCATTCTTCCTCATCTCTTTCTCTTCATGTCGATGATTAATTTAACAATATGTAATAACTGTATTCAATGTGAGAATCCATTAGAGATACATTGCTGTTATTGAACAATGATGGATGAATACCATTAACACATGGGAGATATTTATTTAAAATGTAAATAATGTTGTACCATGGCTCATTGAAATTAGGCAGCTATGGTAAATCATTTTGGAGCACATATGCGCCTGTACATAGACACACATACACTTGCTTTTGTCAATTGTGAGGACACTGTGTACACTTACATTCGTTCGTGGGGGCCTATGCTAAACTAACCTGAAAGTTATAACCCTAAAATAAATAGTTATCCTTGTGGGGACCAGCCTTTTGCCCTTATATGGAAGATGAGTCCCCACAATGTGATTAATAGAGGCACGTATGTACACACAGCCTAGTGGTATCATTATAGGAATTAAAGATGTTCACACAAACATGTGTCTCACACACCATTTCTCTCTCATCCTTTCTCTCACACACATACTGTACATACTTCATTACGTTAAGTGAAGCTGTTCCACTGCATTACTTCTCTTTAACAGAACAGCATTCTTTGAATCATTACTGAGGTCTGTGTATATATGTATGTATGTATGTGTGTGTGTGTGTGTGTGTGTGTGTGTGAGAGAGAGAAAAGGCTGAATATGGTTCCTGTATTAATGTGATATGATTTTTCTGCTGTGCAATGTGTTTCAAAATCCATCATAAGTGAATTAATTAGCTTACTCCTCGATTGATAAATTGAACAGAGAAGCTGTGGCAAAAGAACATCACTGAATTGAAGAAAAGTGAACTGGACAGAAAGATAAGAGCGAAATGAACGGCAGAGAATGAGGAGGAAGAAGAAAAGAGATGGAAAGAGAGAAAAATAAATGATCACTTCAAACTGTGCTGTTTTGATCCTGTGGAGAACTACATATAAACAGAGGCGGCAGGTAACAATCGGAGACAGAAAAACAAAGAAAGAGAAATAAAACTGTCAAACTGAGCAGAGTTTGCATGTGCAGAAAGTTGGAACAAAAAGAAGCAGTGCGATGTCTATAGGGAGTGATTAGTACTGACAGTAGTACTAATGGTCTGTCTGTAGGTCGGCAGACTGGAACTCACTGAGAGGACTCCAGGGTTTAACTCTCGTTCTCTTTATGTTGCTCTTTCTCTCTCTATCACTATGTTTCCATCCAAGTGTTAAGACAACCTCTGAAATGCTGCACAGCATCAAACGCAAATGAGTTTGAATAGAATTAATTAGTTTTCTTAATCTCCAAGATAAAAAAAAAAAATCCAACAACACATTGAGCTACTATCTTAATTAGTACTGACTAAGTTGTTATAGCTCACTCCACAGCCAGCTTAGTTGGTGGGCGGCTCTATTCTGACTCACTGTGAGCAGTGTGAAAGTCGTCCTCTATTAAGTGACCTTGTTACAACAACACTGGATGCCATCCTCAAAGACTCATTTTGAACACATTTATGCCTACAGTCTTTCATGTAACAGCTGCAGAGAATTTCATTTTGCCTTTTGTATTTTCCTCAAATAGACAAAATTGCAGAAGAAAAAGACACTCAAACTACCGTTACACTGTCACTTTGTTTATTTGAACAAGTGTATTAGAAAGCTTTATGAAGTTTGCGCTATATTCTCGGAGTCTCGATTAAAACAAAGACTTGCTTTAAGCAATATTCTGTTCACCAATTAGTTAACAAAAAAAACCAAACAGAATTGGCACCTTATAAATGGGATTGACATTTATGGGATAAAGTGACAGACAGAAATGTTTATAGATTTCATAACATCCAAAGCCACTTTGAACTGTTGAATTGAATTGTGCAATGAGACTGAACCAAGCCTATGTTATTATTCATTCATACAATGGCAGTTGATGTGTAAATGCACTGTTGAACAAAGTAACAGCCTCATAAAATACTGCACAGCAGTCATCAGTTATATGCTATTCAGTGCATTCTATTTCTTTGTATTAAATCATGTAATATGTGAGCAGATTATGGGCAATTTTGTACTCTTTTTCAACTGTCAGAAGATTAAAGGATTAATAGTCTGGCCACCCGCCATTTCAGAGACTGAGTTTGACATTAAAATATGTCTGCGCAGTCCAACAATGCTATTTCAGGTGCCTTAACAGGCCAGAGATATAAAAAGTTGCCGTGAACGGCCTGTATCTCCTCCTGAAGATGAATATGTGCAGTTTCCATGAGGAATGTTTTCATCACTAGATCTTTAATGTCTGATCTCACCTCTGGGCTGAAAGGAGCCAGCCGTGTCAGACAAAAATGCACCATGTGTGTTTAAGTGTGTGTGAGTCCGTCTATATGTGTTTATGCCATGCGTATGTGTGCATTACGTGCATGTGCGTGCTCCGTATGTTATCTTCGAGGGCGAGACCGTGTTGTTCCAGCAACCCATAAGTCCCAGCCCCATAAATCACACCTATCATTTGAGTGCATGTATGTGTGTGTGTGTGTGTGTGTGTGTGCGCGTGTGTGTGTGTATCTGCGTGTGTTTTTGAATTCAGAGCCAACACCTGCTACTAATCACCATCAATGAACAGCAGTGAGGGGAGTGTGGTGACGTGTTAATATTTTTACACGTTCATACACACGCATGCGCTCCTATGAACACGCACACAAAGGTCAGGTTGAAAGGATGAGAACAAAGCCGTGATGATTGATACGTCAATGGAGATTAGGCTGACACACCAAAGAAGAGGACTGAGAACGGGAGAAATGAGATGAGGAGGTGAGAGAATGGCAACAAAAGATGAAGAAAGAGAAAGGAAGGCTGCAGTGACCAAGAAAGAAAGAAGAGACAGAAACAATGCACAGAAACAGGATGATGTTGATGTTGTTATGCCAGCAGAGTATAACTGAATTGAATTCAAACTTGAAGGAAAGCAGAGACTGAGACATAAAAAAAAACAAATATGTGGTGAGTAAAGAATGCAGAAAATAATGAAGACCTGTCCTTCCATTAGCCTACATAACTTACATTTTACAATAGTGAAAATCTTTCCACAGCAAGGTAATGTGAACGAGTGACGTCATCTTTCAACATCTCATCCTCTGCTTGCACTTCTCTCTCTCAGCCCTCTTTCCTGATTCTTCTGTTCTCTGTCTTCACTTTCACCTTCCCCCACCTTTGCATTTCCTCTCCTCTTCCTTCCTTTTGTCTTTCTTTCTCTATCTCTTTCCCATCTCTGTCAACATGTGCTAGTCATCGTCCACTTCTATTATCTTTGCTAAAAGCCAAGAAAAGTCAGATCTCACCACTTAATCATGGCTATTTTAATGGAAAACAGCTCGATATTAAAAAAGGGGACGCAGAAGGGAAAGGAGGAAGTGTGTGAATAAGTACAGATGGATAAGAGGAGGCAAAGCACTGATATGTGGTGCATTATTGGCATATGGATTATGGAATGGAGGATGGATAGAAGAATGGTAGTACAGATTAAAGGGGAGCACAGACAGAAAGGGCTTTCTTCAAAAGAGTGTTTTTATGGATAAAGGTATTTGTAATCACATTCCCTTGATAAGCTACCTACTATTCTTTTTAAAATCATATTATGTGTTATGATTTTGTTCTATAAATCATTTTGTAACAGCATGCGACTTGTCTTTTTAAATGCTGGCAGCTTAATATACACTTTTGTTCTTTTGACATATAACAAATTGATTGATGGAGCCTCAACATTTTAGACATAATAAATAAAAAACTTGAACAACTGATGTTTCCGAAAAATACTGTAACATTGACGATCAAATCTTCCCTTAATCTTGATTCTTGGCTAATACAATGTTTAGGAGATAAAACAACGTTTCTGGAGGATTCCAACTGAATCATCACAAGAAACGGTGAACAGAAATATGGATGTAGGAAGATAAAAAGAATTTTGAATGGGTAGATAAATGTGTCTCAGCAGGGAAACGTGAACTGATGTGTGAATGATATGACAAATGAAAAGCGGGAGAGCGCAGCAGTACAGCTGCGTGGTGTGTTTCATGGATGGGAGGATGATAAAAGAGTGAATGATAGAGAGGTAATGCACATAAACTAAGCCGCAGAATATGACTGGATGAAGCAGGGAGATGAACAGCTGGAAGGAGGAAGGGATAGATGGATAAAAATATGGAGGAAAAAAGAGAAGCAATGCCCGGCATAGGCGCTTTATGGCATTTTTTATCAATATGTTGATAAATGGCCAGAAGGACGGATGAAGGGATGATGGATGGACAGAAAAATGGTTCTCAAGATGAAGTGCTAGGCGGATGGATGGATGATTTTGATGTTTAAAATACACTCCCAGCTGTTGTCTATGGTACATGAAATAAGAACCCGATGGCCAATCATAATGTAACACTCACACACACTCAGCCTTTACCTCAGAGCGCACAAATATTTGGATTATTACTGTCGCTCATTTATTCTTTCCTTTGTAACACCCGCCTGTTTTCTCTGGGCGATGAATTACCTCAACACACAATCTCTCTCATCTCTCCGTGTATCCCACTTTCTCTCAGCCTCTCCGTTATTAACTCCTTGTCTTGGAGTCCGTCTCCCTCTCTTTTCTCTCTGTCTACATCACAGCTCTTGTTCTGCTCTGCATTAGTTCTGCTGGTTTTGAAGCGATCAGCGTGCATGATCACTACCAGACCTGAGGAGAAAGTTGGGGGGAAAGAGAAAGACAGATGAAGAAATACTGAGACAGAGGGAGATAAAGGGCAAAAGACAAAGAATATTTTGAGCATGGCGGCTGAGAAAAGAAAGAGAGAGATAAATAAAGTTGGTGGCTGATGGGAACAAAAGCCAACATTTCACTTCTCTTGTAAATGATGTATTGAATGAGCTAGGAAGAACAGAAACGACAAAACTAGATTTTTCTCAGTACTGCCAAAAATATTTTTATACTCTCTAAACATTTTTCTTTGTCAATAAAGACATTTGTCAATTAAGAGCAATTGAAACACAACTGTCAAATAAATATGGATGTAGGCTTGAAATGACTGCTTGATAAATTATTCAATTTCAGTGCACAGCATGCAATCAAAAGTGGCTTTGGACGTTCCAAAATATTGTCTGTAAAATAACATTTTTGACTGCCCTGATATATTATAGCTGCTGTCTCTGCCACGGATAAGTCACTCATTGTGGTTGTACAGCTATTAGCTGGTAAATTAGAAAAAGTGCATTTCTCTGTTATTAAAATGAAAGCATGACATTTGCTAAAACTAAAGAACAATCAGGACGTGCCCAGTACTAATCAAATCTTGAAAAGCTATTTCTTTTTCTCATGCAAATGTTTATGTATGACACACAGGAAACATACTCATTTGAAGTTTAAACTTAAACAGTGTTTAAACTTAGCCAGTTTAAACACTGGACACAGGAGGGAATAAGAGGCAGAAATGTGTTTGTAGCGTACCCACTGCTACCCTCCCCTGGGCCCGCCAACAGAGACGCACACACACACTGTTCTCGGGTATAACCCGTAGGTTTCTTTATTGACGCTTATCTGCCCGGGCTCTCTCTCTTGCTCCACCCGCGCACTCCCACGGCTGTGGTCCTCCGTCCGGCGTGTCGTCGTGTCCTTTATCCAGCCCAACTGCACTCCCGTCCTCAGGGCTGCTACTGCTTAAGAAGAGCCCACATCAACCCCTGATGCGCTGCACCTGTGCCTCCCCGGGCGACCCGCCCCGAGCTCCAGAGCCACTCCCCCACTTCTCCCTCTCTGCAGCCACGCTCCAACCACGCCCCACCACCACAGTGTTATATGTAGAGAGAGATGTGAGAACACTTCAATATATTTAGTATGTTTATGTTCCATGTCTCTATGACTGTATCCATGAGTATTAATACTGGTGTGTGTCATTCCTAGGCGATCACGCACTTTTTTTGTCTTTCAGTAACTGTGACACAGCGTGAAAGAAAGCCTAATCCAGCCTGGATTGGTTTTTAACTGCCCCCACAAAGCATCCATACTGGGCCATCTCATACTAGTCAATGTGCTCAGTATGTCAGTAGCGTGAAGCAGCTTAATTTGGACCGTATTGGTTTTTAACTGCCTACACAAAACAGATGGGTGTTGGGTTACATACAGCTCAATCAGTCAGATATAGACAGAAAATTGGGGGGAAAGACAGATGGAGAGGTGGAGAGACAGACGGGTTCGGCAGGTGGTCCAGTGGGCAAGTGGACGGGGGAGATTAACCTGTAAAAGAGTGATGTGACCTGTCCTATCATCCTCGTGCATAACACCAAACTCCATCCTTACTGACTGAAAAAGACTGTGAGTAAGAGTGACTTAAAGGTAAATGCACTGGAGAGTACAACTGTATATCAAATACAAAGACATGATTTTTCTATATAATACAGAACCCTGTGTACAACTGTGAACAACCATCACTAAACTGAGGGTGAATATTTCTGCCATTGTTTCAACTTCATCCTCTTCATAAAATACTTTAAACTGAATGTATAAAATATTCATACATACAAATAGTAATTTAAAAGTACCCTGTGGAGTTTTTGACCACTGATGAAACTATGGAGCAATGTTGTACTGAGTGGGTCATTATTTTCAACCGGTCGAGGCAGATGACCGCCCACCTTGAGCCTGGTTCTGCTCAAGGTTTCTACCTGTTAAAAGGGAGTTTTTCCTTGCCACTGTCGGATAGTGCTTGCTCATGGTGGGAACTGTTGGGTCTCTGTAAATATAAAGAGTCGGTCTAGACTTGCTCTATTCGAAAAAGTGCCCTGAGATAACTTTGTTATGATATGGCACTATATTTGTTTGTATCTCATGCTTTAGTAGCACACACACAAGAATATACATGTATGTGGGTGACGCAATACACATTCCTGCTGATGGTTTCATGCTATTCTACTGATCGGCAGTTGGTGGCCCTAATATGCTAAATGTAGCAAAAGTAGGGGAAGATGAAAACCTCTATGTCGATATAAAAATGATTGTAAATGATGCAGGCTTAAAAAAAAACATCCCCAAAAGTGTCTTTAAAAATGTTTCAGAAGGAGGAAGAAAATGCACTCCCAACCCTCCCAAACCAGTCTGCGATGCCAATGGGGAATGGTAACACAGTTACCACAGTTGAAACACTGCTGCATTCATCACTGCAGATAACACAACCCATTACCATGTGCAGTTTTAGACGTAAAAAAATACTGCACTTCGCTGTGCTTTAGATACATTTAGAGGAGAGGAATTATAGCTATTTACAAATCAGCTTTCCAAACTGTGGCATCCCATCTGAGCTTCTGCCACCTCTGTGCTGTGTGTTTTAGTTGGCTGTAGAGTCTGTGGTCATCACTCTGACTGATCAATAGCCGAGCTGAGAGGTCAGCGAGTCCACTGGTCAGCGTTGTTGGATGAGACTGGTCCTGATGTCCACCATTCATAAAGACAACAAATGGGATTCAGACGTGACTCTGCAGAGTACATCTGGAGCACAGCTGTCCACACTCTGTGTGTGTCATCAGAAGTCCTCCACCCTGCCGTATACACCTCCGCTCACAGACAGACTGCGTGCACACACATACACTGGCAAACACATGTATAAACCATATATGCTAGAGCACATCCAGGGACACACATGAGCATGCAGCCTACACCATCCCTCTTTGAAGGGATATATAGAGAAAGACATAAGAAAAGAAAGATATTTTCAGAGTGTTACGGTACTTTTTTTTAATGATGTTTTCCTCCCAAAAATAAAACAAAATGACATCAACCTATGGCAACATAAACGTCAGCTAAGTTGTTGCAGTCTCATATTAAATTAATGGATTCCAACAGCTAGTGGCCAAAGTTACATGCCCAAATATCCACCCTAGCCACACACACACACACACACACACACACACACACACAGCTACAGTGAGCACACTCAGGGGCAGTGCGCTGTCATGGAGATATGTGTTTTTTGGCATAACGCCCAAAACACATGTTTCTGATGGTCTAACGCAGAGCTAATAATAATAATGATGGTCAGCTTGCTTGAAGCCAATGCTATGATTCATAACTCCTCCCAAAATATACTGTAATTACCTGTACGCAGACAGCCACACACACACACACACGCTCATGTTTCTCCCTGTCTGTCTCTAAATCACAACATAATCTGTAATAGCTGAACCATTAGGGAGTGGAGAGACACATTCAGCGAGAGCTCGATAGCATCTGGTAATAGGACTCATGAGAGGCAGACGAAGGGAGATTAAAAAAAAAAGTCCGTGTGACATGACAGAGAACAAGAGCTAAGTATTAGAGAGTGAGCGAGAGGACAAGAGTGACTGACAGAAGAGAGAGAGAGAGAGGTTTAGTGTTTCAAGACGATTAACACTGCCGCGCTGTGTTTTAATAGTACGCTCCTATGGGTATTTTTAGTCAAACATTAGTGAAATGACACTAATGACAAAGTATAGAGAGAGTTTGACTGCAAAAACCTAATCAGACTTGCATCGCTGCAGGGCAGGGCTGCTGAAAGACGTCCACACACACACACACACACACACCGTACTAAGATTACATTAACATGAGTCTGGGTTTTTAAGGTTCCAGACAGGATGCAAGTTTAAGTACAGAGTGATGTAAAGGACAGTCGTATATTTTGTCTTTACCTTTTGTATCAAATGAAATTTTTATAGTTTTATGGTCGGTGAGTAGCACAGTAGGTGAAACCAGAAATCATACGAAACCAGAGTTCACAGCTTGTAGGAACATCTGCAGTGTTTAGTCACAGCTAGCGTCAAATGAATTGGGACAGAAAGGGTAAACCACAATAGTTTTTTAACTCTGGGGAAATTCAACTTCATTTGGCGTGAAAAATAAATCTGTGTCCTTTTGGATTTCTCCATAAATCAAACTCTTAATGAAGACGGAGCTGAGGGGAGACTGATGGCGGCTCTGGTCACAGCTGCAGCAAGTTAGAGGATCCCTCCATCAATAACACACACAGTCAAACTACCACAACAAACACAGACACACACACACACACACTCACACACACACACACTCATCTTCGTCCAGACGGCTCTATCAGTTTGTCAGGTCAGGCCATCAGTCATAAAGTCACACATCTCCGTTTCCGTTTGATGTCTGCTGCTTAGCAAGGTGGAGGGGGGTGGGGAGGGGAACTCCACTTTTATAACGAGGATTTAACGGGCCTCTGCCGGTAAACAACGGCCATGTGGAGCTCATAGAGGACCCGGGTCTGTAATAATGACACACCTACTGAATCAGATCCGGGCGAAGGTATAAGAACAGCTTTGATAAGGGCAGGCAGTTAACTGGGTAGGCGTGTGTTTGTGTGTACGTGTCAAGGAAGGGGGGAGCACTCTGTATTTAACAAGAACAAACATATTGTTTTGATTACTTGACATGACAATTAAATTGTTCTTGTCACGGGAGAAAAACATCAAATCACTTCCTTTGCTTTGTGACAGTATTCAGTAATTTCAAAAACACACTGTTTGTAATAACTTCAGAAACACATGGGTGAGAAAATACAGACCCTTTTCTTCACCGCTGAAAAATGCACGTTTTATGTCTGCTGACAGTAGAATGTTGTTGCTGCCTATCGAGAGCTTTGACAAGAACAAGCATTAATGTGCTGGTTTGAAACTAGTTTGGTACTTTGATGCTATCAAACCAATGAACAATTTCTTTCCTCTGATAAGAAGAAAGTGTTATCTCATGCTTAGGTTCATTTAATTTAAGAGTTTAAACAGGGCTGTCAAGGTGCGTTTCCACCCACCTGTTTTTATTTGCATTTTTTGATTTTCACGTAAAAAAAAAGAGAAGATGCAGTAAAGGAATCAGACTGTTCGAACAGACCTTGATGTAGCGGTACATCCACTCGCAACCACAGCACCAGGTTATTTAACAAATAAAAGGTATCAGGGCTGTACGTAACATTAACATCCCAGGGTCAAGTCAAGATGGAGCTCTTTGTTGCATGTCACCCCTCCTCTCTATCACCACCTCAGGGTATAAAACACCACACACGAAACAGAGGAGACAACTTCAGCTTCATTAATTCAAAAAAAAAAAATCACAAAGATGATCTTAGGCCGGAAGTAGCAATGGATAGCAATGCTGTTTCAGAGCTATATCAATATAGCTTTATCAAAGTGGCACTCCACATGAAGTTCAGTTTACTCGTGATGAAGAGTGCCACTCAGCCTGTGAAAACAATTGTATAGTGTCTTTGTGACTCTGGAGTGCGCTTTACAAAATGTTTAAAATTTGGGGGCTTAACCCATACAAGAGACTAAAAGTCAGGTTTTGTCAGCCTCTGCTGCCTGAGTCAAATTGAATCTGGTGAGCCCAACAACTTTCTGGAAGTGTAATACTTAATCACTGGAGTACCCCAATAAAACTTTACAATGGGAATATAACTAGTAAAGAAATGTGGATCTTAATTTCAGAAATGCTCCTCTCAAAAATATTTATGGAATGCTAAAATGAATATATCTTGCCTATAGCGAATATCAACAGTCTCCAAGAGGAGATCACTAGCTCATGCCTCGTTTCATTACTTTTAACTGTCGCAACGGGCCAATGATAGTTTGTGACAGATGAGCAGAGGCAGGTAGAGGTAGGACCTTGACACTCTGATCTCTCCCTCCCACTCCCTCTCTCTCTCTCTCAGATCAAAGTGAATCCAGCTGGTAGTGATCCTAACCTCCATGCGGTGGGACGTGACCTGCCGACCCTCCAACACACACACAGTGGCCCCGACAGCTAGACCTTCCTGCAAAATGCTGGAGGGTGTGTGGGTGCAAAAAGAGAGAGAGAGAGAGAGAGAGTTTGTGTTTGTGTGTGTGTGAGTGAGTGTGTGTTTGTCTAGCTGAACCCTCCGGTACCTTTTCACCTTGAGGTCAGAGGTCAGTGGAGCAATCAAAGCCAGCTTCCATCTGCTCCCCGCCTAGACACGTTCTGTGTGTGTCTGCCTGTTTGTGTGTGTGTCTTTTCCCCCTACAGCTATCCATTTCTAAGAGTGTCCATGACTCTGTGTGTGTGCTGGCGTGTATGACTGTTTAGATTTGTGTGCCTGCATATGTGTGTGTGTGTGTGTGTGTGTGTGTGTGTGTGTGTGTGTGTGTGTGTGTGTGTGTGCGTGTGTGCTCCCCCCTCCAGCGATAGTTGCCCTGCAGTCCACAGGAATCCCTCATCAAAGAACAGAGAATGTTCGAGGTGTCTGGATCGTCAAAACATGCCAGCAACTTCTAAAGCAACCGACGGTGTTTGCAAAGTAATACTAAGACTTATGGTTCCTCAAGCTCTGAAACATAGCCCAAAACACACCCCGTTAATAAACTTTCTACTTTCCTTTTTCACATTGCGTCATCCATTTAGCGGATATCGACAGGTGGTGGAGATTTATACAATGAGGTGGATGTTAATTGGATATTCTTTTTTCAAAATAAAGGACATTACTTTTATTACTTTATAAAGTTCTACTGTTAAAGCTTCCAAACTACCTCACATCTCTTATCTCACTTAAATCTGGTAACTACAGTACACGATCCAGTAACTACTTAACCTTAAACGTCACTCATGTACGCACTAATGTTGGTAGAATTGGTTTCAGGTATTATGCACCTTTTAAATGGAATGATCTGCAAACTGCCCTCAAACTAGAGACTGACATTCCCCTTGGTGATTTTAAAGCTTTACAATCTGATGTTTTTTTATGATTCTTGTAACCGTTTTGATTAATTCCTTATTTATTGTGTATTTGTGTTGTTTCTGTTTGCTGATATTGTTCTTGTGAATGTTTCTTGTTCTCGGATCTTTCTTGGAAAAGAGATCTTAATCGGAATGAGACTGCCTGATTAAATAAAGACTAAATTTAAAACAAAATTGAGTAACAGGTCCAATATGTCCCATGAAAGTACACTGAAGTGGCAGTTGTAAATCTAAAAATTACATTAGACTAATGCTTGGGCCAGTGCTTTAACAACTAACTCAGTAACTTGTTGGCCTTCTATTACAAACTTTTATATAAAAATAAATTAAATGAAGTTGCTTCTGGGACTTGATCACTTACAGAACCATAAGAAAGTGAGTTTCCTTTCATTAATAAGAAGAAATCAAGTTTTTCATGTAGATCTAGTGGATTTCTAGATTAATTGGATCAGAATAGAATAGAGACAAAATTATGTTTTAAAGGATATGAGACTCAAGTCCAAGTGATTCAATGTTTTCCCTCCAAAATTTAAGATCATCTCCCATTTGTTTGTTCATTTGTTCATCTCACTGGTTAAGGTTTGACTTGATATTGCAAAATGTTGTGTCTTTGTATTTGTTACTGATAGGCTGAGAGGGGCCACATCCCTCATGGGGGATGACATGTAAGAGCACAAGTGTAGATAGTATTGTCAAATCCATGGATTCGACTGTAAAAATTAATGCCCAAGTGTGGGCCTCTAAACTCAGGCCAGTGTTGTGCTCAAGGTCTGAGGTCATTGTGACTGCTGACTCCTATGAGAAGCCTCAAACCAGACAAAGTTACATTTCGTGTTCATTTATAGTTAATTTCCTTTTTTCTCTGATCACATTAGAAACACTGAATCCTGACTTAATGTTGATTCCTTTTGTGTCCTTCTGGCTCTCCTGGACCCTAGTCTGGAGACTAAATCTGATTTATTATTGTGTACATGTCAACTGTAATCAGGGACCATAGAATCTACAATTTCCTTACATGGTTACATCTGCTTTTCATGGATTTGGTTGTTAGGCCTTTTTTTATTTATTTATTTATTTATTTTTAAGATGATTTTTTCAGGCATTTTGCCTTTATTGGATAGTTACAGCTGCAGGGAGGAAAGACTGGAGAGAGAGAGGGAATGACATGCAGCAAAGGGCCCAGGCTGGAACCGAAACCGGGCCTCTGCGGTAAAGACGTCTTCTGCCAGGTGAGCTACCCCTTAGGCCTTTATTTTAACAACTTTCTCTGTAGGCTTTGTTGTGTTTGTCTACAGTTCCTGTGAAGATAAAGTTACTACTGTATGTCATCAGTACCTCTACAGTACAACTAGGCTTGTGAATGTTCTAAAGAAGAAACAAACGAGAGAAGTTTGTGGGAGGAAATGGTCACACGCATATTCTCACACTCTCCCAGTGGAGGAGAGGGATTGTAGCTGTTTATTGCCTTGCTCAAGGGCACTGAAGGAATGGAAGAGTGTCACAGCAAGGTTTCAGTCAAAACTGGAAGTCATAGTATCATCTTACACAATGGAATTAAGTGTGAAAGAAACCAAACATCTTTGGGTGGTCTTTGAAAAAACACACGCAGTTCATGTATACTGTGAAAAACTCACTACAGTTGCCATAAAGCTAATAATGAGGTCCTCACAAGTATAATAAAACCAGGTACATACATATATGCAGACACACACTCACACCTTAGTAAAGTTCCCTAATAGTTTCCTTAGGTGTTAAAGTGATATCCATGTTAAAACGCAGCACATATATTAACACCTATACTCCTATTATTCCACACATTATAGGTCTATAAAGCATGCCGTCACTCTGTGTGTGTGTGTGTGTGTGTGTGTGTGTGTGTGTGTGTGTGTGTGTGTGTGTGTGTGTGTGTGTGCGCAATTGTTCATCACTGTTTGTTGCTGTAATATGTACATAGACAGATCTTCGTTTTATTAGGTATACACATATGAATGAGAATGTAGGTAGATGTCATATACTGTAGAATACAAAGGTGTATTATGTGTGTGTGCCAAAGTATGTGAGTGGGTATTTGTATGGGTGTAAGTCTGAGAGTGTGTGTTACACCCTAAAGCCAACATTTGTGTTCTGAGGGGAGGCGGCGAGTTTCTCTACAGAGCCCATATGTTTCTCATTTTTCCATACACATTCATGAGGCATTTGTGCATTTTTAGAGAAAAAAAAATCTGAGAGAAAGAAGAAAGGGGGACGAAGAGAAAAGAGATAAAAAGAAAGAGTGTATTCCCCGTAGAGATGTCAGATCAGAGAGCTGGCTTGTTTCACAACCAGCCGGGTTAGTGGGACTAATATCGAAGACCTCACAGAGTTTACCTCTCTCTGTATCTCGTTTTCTCGCTTGCATTTTCCCCCGCTAGGGAAAATATATTCCTTTCGCACACACAGGAAGAAAATGTCTCTCATTCGCGTAAACACAGACACGCACACACACTTGAAAACAGACCGCACACCAAAAGTTTGGGCAGCTAGCATGCCCCAAGGACATAGGACAGAAGAGATGAAAACTAAAACCATACGCAGAGAGGGGAGAGGCGGGAGGGGGGGGGGATGAGCGCAGAGGAAAGAGAGATCGAAAGACGGAGAGAGGGGAAATGAGAGCAACCATTATCCAGCAAAAAGTCCCAGCAGCCTTTTTACCAAAACCAAAGTAAAGGAAATATGTGATTGGCTTTGAATTGTTGAGTGTGTGTGACCATATTGTTCTATAAGTGTACAAGCCTGTACAAAATGCTGTACTGTGTGTGGGTTAGAGTGTGTATAAGGGCAAAAAGCAAAAAAAGAGTGTGTCCCATTGGATGTCAGTGGGTACATGCTGGTGACAGTGTGCATGTTCGTGTGTGTGTGTGTACAGCAAAGAGAGCTGTCTCTGTTTTACACCCTAACAGGCAACAAATCAGCCAGCAGCCACATCTATATGTTCTGTACCTACCCTGTACTACATCAATCTGGGTATGTGCGTGCATGTGTCTGTCTGTCTGTCTGTCTGTGTGTGTGTGTGTGAGGGCCACAGAGGATCAGTGTGAACAAGCAGCAGCTGGTGAAAAGTGAAGGAATGACGAGGTGTTTAGAGAGAGATAAAGACAGACAGACGTACTGTAGAGGAAGAAGGAGGGAGAGATGGTAGAGAGACCTATAGAGTTTAATATGACAGCATGAGAGAGAGAGAGAGAGTATGAGATTTACGTTGGAAAATGTGAATGCAACAGAGAACAAGAAAAAGATAGAAAAGAAGAAGAAGAAGCAAAGAGAGAAGGTGGGAGAAGTGTGTACGACGACAGGGCGTTTAGACTGTAGGACCTGCCTGCCACATGCACACACACACAAACACACACACACACACACACATTCACTCAAAAACATGAGTGAAATAGTATACTGTGCCTGATGCCACCCAAGCACAAAAACACACAAAAGGGAATTTCCTCATTTATAATGAGTGAAAAGCACACACACACACACATTCCTCTGCTAACCAATATGAACTTTCACGGACGGGTGGAATGTGTGTGTGTGTGTGTGTGTGTGTGTGTGTGTGTGTGTGTGTGTGTGTGTGTGTGTGTGTGTGTGTGACAGAGTGAGCCTGTATCATATTCATATATCACATTCTTTTGTATGGAAATATGAACATTAAAAGAATCCAAATTATTTGTGTGTCTGCTTCTCCATCTGTGCTGATGTATTTGTTTGTGTGTGTGTGTGTGTGTGTGTGTGCGTGTGTGTGTGTGTGGACATATTTGTGTGTATTTGCTATTCACATGGCTGGTTATTAAAATGTTGAGAAGACAGAGAGCACAGTGCAAAACTATGTGTTTACAGTCATGATTATAAACAGAGCAGATTGGGCAACAACTATGTCTGTTTGTTCTAATATGTTGCACATTTACTCGACCGTGTGTTCGTGTGTGTGTGTGTGTGTGTGTGTGTGTGTGTGTGTGTGTGTGTGTGTGTGTGAGTGAATAGATCCCTCTGTGATTTGATCTTTACGTGTGTCTATGTGCGCAGCAGTAGCTTTTTAGATAGCGCTCTTCAGTAATTGAGCCTGCCGCCCCAAGTTCAACTCTTTTAATTAAAGACACAATGAAACACAATGGTGGTAAGTGAGCGGCTCTTTTATTGCTCTCTCCATCTCTGTCCGTGTTTCTTTATTGGTTAAGACACTGGATGAGTGTTGTTATCAAGCGGAAATTGTCCTGGGCATGAATGACAGCGCTAATATATTAAATCTCCCTCTCCCTCATGCTTTCTACCTCTCTCTCTCTCTCCCTCTCAGCTAGATTGAGTGTGTGATGACAGCCGGCCGGTGTAATTACAGCAACGGTGTTAATCTGCTAGAATATTTGTGTCACAGTGAAAGTGGATCTGTCTTCTTTGCCTACAGGGGCCCAGGAGTTATTAGAGCAAATAATACAGGGGTGGATATTATTTTTCCTGCTAAAGATGTGGATCTTGGAGGGTTAAAAGCTGGAAATGAGAATGTTCAGCTCATATTAGTATGTCCAGTGTACTATTACCAACAAAATAAAGTAAGAGGTCTGCACTGTTGTCATTTTTTATAGCTTAAAGTTAGGGTCTGTTTCATCCCAAACTATAATTATCTCCCATCCTTATAGGATAATTCAGGTTTATTAAAACGTGGGTACTCACCATGTTAATTTGCCAAGTCCGGGCAAGGAACATGACCAGTCAAGTGCTTGCGAAAGGTAAAATCATCACCCAAACTAGTTGTTGTAAACATCCATCACAGTTTACAGACTGACTTCAGATTCTGACTTTGATTCAGCTTTGACCTAGTGTACAGTGTTACCTCCAAATAAAGTGGTTTTGATAACCTTGCTAAATTTATAATCTTGCTTTTTTACAACCTGTCTCATAGTCTGATCTCTTGTTTTGTAGCAAAGCAGCAACGTCACCGCAGTCCAGATTTCAGCACAAAGTTATCCTAAACAAACAAAAATGCCAAAACTGAAAAAATAAGATCCAACTAGTATTAAATAAAGTAACCCTATAACATTTTAAATTCATTGTTCCTGCGTATTCATGTTGATTTTAATTCTATAATCTCCTATAATCCTACATCCTCGTGCTAAAACAGTATATAAAATCAGTTTCTGTCAACACTGAAAACACCATTAAGCCCTCAAATATTTAATTTACAGGAAAAAGATCAATTATGCTTTTTATGGGTATTGTATGATCAAAATTTGACTTAAATTATACATAGTGACCACATTTGCAATCTTTTAATCCCACAGACTCCTGATATTTGGAACAAAGATGGTAAAGAGGCCCTGGCTATGTTTTTAAATTGGTCTGATCCTCTTAAGACAAAGAGGACCGAGAGGCTTCCTGAATGACTCTGGGTCATTATAATGGAGTAATAAAAAAAGAGAGCAAGGCAGAAACAAATAGGTGTATATAGAGAAACACAGGAAGAAAGACAGAAAAAAACTGCTAGAGAGAGGGGGAGTTTTAAATTCTCAGAGCAAACTGATTAAGCTAATTAAAATGTAATTACAAAGAATTACAACCAAGACCTTCAGATGTCCGGTTCACTGTGTGTGTGTGTGTGTGTGTGTGTGTGTGTGTGTGTGTGTGAGACGACTGCGTGTCTGCATGTCAACGATACAACAAGCCCACCAGGTGCAAACCCTCTCCTAGACAAGTGAAGGAGAGGAAGAAAGAAAAAAGCCAGAATAACAGTGAAACAGAAGAAGAAATACAAAGCAGCGAGAGAAAAGAACAAGAGAAGGGGACGCAAGGCCAGAAAGCAACATGACAGGGGTGAAAGTTTTCCAGTTGGGCCAGATGTCCCAGAGCGGCGTCTGTTCTGGTCATTATGGAAGTCTACCTGTGATTCTTTGTACATGCATGTGTGTGTGTGTGTCTGTGTGTGTGTGTGTGTGTGTGTGCGCTGTTGTTTCAGCGCTGAGGAATGTTAAGAATCCGTCTCCCTAAAAACTGTCACTACCACGTCAGGCACTTTTATCAACTGGCCTCATCTCCCCTTCAATTCCTCCATCCCTTCCTCTCCCCTGCCTTCCTCCTCCCTCTTCTCTCCCTAAACCTGCGGGATCATAACAAAGGGGGTCAGAGGTCAAACTATTTGTCATTACATATAGAGAGAAAGGGCAGCAACGGAGGAGAAAAATGAGAGAATAATAAGGCCAGTAGAAACTGAGTACATGTCTTACACTTTGTTTATTTGACACGCTTTTTGAAAGTGGTTTATAATGAGGGAAAGAGCAGAAATATCAGTGACATTACAAGCAGGTAGTAGTTAGACAGGAAAGGGTCAGGACCATGTGAGTTAAAATATTAATAAAGGATGTTTTCACTTAAATTAATGTCTGTTTCGCTGCTCTTTGGCAAACAAGAAGTGATGTGTTTATGTTGTTTATGTTGAGTTGTTTGTTTTGGTATTAGAAGGAGAACTGGGCCAATTTTACACATCGAAGTCTGTTTACTCCTAATGGGCAGTACTGTGAAACCAGTTCTACGTCATCTGTGACTCTCTGTTATAGCCCTGATGATGCTTCAATTTTCTTTTTTAAATAAATATCTTGCAAGTCCCCCAACTTTATGGAAGTGCAATACTGAGTCCCTAGATTACCCCTTTAAGCATAAGCAGTAGTTGTGGCTGACAAACATATAGCAACACCCTACTGACAGGTAATTTCTGCGATTTGAAGTTGAGCAATGACCATTTATCATCCAACATATTGCCACAAGAAACTAATTTTTCCATCAGACAAAACCTTTCCTGGTTTTCACAAGGAAATTATATATTTCACTATTCAGTTCTGACATTTACAAATTGATACTAATTAACTCACAGGGGTGCTACAATTAAAGGTCAATAGCAGGTAACAACTGATTGTTTAAAGTTGCCCTTTTTACATTCACGTCTTGTCCGTGTCCTGATTGGTGATATAATGGGGATGATGATATTTGTCATCAAACATTTTGCCAACATCAGTGTTTGCTTGAACCTTGCCTTTCAAACATAGCGACAGAGTGATGCCATTAAGCATGCTTGCCTATGAAAAGTGAGAAGTAGCGTAACGCTCCGTGTTGCGCTATGCAACACCGAGTCATTTGTCAAACACTGACAAGCCATGCAACAGAAATGAGCCAGGGCCAACGTCAACACTGTCTCGCTGAGGGGGAGGAGAAGTGAGATCTTACAAAGAGAAAGGCAGGAAAGAAGTGACAGAACAGAGAGGAGAGGAGGAAGGAAGGCATGATGGGGGAAAATATTTGAGAAAGGAAGCTTAGAAATGCAGATAAGAAAAAGAGAACAACCAAGAGTAAGGAAATGTTAGAGGAAGAGAGGAAGGAAAAAGCAATAGAAGGAGGGCACAGGAGAGACACAAAAATGTGGCAGAGTGATAAAGAGATGTGATTAAGGGGGACAAGAAAGAGGAGAGAATTATATCTTGGTGAGAGAGTCCCTAAATCCTCCTGTTGACTGACATTTCCTCTTCCTTTAAATACCTTCATCTGAATTGCTTTTGTCTGCCTATCCTGGGTTGGTGTGTGTGTGTGTGTGTGCGTGTGCGTGTCTTTCAGTATTCTAAGGAGGCTTTGTGCTGCCATAGCTAGGTTAAGTCTTTCAGACCTGTATTAAATCCACTTGTTGAACACAATGATATTACAAGTGGCTCATCTGAATACAACAGTCACAAAATAGTGGGAAAAGGAAGGCTGAAATTGTTCATCATTCATTTTGAATCACTGTTCTTTCCTTCCTTCCACCCTTGTTTCCACTCTGTTTCTTTTCTTTTCCTGCTACACACTCCTCCACATGTTCCTCGAGGCTGACAGGGCATTTAGCACCGTGTTAAAATGAAAAATATAAACTCTTCATGTCTTACAGCAACAGAGCAACTGCCTAAACAAGAAAAATATTAACTTTATGTGACTTGACAATTGTTAGATTGCTGGTTTGTGTCTGTATCTTGATGTAGTTCAGCTGAAATTGCAGGTTTTCACAACAGACGACAGAGTAAACCTGACAGGAGATTTCCGAAACTGTCATAAGGATCGAGGAGAGCAAAGGAAGCAGAACGAAAAACACTGCAGGGCTTCGTGACGAGTATGTTTTGTTTCTGCCCCAACAAACTGTTTAAGGTCTACTTCTACCACCACGAAGGCACCGGCCACTCAGCAGGAAAAATACTGTGTGCTTTTACGTCCCTCTCCGCCTTTTTAATTCCTTTACTGACACGAAATTCGTGATAATAATCAGGAAACTACGCATTTATGGAGTACACCAGAGATAAAGGTGTCTTCCTGGCAGTGTATCTATTTTTTCTACTATTTTAATTTCGAAAAAGCAAAATCAAATCAATTAATGGTGAAATTACTTCCAAAACTAGACACATAAGTAGTTAAAGACATGGCTGATGAGGAAAGGATGATTTAAAAGTGACACACTGTTGAAGGTTGTTCAGTTCACAAACTGCTGATTTGAAAACTTTTCTGGCAACAGTTTCTCCTAAAGAGGTACCTAATGTATCAGATAAAAGCCATTTAAAACAGTAGATTAAAATGACGATGAACAGATTCAGTATGACAAGTACCTTGCAAAGTCAAAATAATGCCTTAAAATAAAATAAAAAGACCTCCGCTGTCCTTCCTGGCAGTAGAACTGACTAAAAGTGTCTTCCAGGAAGAGATAAAAGCAGTTTAAAAAGACAGATAGCTCAGTTGACCCAATGTGTCAGCCCCATCGGAGCTCCAATGGCCCAATCAACCAATCATAAATTAGCTGCGGCAAGCTGTTATTAAAGGGTTCAAACATCCGCCCGGCAACGGAATCTCACTCTGAGCCATGATTGGTGGGACTGCCCAGGGCGCCGCGGTAACGACGGGTCATAGCAGTGACAAGGAGCTAAATGAAAGGTCAGCGGTGAGGGAGAGACCACTCACACTCTACCTACCTGGAAGTGTGTGTGTGTGTGTGTGTGTGTGTGTGTGTGTGTGTGTGTGTCAACTGTCACATTCAGCCATTCTCATTAACTGAGAAGCTGATTTATGATTGGTTTAATTACACAGCTCTGGATGCCAATCAATTAAGACTCCAACGTACAACCTCCAACAGCAGCCCTCCACAGGATAAGGTGTGTGTGTGTGTGTGTGTGTGTGTGTGTGTGTGTGTGTGTGTGTGTGTGTGTGTGTGTGTGTGTGTGTGTGTGTGTTCTTTAAATCAGGAAGTGCAGTAGACTAAAGCTGATTCTGTTTCCAATAACGGAAGAACCGCTCTGCTTTTCCTAATGGACTCTTTATTAAGTGACATTACACTACGCAGACGGCAGTGACGTGGTAAATGGAGCAACAAACCACTGCATGTACTGGGACCACAGTAATCTGATTACTAGTATACAGAATATGGAATGTCATTATTTATAACATAATCTTTTACATGGACAAACAGTAAGCAGAGAAATAACAAAATACATGTGTTCACTTTAGAGTAAGTAAACAGCTTGGGGTGTAAAACAATTCACACAGTAAAACTGACAGTCTGACAAAATGCATATTAACTATTACCTATATTCTTGTAATTCAAAATAGTATATATATATAGTTTGTATTACAATACATTGCCAACCCTATTCTAAGATTCCTAAACACTGACTCTTGAATTTATTTGTTCTTGACTAAACAGATTACATGGACTGAATTGATATTTTTGGAAAATGCATGTTGATGGGATTACAGTAATCTCTTTAAGATACAGTAATAAGGATTAAGAATTGAATCAGTTTTTCACCTTTACTAATAGGGTTTTCTACTTTCTTACAAAGCCATATTCACTAATTATGCTTGTCTAAGCTGCTGCACTGTATAATACACTTTATGTTTGCTGTGTCTGTATCATTCATGCACATGAATCCTATTTACCTAAAAAGCTAATTTCTCTCAGAACTGAGTTTGCAATATTGCCCAATTATAGTGTTGTTGTCTTCGAAAAACAAAACATTTGGCATTTCTTTCCTGTTATTTAAAACCCACAATTCATTCGGGAATCTACATTTACTTCCTTCCAGAGGACTTTCTCCTCAATGAAAATATCGAGGAATCTTTTGCAACTTTCACAATCACAACCCTTGCATCATACCCTCTGCTTCAGCCTGAGTAACTTTGGACATGTTTGTTTCATCCTCTCCCAACTTATTCCCTCAGCAAAGATTTGCACAACAGTTCAGCTGAAATCTGTGTTTCCGTATGGGCTTTCAAACACGGCCCACCGTGTAAGACCTTGACAGTCCTGGATTTGAGAGCAACATATCATTACTTATCTAATGGGAACAGGGTTGTCAGTACTTAGGTGAGGATGTGAGTGTGTGTGTATATGTGTTTGTGCATGTGTGTGTGTGACAGAGAGAGAGAGAGAGGGAGGGAGGGATGGAGCCAAAAGGAAAGACCGGGTGAGAGAAATTGACACCTATCACAGCAAACCTCATGTGAGTGTTCTGGATGTGAGAGTAGTGTCCGCCTGCCAGTTTTATCACCTTCAGTCTCTGAATATCATGTAATGCATACCATAATGCCACTTCGTGAGCTGAATATTTATTTTCTGGCTGTCAAACCAGTTGGAGGTAGCCTGGAGGTTTAGAAACTGAGCTCATGACTTGAAGGTCACTGGTTCAGATCCCTGACTGGCTTAGCATCCTCCGCTTAACGCCTGTGAACAAGCCCCTCAAGAAGACATATGACACCCCCCCCCCCCCAAGTCATCCAATAACCAACAGTCCGAGATGCAAATCTGCAAGGCAGTCCAAGTTAAATTGAGTCCCAGTGCTATTGATTTAGTAATGCATTAATCTGATTCCTATACATCACCGTTGTGTGGGGGCTGCTAGTTAACAAATAATGAGCTATCTATATGCACACACTATTTTATATAGCCTGCACCTTAGTTACAACATAAGGACAAATATGGTAAGAAAATTAGTTTAAGGATTGACAAAATGAAATGAGTGTGAAAATGAGGGGGGTAGGGAGAGGGAAGCGGGAAGGAAAGACAAAGTCTAATAAAAAAAACTCATATGTGTGAGAAAAAAATTAATTAATTATGGGTAAGAGCAGGACAGAGAGATGGAGAAATAAGTCAGCTTCTGGCATTAATATGGTCTAGTGTAATCACTGATATGAATAAAGGACATTCTGACTACTAGATAAAAACTGTCCAAAAAAGGTATAATCTGTTTAATATGATGGAATTAATTGTAATTTGAACAGGACTGTAAATTAGCCATGATATGGTTTCAACAAATCCGGGTCTTACTTTAACAAAGCTTGCATGTTGCCAACTTTAAGAATCAAACATGGAAGATATTTGTTGCTGTACAATACCAGGATGTAAACCTGCACAAGACCTGAAAGGAAATGTCAAATAAACTCTTGCCAGCCAAGTGGCAACTATCACACTGCTCTAATTAAATCCCCTGCTTAGAGTGCATTACCCACAGGGAAACGTGAGCAGATGAAACCAGTAGGTCCTGTCAAAAACAAGAAAAGTTAGTCTCATGAGGTGATTTGCAAACAGTGCAGACTGAATTTAAGTCCGCCAGTATGGGCCTTTAACCTCGACTAACATGACTCACTGAAACCGAGCAGAGACTCATGCAAGGACAAGGACATGCAGGTCGAATGACCTCTACCACACACGATTTTTTTTTTCTCAAAACACACTTCCTCACCTCTGTCTTGTTGTGGATAAGGCGAGAACTGATCAGCTTCCAGAAATCCCATGTATTCATTATACACACACACACACACACACACACACACACAGACATATGTCTTAGAGTGTATGTAAACTAATTCACCTTCCCACAACCTTGTGTATCCTCTGGCCTGTTTTTCTCCGACAGATTTATATCAAAGTGCCTTTTGGGGTCACAAACTGCGGGAAAGTTAAACATACAACCATGCACACAATCGCACACAACAACACTCTCAAAGTCTTACACACACACACACACACACACACACTGACACAAGCCATTGAAGGGGAAAGCAAATACAACTCTTCTCTTGCTCATACAGGATGGAATGTGTGAAGCTATGGTGATGCACTAACAACTACACTATAGACAGATAAATGGCAATGTGGATGTGTGTGTGTGTGTTTGTATGAACGTGCACAACTCCCACTTCCAAACCTATGATGATGCACTGACACCTAGCCTGCAGAGACCAACAAATGCAGGTGGATTGTGGGATACATGAGACATACAAAAGAGCCCGCAGAGCAGCAGAATAAAAGTCCTTTCCCTCCCTCTTCACCACGCAAGAGTGAAAAATACGATGCAGGCTCCTTTTGTGAGTAGACACCAGCTCAGAGGCTTCGCAGGGTGATGTGTCTGAGTCAAAAATCACTTTCAGTGGGTTCAGATTTCATTCCCCAAGACCAGACCTGGATCAAGCACTTTTTAGAAAATCACATTTATGTTGCTCGGTAGGGTTCGAAGCAATAATTCAAATCAGATATGTTGTCAGTCCAAGAACAAAACACAAAGTTGATTTTAAAATACATTCTGTTCTATGACTAACTAATCTATTCATTACATTATCAGTGTGGTAAAGAAACCGTTTTTCTACACCATAAAGATTTGTTTACATTTCTTCCCATTTGCATTGCTACAATCTGCCTATTTTTCACACTGTTTTTTAACTGGAAGAAATCTTTTGATGCCCTTCCAAAGCTGCCACAAAAAAACCTAACTGACTTAAGTATCCCACAAGGAACAATGGCCACATTTACAGATGTGTATTGTCAACAAACATAATGTGAAGAAGGTAAAATGCAAAACAGTGAACTCCTCTTTGACATCAGCCAGGTATTTTTGCCTCAAGCTCTACTTTATTTCTGATCCTGCAAGTTATGCACAGTATTTACTGCAGTTCGGCTATTTATTATGTAAATTACTTTGTAAATACTGTTTAAGATGGGTGCAATATAAGTTCAGCACAGTGATGTATATCTGTGAATAAGCAGGTAGCGCATTAGCGTCTTGCTCAAATAAGACAACACATTATTGTATCTATTGTAACGTTTGGAGTTGATGAGTCTCTCATGATATTTTGTATGCAACCCTGATGGTTTTTGTGTCTTAATGACTGTTTTTTGTCCTTCTCTCCTTTGTTTTTCTCATTAATCACATTATCACATTATCTTAACTTCCTTTATTGCAGTAAAATAACAAAGGCACATGATTCTGTTTCTTTGACAAAATATGAACTATCTCTAACTCTAACTTTAAAATCTAATCAAAGTGTTGATTCAAAAAGGTTGCTTGCATAATCCACCTTGGCTGACCCCTCAATATTGACTATATCGACATCAATATTGGACTATATTTGCAGTGTCACATTCATCAAACAAGCCACTAGACAGACATCACACAGAATAATGTGTGAATTGGATTCAGAGTCTGCAGAACAGGCTGTCAGCAAACATGGTCAACAAACAAACAATATTTTGAGGAGAAGACCATCAGGAAGTCACACAGTAATGAACTCCTAAATAGCTCAATTTGCTTTCTGTGTAGCAGGAGGAGGTTTAAATGCATACATCCTCTCACACCTGAGCAGTTTAGGGGTTCAGTGTGTTGCTGAAAGGCATGTTTAAGAGTAGATGTTAAATCACAGGTTAGAGTGTTTGTTCACTTGTGTCCAGTCAAATTTTCCACAGCAGTCGAAGATTTGAGCCAGTGTCCAGCTGCCATCATATTTAATTTCACCTTTGGCTTTTTAGCTTTACAATACAAATAATAATGATCTCTCTAATGGCTTGTTCTGTAAAGCTACTGCAAATGTAGAATCCGTCAGATTTTATCAAATCGAAGGCAGCACATGTATCCATCACAAATTACTAAAAACTACTGAAACTACTCTAACAAACTGCTTGAAATAATGTTGTGCAAATTCTCTGTTGCTGTGAATTTTAACAGGCTGAAGAAAACACATGACTTCAGTTGGAACAAACGGATGCTTCATGATGACAAACAAAAGTCCATTGAAGGATTCATGATCGTTGCTCATGGCCTAGCCAAGTTTGTTTGCTACAACATACATGTTTTTGGTTTTTCTCAGAGAAACACTTTCTCATCTGCACTCTCTGTCACTCCTCCAGCTTGTTTCCTTTCTGTCCCCCTTTCTTCCTTCAATACCTCACGTCCTTTAGTTTCATTCACTCTTTCTCCCTCCCTCCTTCCCCTCTGATGTATTATCTGAATTGGTGAAAGAGAGCTGATTCCATATATTATTAACAGCTCTCACAGACACAAACACACCATGGTTTATTCATCAACTTAACACCTCCAGAGTGATCAAGCTGATTTCTGTAACAATAGGATAAAAACGAGACTGCAAAGAGTTGGTGACAAGGGAAGAATGAGAGAACTGATGAAAAAAAAAAACAAAGACAGACAAACTGAAGTTGGAAAAATGTGTTTTTTCTTCTCCAGATATTTCTTTTTTCTACTTTAGTCAATAGAGAAACTGGAAACAATTTAATGAAATGAATAATGACAGAGGGTTTGAAGACTAACATTGGACAGTGTGAAATGTCCTTTATAGAATATAGCTATCATAGCTACATTGATGTTAGATGCCGTTTAATTATACTGCCAAGTTCAGCATTTTATCAACACATGAAATATGGCACTACACTAACACTAAGAAAGGAAAACAATACGTCCACAACCCCAATCTTTTCTCTTTCTGGTGGATTTTTGTTTTATTTTGTATGCCATTTAGATATAATATGCAGTATTTTCTTTCACCACTTATATGAATGGCAGTCTAATTCAAGTCTGTTCTGTGGAACATTACAATCGTTTGCATGAAATTCACTTGACAGCTAGATGGAAATGTAGCTGCAGAGACAAGAAGAAAGACAGAGAGAGACAGTGGAAGAGGTTTGAAAAGGGTAACATGATTGGCATTGCTGGGATTCCTTTGAAGTCTTTTGTTGATTGTGGGCATGCATGCGTGTGTGTGTGTGTGTGTGTGTGTGAGAGAGAGAGAGAGAGAGAGAGAGAGAGAGAGAGAGAGGAGGTCACAGTTGGAAATCTCTCACTCCAGGGAAAATTTAACAAGACTTACTTAACTTCACTAACGACTTTAAGTTCCCAGTGAGAGACAGAAAGACAGACAGACAGACAGACACAGAGAAAAGAGATCAGCAGCTGAGCACACGTCCATTTCTTCATCTTCAGCTGCCCAGGCTAATAAGTCTACATAAATAACCCAAAAAACATCCTCAAACTCATTCTCTCAGGCTTTTATTCATGCCAACTCATACTGATTTGTACATGGTGTTGCATCTAGGCCAGCTGATGGTGACTTTAAAGGTCGCACATTTTAGATTCTTTTACTCTTCTGTTGCTTCCTTTGCTTCGTTCAAAGCATCAGTCAGCATGCACAAACACTCACACACACATGCACAAAAACACACACACATGCACATACTGTACATACACACAGTGAGAATTTCCGACAGACAGTGCAGTTACTGACAGCTGACACCTGTTAACTCTCAATGAACAGACTGACAGACAGACCGGGGACTCATGACAGAGGCAACGGAAATAATCAACACCCCCCCCCCCCAACCCCCATCATTTGATTCATTCAGTTGCCCTCCGAACCACCTCCTGTTGATTGCTGATGATTTGCTGTTTTTTCAGTCTGCGTTCCTCACTTATTCTTATTTCATCCCTTTTCCATCTACATCTTAAATAATGCTTTGCAACTTTCCGAAGACACATCAAATGCTGCAACAAAATAGGAACAAGGCGGTGAGAATCAATCAGTTTTAAGATCCATGTGCATTAGTTTCAGGTAACACTGGTCACATTTCATGATGAGAACCAAAAAAAGAGCACATTCTGTTGTTCTATTATGCTGCAAAGCACTGACTCATGGTTGTAAAACAATGGAGAAATGAAGGGGAAATTGTGGAACATATGAAAAGTCGTGTGGGACAGAACCCAGGCCTGTTTTGAAATGTGGTGCAAAGAGATTGAACCAGCTGTGCTAGGTGTGTAGGGTCATTTCTTCAGTGATGATAAATCACTGTCATAAAACAACACAAATAATCACTCAGAATGTCAGAATTCCTTACAACAAGCAAACTCTGTGATATTGAGGATACGCTACCTTTTTATCACAATGTCTTTCTTTCTTTCTTTCCTTCTTTCTTTCTCTTAAACTTTCTCTCTGTCTTTTACAGACCATGCCTTTGTCCACTCTTCTCCTCCCCCAGCTAAACCAGTAAGGAATGCAGTTGATGAGGATTTCCCAGTCTGTGTGTTCCTGCCCCCCATTATGCAGAGGCGCACACCTGCAGGGCACCTGAGGTCACAGGGTCACACACATGCACACACACACGCACGCACGAACACACAGAGACACACTCTGTGGGAAATGCATGACTGGGCACCAACTACCTGTTGCTCTCTCTATCTTTTTCCTCTTACCTGCACTGTGCATAGCTGAAAACAATACCTCTCCTCTTCCACCTCTTTTCGAATGTAGCAGAAAACAAGTAAAAAGTGAATAGACTGCATGTAAAGTTCACCTTCAAGCACTGGTTGTATGAAATGCATTCTTTCTTTCTTTCTCTTTCTTTCTTTCTTTCTTTCCTTCTTCCTTTCTTTCTTTGAAGCCACCCAGAGCACAACCAGTGAGAAAGTCATTAGCGATAGTAGTTTGTACTGGGATTAGAAAACTAAGCTGGTAAATACAGCAAGGCTTTCAGCTGGCAGCCAGAAAACGGAAGGGAGAAGAAGAGACAATGATATTGGTAGATACAGAAAGGTAGAGAGGGAGGGAACGAGGGAGAGAGAGGGGGAGGTAAGGGAAGGAGAGACCGAAGGGGGGGTGGGGGGGTGAAAGAAGGTGAGAGCAAGTAAGACAGACAGAAAGTAAGACGCGATTAGGAGCCAGTCAGTAAAAAAGAAAGCAGCTTCCCTCGTTGCTCATTAAAAGTTGAGGGAACTCAAACAGAGCTGGTGGCAGCTTGCAGTCCTTCTGCTGAAAACCAAACAGAGCGACGGAGCGAATGGGAGGCGAAGAGAAAAGAAAAGTGACAGAGAATGGAGGTACTTAGTTTTCCCAGTCGTTTAGCAGTCGTGTTGTTGTCAGTCTTTAGAGAAGCTTAGAGAGGACAGCCATTCACTCTGGGCCGGGCGGACACAGCTGCTACCCACGCACACCCACGGACACACATACAGATGCAAACACACACACACAGGGAGGCAAGCCAGTACAAAGACACAGAGAAACGCACACATCTATATCTTGCTTCCCATCTTGTGTATTTTTCATTATTGCATATCAAATTGGAAAAAAAATAAATCTAAATCAAAAAACTTTCCTCCAGATCGATAAAGAAACAAAGAAAATATTCTATAAACAGAAACACAAAAAGATAACAAAGTTGTAGGCTTGACAGAACTAGAAATCCATTGCACAATAGCTCAAAAGTGCATATGGAGGTTAAAAAATGTAAAAAATAAAAACAAACTTCCACCAAACTTCCCAGAAGCATCATACCTGCTGTTACTACAAAGTACAAGACATATATTGTGGTTGTGTGGCCACATACATTTGCTTGCTTTCATGTAAAAAAAAAAAGTAATATGACCAACATAAGCCCCAAAGAACAATTACAACTTGCAAAATCAATCACGCCAAAGTTACATCCTGTTTTTTGTGACATTTAAAAAGTTTAAAATTGTCTAAAATTCATTCACAAGTTGGACACAAACACAGGGAGGTGCATACTGTACACACACATACACTCTTATGAACACTACCAACTACTTGTTAACTGTTTCTTACTGTATTACACACATACACACAGACAGACACACACACACACACAGTCGGACATTGTTTGAATCACCCAATTGTGAGTGTGGGACCAAAGCTCTTTGGTTACTGACGAGCGAGGAGGAATCGCCTGGCGACAAAGGGCCATCTATGGACGGAGGGATGTGGGTTTGGAGGGTGTGAAAGAAAGAAAAAAAATGAAAAGGAAGAGTCAAATGAAAATGAGTGTGTGTACACAGACATACAGAGGCCCTCCAGGCTAAATGAAATGGACTCTCTGTGTGAAGGGCTGAAAGCTTTTAAACAAACTGAAGAACGAGACATTTCTAAGGAGAGCTGGACTTAATATCTAGAGAGAGAGACAGACAGACAGATAAACAGACAGATCTGTCCAAATAAAGATTTTTGAGAAAGAGGAAAAGCATAGGAGCACTCTGGCTTTCTTTTCCCAGGAGCTGAGTGGTCAAAATGACCATTCAAACAATGAAATTTCAAAGTTAACTTGCATCAGTTTGATCATTTAACTTGAAAAATAGCAGCAAAATGGGCATGATGACATGCAATTAAGTTTGACCTGACAGAGCACAGCCAGGGCAAACAGTCCCAGCCATTATGATTAGGGGAGTCAAAGATCTGTATGTGCGCAATTACATTCTGGTACATTTCCATTAGCCCTAAAGACAGGCAGGTTTAATGGCCTATCTGAAGAGGAAACATTGTTTGTTATGCCATTTACATGAAACTGAAAACAAAGTTTATTCTGATTCTGTAGACTTTAGTGAAAAGGTCCTCCATCACTCCAAATGCCTCCTGTTTGGATGATTTTAAGACAAACTGTGTTTCAGGAAGAAAGCTGCTTTTGTGGCATTTGTGCAGCTTCAAAGAGAAGACAAAGTATTTTGCTCACAGTGTGAAGCAGGTCCTAACTACATGATAAAATATAGTCATTAAATGCTGCTGAAATGACAGTTATTTGGAAGACAGACATCTAAATAACTTGTCAATTTCAAGTAACTTTACTCTGGTTTCCTACATCTTGATACTTCGATCTGTGCTGCTCAGAGCCCAGTTGCATCCATCTCTCTGTCATGGATGCTCCCTCCACCTCTAGTGTTTCCTAGTGTTTTCCCTGTGTTTCCCCTTCCCTGGTGTTTCCATTGTCTCCCTCTGTCTGTCATGTCAATTTGTGTGCTTGTCTGTGGGTGTGGGTGGGGTCTCCCTATTTTCCCTCTGCCCAGCTGCCAGCTCTGGTCTCAATTCCACCAATCACTGCTCTCCAGCTCAGAAGCAATCACGCACCTGTTCTCCATCAGCTCATCAACTCCACAGTTTAAGAACTCCAGCAAACCAGTCCATCTCCGCCAGATTGTTGTCTAAACCCATGCGGTAGTACACTCCCGGCCACTCCAAGTTACCTCGTGTCTCTCTCGTGTCATTCGATGTCAACCCTGTCTAACTGTTTCTCTTCTGCTCAGGATCATCTACTCCAGCCCTATTACCAGCTTCCCTGTGACTCACCCACGCCTGGAACGGTGACCCGTTGTTCTTTGAAACTCTCCAGACTGCAGCCTGCCTCAGCCCATGTTCACCTCTCTGGAAATAAACCCTTGCAAAATCTCCCTGACCTGTCTGTGTTTGGCGCTTGGGTTCAGCTTCCTTTGAAAAGGAAAAGCCTTAACACTCTCACTGTGTTCACCTGCTTTCACTGAATTCATTCAGCGTTATTTTTTAGTTTGAACATGGGGCTTTGATGCAGCATGGTGGGAATATTTATGCCTCATTAATGTCCTTCACCAAAAGGAAATCCGCTGCTGCCAGATATGCTTCAAAAAGACTTACAATGGTACATGGAAATGTAGCATCTCCTCTACATACTATGAAAACATAGATGCATAATTACTCTTCTTTTCACAAACAAAGCCCCAGTTGCTGGTGCTGGTGTGTGTGTGTAATTTCAGTTTGGCAGACAGTAAAAAGAGGAAGCTGTGGGCGATCAGCTCCTCTCTGTACTCTCTATGTGGTTTGGGCCTGTGTGAGTGTGTGTCTTGCTCTGATCATGGGTGAGTAGAAGGGCAAGCATATGATGAGCCTGACTCTGTGTGTGTGTGTGTGTGTGTGTGTATATATATTGGGTGTATGCATGCACATTTCCTTTGCCTTCAGATCATATGAGCGTGGGAGGTTTAACAATTCTACATCAAGCCAGGAGCACAGGCCAAAATATATGTGTGTGTGTGTGTGTGTGTGTGTGTGTGTGTGTGTGTGTGTGTGTGTGTGTGTGCGTGTGTGTGTGTGTGTGCGTGTGTGCATGTGCATATAGATTTCCCAACCCGCCTATTTACAGCTAAAGGAAAACTGTGATTAGAGAGAAAGAAGAGAGAGCGAGAAAGAAAAAGAGAGGAAGAGAGGGGGCAGACAGAAAACTCTCTCCATCTGGCCCAGTGGTGAGCCTGCCAGAACACACACACACACGCAGAGGCACAAACACACCGATGCAAACAGTGTTATTTTCTTGTTTTGTTCTATTCTCATTCCACAGTCATAAACAATACCTCACGAACCAACATCCTGACAACATCAGTGCACACACACACACGCATGCAAAACACATGAGAAAGTGTGAGACATATACTGACTAACAGACAGCTCAGTAGACAAACAAGCAGACAGACAGACAGACAGTGTCTCCCCCTAAAACAACCACAGTGGCTTTTGAATTTGAGGCCTCCAACTAAGAAACCCCCCAAAAACCCACAATGTTGGTGGGTTTAGGGATTGGGTAACACACACACACACACACACACACACAAACACACACACACACACACACTTTCATGGTCCTATTACAAACTTAATACCGACTTAATCACTGCAGAGGTTTCTAAACCCTGTTTCCTGGCCACAAAGAGTCTTTTCCTTTCCTCTCATAAAGACGACCTCTCTTCTGCTCCAGTCAGACAGATACGGGTGCTGCAAAGGGTCAATTCATCAGTCTGCATCCGTTATTGAATTAAACATAACATCTACCTGAATGAAGGGAAAATGCCCCTACATGGGAACTGCAACATAGACAACATAGACACACTAGATCATGGTCGAAACTCTTTAACAAACTTGGAAAAAACGCCTTTTTTATAATGCACCCTGGGCTTGGAATAACGTAAAAGTATCATGTTTAAGAAATGTTTTATGAGCAATGTTAACGTTTCAAAGAGATCCATTACTTTAATGTTGTATCTTCAGCTATTTTATGTTGCCAGTTTCATTAGGTCTCTATTGTAAAACAGTCACTGTACCTCAAGAGATTTCCTTCTTAAATAAAGGAACGTGCAACGTACAGTAACTTTACACAGTGGCAGCTCTTAATAATGAATGGATGTGATAGCATAACGTGCATACTTGAAGTTCAGAATGTCATTTACCGGTATCATTGTAATATTATGTCCATGATTCATCTTTGCTTGAGAAAAGATATCTTTCCATGTCACCACTACATTTCAGCAAAGTCAAATTTCAGCTTACTATGACTGGCCAAAGCAGTTGTTTATTTTTCCATATGCCACATGTGATATCTGAAACGCTACTGACAGGATTTTGATGAAGCTTTGTAAAATATGGATCATGATGATTAAACCATTGTTTTCCAGAATTCTGAGAAATGCAGCGATTACCCAACAGAGGCAGTACAGTTAGAGTTGAAAACAAAAAGGCTTTTGATAGCATTTGGCCCAGAGGAGGTCTGCCTGGTCGATGGCTTGTTTACTGTGGCCATGTTGCTATTTTCTGAAAGCTGATAACCCCCCTCTGCATCTGAAACCACACATACTGTATGATCCTGCTGATTGAGGATCGATTGCCAGCAGAACTTCTCCTTCTCTGCTCCATAATCTTGAGTTTCCTGCCTTTTGATTTCAAAAATACCAAAGATGACTGACCCGCCTGCTGTCCTAGGAAAAAGAAGCCCAGGGAAATTTTTCAATTTAATTTTTAATATGTTTAAACACTTTAAAATAAAATCCTACCTAGAACAGGGTTTGGACATTAGTCCACACGTCTGGTTTATTACTCAATCAACTGCATGCATATGCTAATACTGGTCCCTGTAAATGAGCTTACCAGACGTGTTCTGTTAGAGAGGGCTAAGAGTCTCCTGCTGTGCTGTTAATGTACTGGTCAGCCACAGGGAAAAGTGCTCATTTCTCTCTAACGGTTTTAAATTACTTGAAGAAATGACAAATTAATCTCTGATGACAGGATCAAACCAGAGAGAAAACTAATAGAATGGGTCTGTATTGCATTAAATACATGTAGACAGCAGATGTACAGATGCACCCGCATCTGCAGACACACAAACACAAAAAAGACCTGAATATACACAGACAGACACGTACACAGGCGAATACACGCACGTACACAGTGACCACAAATGCTGTTCTGTCAGGCACTGCAGAAATGAGAGAGGTCATCTGATGAAAGACTGGAGGATAACGGATGATATTTCTGTCCTGGAGCCTCTTCCACCATAAAACAGATTTCACATCTGTTATGTCGATGAGCTTGGACAGTTGACTGGAGATTTGAGAGCAGGAACTAGTCTCTCCGAGAGGTGGTGGCGAGAGACGCCACAACTCACTTGATAATGTCACCACGCTACAAGCTGGAGCTGCTTCATGAACAACCAATGGGTGACAGAGTTGTTCATAACAGTTCATAACTGTTAGCAAATACATGAAATTAGGCTAAAGTGGATTTTAAAAAATACAAAAAAACGTTTGTAGAGTCAATTAAAGCAGAAGAAAGCTTCTATTCTTTAAAAAAACTCACGTTTCATTGCTGAAGTATCTTTGTGTTATAATATCCTTTTTTTCTATATACAATACCTCCTTGGCTGCAGTGCTGCAAAGACAGCAACTTCTGCACGTGTCCACTAATCCACTTCCAAAGAAAGGACAAAGAAGAAAAGGACAGAGGCAGACGAAAAGAAAGGGGGAAATAGAAAGATAAAAGAAAAGGAAGACGCCAAAGCTTTGTCCCTTTACAGTTAATTCTGAGGGCTCAGAGAGAGAGTCAGGAAGAAAAACAGAGAGAAAAAAGCAATTCTTCTAGGTTGGACGTTCAGCGTCTATGAAATAGAAGTATTGCTTCAAATTTTGATTTGACAAGCTGCTTGAAAACAGTAAAAGTCAATAAAAGCCCTTCACCAACACGGCTTTTTTGATGTTGTTGAAGAAATGCTCACTCAACAACAATTAAAACTGGTTTTGGACTCAAAAATCCAGAAGTGATCTAAAAAAGCGATAGTTGCTTGAAGATGTATCAAACCTGATACAAAAATACAATCTGATCTGAATGTTGGCCTTTTCTGTAGCATTAAACACTTTGCGCCAAAATTGCAAGACTGAAAGAGAGCGATACACGGACAGACAGGTAGACAGACAGACACGGCCAGCAAGAAAGAGAGACAGCGAAGTGAGAGAGAGGAGAGGAGGAAACAGAAAAAACAGGGATACGGAGGGATATTCTCTTGTGGTTTACTTCGGCACAGGTTAATTCTATTATTGCAGGTCTGCAGAGTGGAAAAGGTAAGGATGACGCTTTAGATTAAAAAAAACAAATGTCAGGAGAAATTTGTTTCTGTCTGTCTGTGTGGAGTGGATGAGTGGAGAGAAAGGATAGAGAGTCTGAGGTCGAGGATGGAGAGAGGAGCAGCTCCATACATACAAAATATGAAAACTTAAAAACATTTGTGTTGTCCTGTCAGATACTTAAAAGTGGCATTAGATAAGGCTTGTTGCTGTGTTTCTGAACTACACTTCCCAGATATCACTTTCTAATAAAACTATGTGGGGTTTTTTCTCTCGTCTTCCTCACTTTATGTTTCTTCCAAAACCTTGCAGTTGTTGCTGCAGCTGGAACTGTAAAGTGCATTAAGGCCTCCCAAGACTGCTCAGTATCTGTCTCTTCTGTTTCAGATGCTATGCAGGTTGTCTTCCATGTCCCAATCATGTGATAAAATAATTATCATTAGGTATGTCGGACAGGGCCATTATCAGACTGATGTGTATCCTGAGGAAGCCCTTTCTAAGCAAAGCTAACATTAAGTGAGTATAAAATCTTTAATTAAATGGGTATAGATTGGTAGCAGCGAAACAGAAATTTATCCATATGAGCATGATGTAAATATATACTTAAATGAAACATAGTCACATAATTATAAGACAAATTGGGCATGAAAAAAGAATCTTCTATTTCCAGTGTACTTTTTTAAGCCAAGTATTTATACTTTTTGGGGGGCATACACCAATAACTGAGGCAAAGTGTTTGAGATGTCTTTTTGCAGAAGCTGACTAGAAATGTAAGGTATTTTAAGCACCACCAAGCAGTCAAATATCACACTATGGAGGTAAAAAAAAAAACAATTGCTGCAGTGCTATATGAAGGAATATGAAGAAGGGCACAAGTAAAGGAAGAGAATGGTGGATGGAAAAGAAGCGGAAATGGTCTGAATGTAGGCGAGGACAGCAGAATGCTTGTTTCAGGGTTCAGAACTTGTGCAACGACCCCCGTCTCAACACACAGAGTTGTGAGTGCAGTTAAGTCTATTAGGGACTCAGGTGTACACGTATGTGCACATGCATGCTGAAGGTAAACAGCCTGATAGGTCTGGAAGAGCACTTAGACAAAATGGTGGAACAGCAACAACTTACCGCAGCCTTGACCCATCACGTACACACACAGTCTGTGTTTCTCACCCCTGTCAGGTACGCAGGCAGAAGCCACTTAATGGCTTTTGGGGTCAGCACTGAAAGCAAGGCATCATGGGAGCCATATGTTACCTTCCTGGCGTCTGCACTGCTGCCCGCTCGTGACCTTTAACCCCACAGACCATGACCAATTTCGCCAAGAACGCCAAAGTCTCTGGGTGCTCTATCAGGTCGAGTCAAGGCAAACGCATCTCTGTACGACACAGCACAGGATCAGCGGAAAGTCTCTGCTAAGTTATCTTATATAGAAGGAAAGTATGTGAATCAGTGAGAAGGTCATTGTTCTGACCTTTCCCTGAGTGAACTAAGAAAGAATTAAATCTGACAGAATCATCTCACACAGAAATCCACTAAGACACAGAATCCAAGACTACTTGTTGAAAAGGTCAAACCCCAGTGCTGGAAAATAACTAGGCAGAACTTTAAACTGAGAGAAAATGACAGTACACCTGCACTGACCAATTTATGGTTGACCTAACCCTGTAAAAGCAATGCAGCTCAAAAACGATAACCCCTACCCTAAATATGAGTGTTCCTGTTTAGGAACCTCTGGGAAAGTATTTTAAGTAAATCAGAGTTTTACTGAGGAAAAAAGGGGGAAATGATTGGAGTGCTCTCACATACTATACAATTAGTGGTGGAATCTGATTCTTTAATAACACACGACAACAACTACAGAAGAAATATAACACAGGTGTTTAGACAAAAGAGAAAAGCAAAGTTTTCTTCATTTTCAAATAAGTTCTTATGCATGTAAACTCATTTTTGAAACCTAAAATTTGATGTGAACGTGCTCTTTTTCACAAAAAAATTATACGGCATCTTTCTCTTGACTTGCCTCAGGGAAGTAAACAAATAAAAAAAAGCAGCTACTGTATTTTATTTGTAATTTACTGTGTTGTCATGGCAACTGTTTCCACAGCAGAGGTTGTTGGAGTTGTGATTAGGCCAATTAGGCTGAAGGCTAATTATGGGATGTATTTAAAGCTGTGTTAATGAGTGGCTGCACTAACTAACTAACTTAGAAGTTCCACACACACACACACACACACACAGAGAGCGAGAGAGAGAGAGAGAGAGAGAGAGAGTGCAGAATGAACAGGAAGCCTGTACTTGTCTTTGCATGGCTGCTGTTCATTGACCCATGGAAGACAGCAGGGAACTCCCTCAGTACGGCAGTCAGGTGTGTGTGTGTGTGTGTGTGTGTGTGTGTGTGTGTGCACGTCAGGATCTATATTTCCAGTGAAAACCTGTGTGTATGTTCTGTGTCTACATCTGCATGCCTCCTAGCCTCTTGCTTCCGCTCGTGTGTACATGTATGAACGTGTGTGTGTGTGTGTGTGTGTGTGTTTCCAGGTATAGGGTCCTTCCTCCCAGTTCAGTTTTCACTCAGCAGATTTCATTAATGTGGCTCCTCGAGGAGTCTTTCATCTCACAGCCTTTTCCGGAAAGGTAGAATGGTCTATTTACCAGCGGAGCGCCGCCAAAAAGCTGAAACTGCTATTATTACTGCATCTACCACCAGAATTAGACTGGTGATTAATAGAGGGTCTGTATGTCTGTGTGTATAATGTGTCTACAGTGTGTGTGTGCGGTGGAAGTGACTTAAAGTAGTACAAAGAGAAGGAAACACTTTAGAGAGAAAGAGGGATTATCAGAGGGGAAGAGAGACATTCCTTTTATTGGCCATTAAGTATTTTAAACCTCAAAGTGAACCATTTAGTGCTGGGTCTCACTTTGTATAAATCCAGAGATACTTTCTGAGCATTTGTTACTGCAGTTATCTCCGCACTTCAAACAGAAAGCATGATTTAAAGTACAGCTCAAGGCTAGGGCCACTAATGGTCATATTCAGAATCTAAACAAACAGAAAAAAGGACAATATTCCCAAAGCAAAATCGTGGTTGAATGTGAAAAATTTATGTTGTTTTCTGTATTTTCAGATTTAAAGAGATTAATCAATTGTGTAATATCTGTATTTTAGAAGACAGATTTAGAGTTTGTAGTATTTACTCTGAAGATACACGAGATGGGCTGGTATTTGTGATAAGTGGTATTTTCCATCTGCAAGCCACTCTGTAGGAAATTATGAAAAAACACACCCATTTGCAAATTCAAAAGGCCCTCGCTGTGTGAATATTAGTCACTAATGGTCTCTCTGCACAAGTGAATGGCACTTAGCAGTGAGAGACCCACTGTTTACTCATTAGATGAGAGGAAAAATGGCGGCAATATTTTGGTATCTGACACACAAAAGTACGTGTTTTTATTAAATTTTTTACCTCCACTTACAATTTGTAACACAGACAGGGAAACAGGAAGCAGATTATGAACAAGACATGCACTCATAAAGATCATGGACAGGGCTGTGCTGCCGTCAGACACAGACCACCAACCTCTTGAACTGGACAGACAGACAGTGGCCTGGAAGGCACTCCAATTATCCCAAAAATCCCAGAGGAGACAACAGGGAGGATTGTATCTAGGCTGGATTGTGGAAGAAGAGCTGAAAAAAAAGAGCTCTCAGAGATGTCACCATTCTCTTGTTGTTTAAATAGACTACTGAAGCAGAAATAAGATATACACTGGCAAAACAATACATAGGCCTACATGTAATATTTCTCAAATCCAGGCACTCTTCAGCAGGACAAATACCACATGACAAATACTGTATGTTTTAAGGTGATATATTTCAAACCACGTTTTTGTGAGTGTGAGAGTATTTCCAACATGATCTATATGTTGTGAAATGTCAGGACAAACACGGCGTGGGAGGTGACCTGCGCCTCTCCAGGACGTCGGCCCCTGGCAACGAGCGTTTGTGGAGACAAAGAGCAGAGGCGAGGACAGGAGAGGAAAAACAGGAGGAGAAGAAGAAAAAGAAGAGCAGGATGTGATTTATGTTGGTGTTGATTGTTGACTTACTCTTGCTGTCTCTCACTCTCATCTCTCTCTTCCCCCCCTACACTTTCTGCCATCTATCTTTCAGTCCTCTCTCTTCTCTTGTCTCTCATTGTCTGGTGCTCTCATTTTGGCTTTCGTCCACACACGCGGACACTAACATTCCCCTGTGAATTAAGTTTGTCAGCATGCACAGACAAACTGCCACTCAGCCCTCAGGTGGGAAGGAAAAAGGAAAAAGGTTGCAGACAGTTTAAGAGGACACAAATTAAATCAGCATTAATTTTTCTTTCCATTCTTTCAATTTAACTTTCCAAGTCCCCGTTGAAACTTAGCATTGTGTGCGCAAAACAAACAGTGTCTTCCATAATCAGATCATGCAAACACACATCTCTATCAACAGCCCCAAAGCTGAATGTCCACTAGCTTAATATCTACTGTTCTGTTTAAGTTTTCAAATCAGTGTCTGAATTTGAGACATGGCATCTAATTGCACGTCTGACAGCCAAAATCAATAAAACTGCTGGTCTGCAGTGCATATTTAAGTCCCAACTTAAGTGTCATATGTGATATTTTAATAGATAAACCTTTACATAATAACTGTTAAATAATCCCTTTTTGGTAAAAAAAACAATCAAAAAACAGAGAACTGAGTAGGCAGCAGAAGCTTGCAGTCTTAGCTTAAAAGACTACTGAGAACATAAATACAGAGGATTATTTAGCTTAAGAGAAAATAAAAGCAACAACAAAAAAAGTGAACAAATGTTGGTGATCATGATGAAGAAGAAAGTCACGGATGATGACGATGACTGTTGTGCTGAAACACGCGTTTTCTAAATTGGGTACTTAGACACTCCAATTGACTCCAGAAGATGTTTCTGGCCAACCGGAGGCCTGTAATTATACACACTGATATGTTTTAGATGATGAGAGTGGAACTCACACACACAAAACATATTGTACACACGCAGACACACACACACACACACACACTCTCTCTCACACACACACACACACACACACATAATGTCTGCCACTCTAGACTTGGCAAGGTTTTCAAAGAAAGCGGGCATCAGGGCCCCAAAGTGTGCATCTGTGTATGTGAGTATGTGTGTGTGTGTGTGTGTGTGTGTGTCAAAGCCTTATTCCCGTCAGTTAAAACATAATCCATACATGTGTGTGGTAGGTCCACAGTGTTCCAGGAAGAAGTGTGTGTGTGTGAGTGTGTTAACGAGACAGTGCTAATTAAAATCAGAACAGCCTCAGAGCATAGCTATGTTCGCTATCCATGACATTATTGCATGTCATCACACACACACATAAAATGTTAAGTACGAGCAAAAGCAAGCACAAACACACAGACAACACAAAGCCACACAAAATATGATACAGACAAATGTATACACACATACAGATACACACACATCTCTGGCATCTCTGTGGTCTCTTGAAGCCAACAATGTTAAATTCTCCCCGCCTCTATGCTTCCCACAATCCTTTGTGTTTGCGAAGTTGTGACGTCAGTGACGCCTCTTGATTTTTCTGTCCTTCTCTGATTGTCTGATTGTTGGCGCCTATCAAACAACAATGACAATCTGTGCTGAGCAGTCCTCTGATTTCAGGCTTTCATCATTTGATTGTCTGATCTGGTCGAGGTGAGGTCAACATCGGTGAAGCAGCAATATGAGCCTGATGAGATAGTTTCTGCAGCAACAAGTTTCACACTTGATTCTTGGCCTTCGAGAAGCAGTTGACAAAACAATCTCACATCAAGTTCCTTTTGGTAGCCACTTCAGAGCTTTTGATAGTATCAAATGACATTCAACAGCAGATAGATTCTGCCAAGTTGTGATGGAAATGGAGATGTCCCAATTTCTAAATTGGCTGAAGCTAACATGGATGACAAACCTGAACAAGAATCTTGGTATTTGAAGTCTTTAAAGTGCTGAGAAATAAAATGGAAATTTTAACTTTTACAACTCAGAGACAACTGACAATCACAGACAGAAGAAAGAGGTGCCATTTGGCTACAACCTGGAAATGTTTAGGCATCAGGCAATCATTTCTACTAATGAATTTAACATCTGTCATGAGGGTTTTCTGGTGACCGAATGGTATAAGTGTCACAGCCATGCAACTGTACCATCCCCCACTTTATCTCTCCCTATTTTTACTGTTTCCCTCAATTATCACTTACAAAATCAGCCATGAAACAAATACAAGATTAATTTTAAAACTAGTAAATGTGCTCTAATTGAGTTGTCATATATTTATAATCTCTATAATGGTCGCTGCCATGAATTCTTCAAATTGCCACTTACATACTGTAACAGCGAGTCCAAAGAAAGCTCCAGTCCACAGTGAGCTTGCTGCACAATTACATGTGTTTACTCTAATGTTGTGTTGCTTACTCATTGGGGAGAAAATGACTCCTCACACAGACATAACACACACACACACACATATGCACACACATAAAGTTTATCTCCTACAACAGTGCCTGGACACCTTTCATAAAACAATATGACCACATGTGCCGCAGATTCCTCAGGATGTACATCCATATGTTCCCCTGTCTGTGTTTGTGTATGTGTGCACGCGTGTGCATGTGTGTGCATTCGTTCATCTTAATAACACTACAAAGATGGTCTAATGAAAGCCACATGTGTGTGTGACTCAGGCTTGATTCACTCACAGCAAATATGGAAGAAATGCCCACTATGCCAGAGAGAGAGGGCAAGAATGAGAGACGAGACACAAGAGTGAGAAAGAAAGAGAGGGACACCAAACCAAGAGATACAATACTGAACCAAAAGGCACAAAACCCTAATTATTGATAGTAGATCTTAAGTGCATACGTAGTCTGAAAAATCAAACTAAAACACAAGACTGTTCCAACTCTCTTTTTTATGCTTTAAACACTGGACTTTTTTTTTTAACAGGATTATTTAATAGGTCTGGCATCAGGGTACTTTTTGAAGTATGCGACCCGACTTTGTGGGGTGATTAAATTGGCTATGAATGCATGTGCAATCTACCAGACAAACTGACACACATGTCTGATCTGTCTGTGGCTGGCACAAGGCACTGTGGTGTAAGAAACGCACGCCAACACACACACATACATACATACATGCGTGACGGCAGGATCAGTGAGCACCTTGTCAGAGAGGTGCTATAAATGTGTTTATATGCATGTGTTTTGTGTGTGTGTGTATGTAGACATGTTCATGCTCTTGTCAGCTAGCAGCTCCTCAGCAGTGTGTCCAACACCCTGTAAAGAACAGACGCTGTGTCTGCTCAGAGAGAGGCCGACAGCTTTTTTCAGAAAATTGTCTTTGCTTCTTGTTGTAAAGCTGTGACATGACATGCAGTTTGATCACCAACAGTTGTGGTAGTGGGCTTGATTCATTTCATTTCCCTCTAGACTATCACTAAACTATCACAGCTACATCATGTATCTTGATGAAGGCATGTAACCAATACCTCCATTTCCAGAAAAAGAGAGGACTTCATGTGAAAAAACACAGAATATCTTGAGCCTTGTAATGGAAAACGTGAAAACTGGAAATCAATATAATTCCAAAATATAGGAGGAAACTGCCAGCCTTGCTCTATGATGATCATGTGTTTATGGTAAACAACATATCCTGCTAATGACTTACTGATGCTAAAATGCTACACATAGCCCCTTTAAGTGCTACTAGATCCCTCTGGTTGGACAAATCTGGTGTGAATCAGCCCGTTAATCCTCTTGCAGAGCCGGAGGAGCTGAAACAGTTGCAGCAGGGCAGTGGAGACGCAGCCAAGGAGCGGCCAGTGACATCATCTCTTAAGTGACCACATGAAAGTGGACACCAGGCAGTGGGTGGCGTGGACTTCAGTAGCGCTCGGCACCACTTGACGCCTGTGGCCGTTTATTTAGCTTGGTCCTTCGCTGATACTAACTGGTGCCAGCATTTATTTGCTCTCCCTCTCTCTGGTTCTTGATCTTCCTCTCTCCCTCGTTGTCTGCGTCTCACAAGTTCGCTCTGTCACTTCCTCCATGCATGTGTGTCACCCCTAGACATTCTCCATCTAACTATCAACAACATGATTATTTGTTCTGGTCTTTGTGTTTCTAGCTCTCTTTCTCTGTGTCTTTTTCTGTCAGCCTGTCTCTCTCTCTCTCTGGCTCTTTTGCCCACAGGCTCTCTTCTTCTTTTTGCTGTGTCTCTTTATGTCTATCTACTGTATCAGTGCATTTACATGGACTAAATAACTGTCCGAAGTGATCTGATTTCTACAATGTCATGTAAACAAGAAGTCAGATTTTTGTAATCGAGGCAGGGGATTATAGAAACCAGATTTCCCCCGTTAGATTTCTCCTGGTGAAAGCCAATTTCTTGGCCATGTACATGAACAACCTTATTTCTAATCAGCTTTTTACATGTGCGCATGTGTATGACAAATACTGCATACAGTGAAAGTATCTGTGACAACAGAGATTAAAGAAAAGATCATTATACATAACTCTTCACCCTCGTATTCAAAATAATTTTGTTCAAAGAGTGGGTAATTTCTGTCAGTCTAAATAATATTTTTTCTGAATTTTTGAGTATTTGTGACATATTTGTGCAGTAAGGAAAAACTGTAGTCTCACTACTGTGCTTGTTTTGTCGCTGTGCTGTGAGTTCAAGTGATCCAACCCCAGGAAATAATTTAAAAGAAACATTGTCTTATATTGGGAAGCAACCTCCTGTATCACTACGACACTTAGAATAAGTAAGGCATGGTTCCAAAATAAGGTTCAGATAGGGGAGAAATATGATCACTGACTGATAAACAAGGATTTTACAGTAACCAGGTTACTACAGTGCATGTTAATGCATTTTCTGATTCCCTGATAACCTGATTTCTCCCAGTTAACTGGTTTCTTGCATGTAAATATACTCTATGTTTATATCTCACTGTCTAATTTCTTGATGGGACCTCTCTCTTTCATCTTTCTCTTCTTTTGTTGTCCCTCTCTTCCCCCCTCCATTTCTTCCTCTCTCCTCCTTTTTCCCCCTACTGTCTTTGTTTCTGTTGTGATCATTTTTACTCGTCCTCCCTGTCTTGGTATGTGTCTCTATCTCCACGGTTTATTTCTCTTTTGTCAGTGTTGGTAACTGCAGCCGGCTTGTTTATTGATGTTCAGTGGTGGAGACAAACTTTTCCACACTTCAAACATCCCTCTGCCATAACCATCATCTCCTGCTGACACTTGAAATTTGTTTTTCTTTCTCTCTCTCACTGATTCTAACTCCTTTAGTTTTTTGGGCCTTTACTACCTAAAGAAAAGGCCACTTACTGTAACCAGAATATCATGAATATAGTATCCGAGCCACATAGAATACTCCTATTCCTCATTGACCAGGGGGTGTGTGTTTTTTATTTGTGTGTGTGTGTTATTTTCACATAGCAGGGCTTTAACACAGAGGCCTCATCAACTTTCAAAATAATTATGCATAACCATACATACATAGATCACTACTTATTTTGGCTGTAACAAGGCTTTAGCTTCTACCACTTAATGGAGTAGTAAATTAGTGTTTATTTCAAGCTGACAACGTTAGTGCCAACACAAGGTTTCTATTTAATCCCAAAATATAATGAACAATCTGGCATGTGGTCATGGTATAAACAGAATAATCGACTTCGAGCTGAAAATAAAACTCGCTGCGGAGTCAAAACCCTCTCCCAGATGGCATTTTATTTCTGTCACATATTTGTTCATTGTTTCATGCATCCATCTCTCCACCATGTACACAGTATCATAGACAACGACGACTGGATTTTGGCACAACTTAGAGGAATGTTGCATCTCACCACAGCGGTGTACCATTTCCAAAATTACACAAATTACCCCGAGGGAGATGCCATTATTATAGCTAAAAACAAGCTGACCGACCTATTTATAGCGAAAGCCTTGGTGTACAGGTTAAGGAATCAGTTCTGTGGGAAATATTGTCCCAACATTCAGTATAAGAGCAGCAGAATTTCGAAAAGACTATGTCAAGCTGGAGCAACTTTGCAGCAGTAGTACAAAAGTAAAGTAATCTACAGATAGTCTATGATAGCTGGATGTGTAGCAGCTCCATTGTTTTATACTGGGGAGGTTGTGGTGACTTGGTGGCCTTATAAAGCGAAGCTACGAATTAGCGGGCAGGCCACTGGAGCCTATTGTCTTTGATTGAAACAGAAACCTATCACAGGCATGCTGAGACACACACGAGGCCGCGGGGTTATACCACGAGCGTGACGCTGTGCTTGTAAAAGTGACCAAAATTCAGGATGACAAGTTTGCAGAGAACAATGTGTGCGGCTGAGCACACACACACACACACACACACACACACACACACACTCTGTCTCTCTTTCTTTGCCTCTGAGAGCACTGTGTTTCTCTTTTTACACTTATTTCTAAATATACATTTCACTTCCTTTATCTCTCAACTACACACTTTACATTTGCCATTGCTAGTGTTTACTACGTGTGAGTCGAAGAGTTTGTGTGCAGATTGGATCCTGATGATGACATGGTAAACTCTTATACCCTGGCAGTCAGCTCAGAAGGCAGATGCTCCTACTTGGTACACCACAAATAAATGCACACACTCTCGCACGTACATAAAGTAATTAACGCGCAGACACAATACACACACAGCTCTGACAGGTTATCGGATGTCTGCATAACATTAGCCTTCCCCTGCTGACAGATTAGCTAACCTGTCAAAATCAGGGTCGTGTAAAAGACTGAAAAGGAAAGAAAAAAAACGGGAAAAAAGAGATAAGAGGAAAGAGAGGAGGAGGGTAGATGGTTTTTTCATGGTTTCATATTTCTTTGTTTAAACACAAAAATGCACATTCCTGCTTCACTTGTTTAGCTCACACTTAGCACAAACACAACTAGCTAATACTATGGCTCTCTCACACACACACACACACACAAACATACATACACAGTGATGTCTACGCGCACGTTCAGCCGTGAGAAGAATTCTCAACCCAAACAAGATAAATCCTCATGTTTGTAACTTGATTTTAACAACATACACAAACTGTCATGGCTTTTTAGGATCTTTAATTATCTTTCTCAACCTAAAAATAACCGTCTCCCACTTGCTCCCACTCAATTTCTCTTTTCATTCATTCTCCTAACAAAATTTGCCTTTTTTCCATTGCAGTATGCCTTTATTTGGGTAGGTACAGATTCAGCTATAAACATCTCTTCATATGCAACATAACTGATATGACTTGAGATCCAAGTCTGACATTTGTAGACGAGTTTTGTACCTGATATAACACAGTAAATGTTTCTTTGAATGTAAATGGAAAACGAACAAGCGCAGAGCTATTTTAAAGTTCAAAGCTGTGTGTTTGAGTTCAACAGGTAGAGCCCCAACTGTTACATAATAACATCAGAAAAGTCTAAAGTCATGTTTGAGACTGGGGTTGATTGGGGTTTCCTGTTTGTGTGTGTGTTTCTGTTTTAGAGACAAGAGAGAGAGAGAGAGAGAGAGAGAGCACGAGAGAGAGAGAGAGAGAGAGAGAGAGAGGGGCAGAAACAAACAGGGAAACTGCACGTACCGTCGGTGTGTTTTCAAGTCTCTCTGTGTGTTTGTGTGTGATGTATAAATATCTCTCTACAGGTTTTAAAGTGGCTTTGCGGTGCTCTGTATTTAGAAGAGGCCTGCTTAAATCTCCTCTCACCCCATTCATGTGGCTGACTCTCTCTCTCTCTCTCTCGCTCTCTCTCTCTCTCTACTTCTGCTGAGTCTTTCATTTCCTCTATCTTCATTCTCCTCTCCCCTGTCCCACCATCAGACTGTTCCTCTCTCTCTCTCTCTCTGTCTCTCTATCAGACACTCTATGTACTGTAATTGCTCTTTTTCACAAGGTTGCACCATATCTCCTTACAGCACTTTAGGACAATGAAAATGAATGTGAAGTAGGCTTGGATGGTCTTCTGACAATAGAGGTAACTTGATGTACTCCCTTTTGGTGTTGTCATTACTTATGTGTATACCTGTGTGGGAGTTGGTCGGCTTTTAAAAGTGATTTACAGTCATTTTTTTCCCTCTGTGATTCTGTGTATTTCATGAGAACTATCACTACCACTATACCACGACCAGCATCACTGAATGTACAGCCTTTCACGATCTCTCAAAACACATTTTCTTCTGTGTTGCAGTCACTATGAAACAATGAAATCATGGGTGACAAATTAAAGGAAAACCCAGCACAAATTGCATGGTGTTGTTTCACCACGAGCCTTGCTTCAGTGCTACCTAGTGCATGGATTCCCCAAGTCTCTGGAGCTCTACTGGAGGGATGAACACCATTCTTCCATAAGACATTATTTTATGTTTTGATGATGGTGGTCAAGCGCGCTCGACAGCATCGCAGAGTCTTGCGTTTGACGCTTGTCTATTGATGCCAGATGGAACGCTTGATACAAAAAGAGGTATAGTGAAGGTACACCAGAACGAAATAGGATTTAATTGACTTCATCATCTCGTGATTACGCCACCAGTGTGTCTTGACACGCATCAACAGGTGTGCGTGTTTTGACATGCGCCACACACACCACCTAAATGTTTGCACTTAATATGTATGTCTCAACTGGGTTGAGCTGCGGTGACTGCGAACACCATGGCATAACATTTACATCTTTTTCATACTCAAACAATTCAGTGAGCCTCATGCCCTTTATGAGAGAATATGCATCTATTATGTTTCTCAGGGTTTTTCTTTCATTTGTCATGTTATCTGTATATAGCCTAACTATATCTAACACTGCCACAGTAATCTGCATTATTCCTCACATTACTCTATGAGGTTAAAGGTGCAATCAATATATTGTATATATTATAACTGTCAAATTTACTGTGATAGCTTGGTATAGTTACCATGAAAATCAAGATGATTGGTAGCATCTGTCGTGCATCTGTGGTATTGTTAATGGAAAGGTTTCTGAAGTTCTAAGGCCACATTTCCCATTAACCCCACTGCTAAACATTTACAAAGAGGATCTTTGGCTGCTCAGTCAAAGGTTTTCTCTTAAAGGGATAATAATGTTGGAAGCGATTTATCAAATGTCCTTAATTCAATCTATTATCTTCCACTGTCATCTGAAACTCATCATCAACATCTGACTCCCTCTAGTTCTGTACTGTAAAGCAATCCAGCAGATTTCCAGCCAAATCGACAAGGTGACACACAATGTTAAAATCAGTTTAGAGGCTAAGGTGAAGCTGCCAATCTTCTTGGTGGTGGGTTTTTTCTTTGTTTGCAGTGTTTATTCTATTGTTTCAGCCTCAATGTGGACATGATTTAGTGATGTTAAAATGTTGCATGTAGCAGCTTATGTTTGTTATTTTTGCTGCTGACTCATCGGCAGTGGTACACGGATGATGTAAAAGCTTCCAGCTTTTAGACCTAGTTAGGTCTTTATAGCCAGCATGTTACACCATAGTAACGTAATGACAAACAGACAAACTTTGAATCAGTCGCACTGTGCAGTTCACTGCATGACACTGCAGTTTAGGAAGAATTTATTTCCAAAATGTTTTGTGTTTTAGGAAAGATCTGAGCATGATTTTAACATCAATAACACCTGTAATAAAAGATGTTCAAATTACTCAGGACAGGAAGATTTCACACTCAGCTAAAGGGAGAATACTAATGTTCCTTTCTTTCATTCATACATATCTGGAAAGGACGAAAGAAAATACTACAGCTACTGGTTTTTCAACTCTTAAATCAGTTGGACAACAGTTCCAACATACGTGAGAGCCTGACATTTGCGTAAATGTGTTTGTGTGACAGTAAGACAGATGAGGAGAGAAGGACAGAACGACAGAACTGGTTCGTGTTTGTTTGTGTGTCTCCACAGTGTGTGGGCCGATGTGTACATCTGTAGTGTTTCTGTTACTGTGTGTGTGTGTGTGTGTGTGTGTGTGTGTGTGTGTGTGTGTGTGTGTGTGTGTGTGTGTGTGTGCATGTGTGACAGTTAGATACAGAGAGTGTTTGTGGGTCATTCCGTGTGCATGACTCTGATTACACCAGAGCAATAATAACAGTTTGAGTTCATTTGTAACAATCAGACTTTACTTAAACAGTATAAATCACAAGTCTAACCTCTGACACACACACACATGCACACATTCAGTTGTAGGCGCAAACAGACAGTATGACTCTCTAGACACCTACATGTGCCTGCCCGTGTGTGTGTGTGTGACATTAGCCAGTTCCAACCATGTAGTTTGTAGCCATAATAATGGTCAACAATGAAAGCAGTAGCTATGTAGACCTCCCACAAAGTGAAAATATTACGCACAAATACACACACTCAGACACGCACACATGAATTAAAACAATTTCACTGACTTTCATTCACTAAACCCTAAAGAAAGTTCATCACATAACACAACATGTGTGCAATGTGTGGGATTTCTTGAGTGGTAAGCCCACACATTGCAAGCATATTGCATTACACACACAGTTTCTAGGACATGTTCAGGTCATTTCTGACAACCGAGAGACCTGAAGGGGGTGTTTTTTGTTTTGTTTTTTTAATGAAATTCTTATTCAAAAGACTATTTAGGTCAGTCAAGGCTAACAATGACACCAGATGATAAACTTGAAGTCTTGGCATCAACTTATTTCAATAACAGAAACTAAATTCACTCAATCTCTAACAAGTTCAGTCCAAATTCTACACATCTGCAGTCCCAGTGATAAACTTTATCAGTGGGACTGCAACTTAACCTTTGTATAGCTGAAATCTGAAGCTTCTGTAGTTTGGATAAAATTGATTGCTGCAATATCAGTTGATTGCTTAATTAATTTTGCAGCCTTGTGACCCCAATAACAGTTAATGTAACAACACAGTTGTTTTGCCAGAAACTCAGTGTTTTCTGTCAACCCCATCACCACATAAGAATGTCAGTATTGGATTTTCCCATGAGTGTAGAGCTGCATTAAAGAATACTAGGCCATGTGGGAGTCCTGTACAATATGTAAGTTGTTGCGGACACACACATACAGACACAGGAAGGTCCCAGCACTTTTTCAACCCCACACTGAGCTGGAGCTTTAATTTATACTGACTGTAGGCCCACATGTCACCTTACAGTAAATAACCTGGAAACACAGTTTCCAAGAATTCGGGAGGAGACTGAAGACAGACACCCTTAGATGACATCACCATAACAACAGCAGTTAGACTGTAGGCCAGGTTTAAGAGATTTATTTAAACGAGACGTTCTTACAACATGATTAATAGCATGTAATTAAATCAAACTATGATATCTTTAAAACACTTGCTAACATCAGGACACATATGACAAAAATAAAACATATAACAAATCATTGATGGGATAATGGTACTGTTGATTATAGGGAAAAATGAAATTCAGGGAACATTGGAGTTAGATTGACAATTGCTGCATTTTTTCTTTCTTCTGTGTGTGTGATCACCGGCTTTCAGTTTGACCTGCATTACGAGTCCTTCTTTCTACCCACTAATTCACTGTGCTGTCCAGGAAACTATGAAAAAAAGTGTTTGAAACAAGCAGTCTGGAGTTTCACTATAAAAAAGTACAACAGTGACATAAAGCTGAAAGCTTTGTTGAGGAAAGAATCTGTCTTTTCTATCATCTTATACACATGAATGTAATTATGGGGGGCATTACATTTGTTTAGTGGTTTGACTTTTGTCAGTGATGGAGTGTAGTGTGTATACGACTCCATTGTGCTTTTACTACTGAAACCCACCCCGTCAACACACATACACACACACAAGAAGGCCAGACGCCAGTTGCCAGGTTTTTAAAGCATCCTTTAGGAAAAATAAAGCATCTCAAATCAGGGCAAGGTCATTAGTTTGGTCTGTAAGAAGGAAAAAAACAGATCAACAAAAGCTTCTATTCTCTTAAAGCTGCTACTCGCAGAGAGCATCTACTACCATATTTACTCCTCCTCTCATCTCCCATTTCTCATTTGATTCTGTCTTTTCCTCTCCCTCCTTCTCCTGTCCTCACCTGTCATTCAGGCTTGTTATCTTTTCTCTCTTCCTGTTCACATCCTCCCATTCCCCTCATGCCTCCCCATTCATCTCCTCCTCTCCATCCCTCTCCTCCTCTTCCTCCTCCTCCAGCTTTCCAGGGAGCCAAGTCTGTTTTTGATTAGTGCTCTCATGTAAACCTAAATTGTGATTAAACAAACACTGTGTGAGTGCGTTTGGCCCCGTATCAAGTTTGACTCTCTCTTAATTATATGTACAGACACACACACACACACACACACACACACACACACACGAGCAAAGCCAGAGACATGTATATAAGTAGACATGTACAAACAAATGCAAGACGTATACAAACATATAAGCAAATGTGCAGACGCAAGCAGAGACACAAATTACTAAACTGTGCATACACATTTAGCGTGCATAAAAGACCATGCATAAGAATACACACACACACACACATACACACAGACTGCACACACAAACACTCACTGTATATTCATACACTTATATACCTTAATTGCACACGTTAAGACATGCAAGCTCAATCATAATCACACACAGACACACAAATGGACACACACACATGGATGTACAGTATCTGCATACACACATCCCTATCGCCCGTCAGGTCTAAGGGGAAAGTCGGTGAATTTTAACTATGTGTACTAGCAGCTCTGTGGCTACATCCCCCATCCAACTCACCTTTATTTGCAAGGTTAAATTACTACCACATGCAGCCTCTGTGCTATATCAGTGTGAGCATATAAAAGTTCTTGCAAAAAAAAAAAAAGTCTACGGGCCCCCAGCCTCCCACGAACACTTCATAGGTTCTGGCCCTGCGGCAAGCTCGCTAGCTGGCTAGCTGCTAAAGTAGGCAGCTGAAAGGGAAAGGTGTTGCTGCCGTGAACTTTAAGACTGCCTGGCTGCTGAATTCACCCTGCTAAGAAACACTTGGGCTTGTTTTATTGACACATCCACATAGGCCTACACATACACACACACACACACACAAACCACAAACTTCAAAACTTTTGGCCTCTTGACTGCTTTCACAGCAAGAGAACCAAACTTAACTTACGCATTCACAAACTTTGCAAAGTGTTAAAGAATTGGTGTGTGAGACTGAAAAAACACACAAACACTTGTATAACAAGATGAAATATATAAATGTGTACGCATACACAAAACTAAACTTGGACAGTGCTCAACGCAAAAGAAACAAAGTCATTTTAACAGCAGGTTGTTCAATATAAGCAAAGGAATAGAAACAACTCAAATGTATTCATGAATTGCCGCTGTTAAAAGACAATGTCTTTAAAATTTCTCGTTTAGATCATGCTGCAGTAACTGCAGTAAGCTGATTTCTACATTATTTAAGTGCAGTATCATATCATCTACTTTAATGTTAAATAGTATTTTTAGGAGAACATGAAGGAATGTATGAAACCTTTGAAATGAAACTTCTCCTGGCGTTTCCAAATCTCTCAAATGATCCCGATATCATTTGCTCTCTTCCTCTTTCTCTCTCTCTCTCTCTCTTGCTCTCTCTTGCTCTCTCTCTCTTGGTTTTCGGTATCTCTGCAGTGTGTATTTATCTAAATGTGTCTTCGGACAAAAATCGCACTGCCGTCTGGGCTGTGGGAAACGCACACACACACACGCACACGCACACACAAGCCGCTAAGAGCAGGCTTATTTTAGAGGAGCTCTGGTCAGGTTCCCTCTGTAAAAGTCTTCCCTTACCCGAATACCAATGAAACTCAGTGTGGGCCCTGTGGTGCAGCTCCATCCTGGAGCCTATGGGCCTCCTGGTGCAGCTTGTGCCAGAGCACCCACTGCCATTTCAACCTAATGGACTGTTTTTGCTTGTTTTAGGAAGTGATTATGCCAAGTAAGATTTTAAGACTGAATGTAAGTAAGGTTGATAAACTTGTTAGAAACGCACAGTGTACTGCTGCTGTGCATGGGCCCTATGGTGCAGCTGCGTGTCAGGTCCTACAAGCCTTGTGGTGCAGCTGCATACCATGGTTTGTACCTCTGAGTCATGTTTAATTATTAGGAAGTTCTGTCGTGGGTGTGTGGTTTAGTATAAAGTCTGCCATGCACCAACACACACACACACAGACCCGCAATTCTGCATCCAGTGCCTGCGGTGTTAAATCAGCAGGAGAGGTGGCGTGAGAGAGAGCGAGAGATGTAATTGTGTGTGCTCCTATGTGTGTGTGTGTGTGTGTGCTTGAGACTTATTTGTTTCACGCCAGCACCCAGTGGCGTGAAAACCAAACGAAGGGCCAGGACCCCAGTGACAAGAAAACAATCTTACATTTCCTGACAGCAAAACAAACATCATAGCTGTTTGTTCTGTTTGTGTGTGTGTAACAGAAAAATAGTGCATATGAAAAAAGAAAAGAGAACAAGGAAAAGAAAGTAAATGAGTGAACCAGCCTGTGATGAAAAAGATGAGACACATGAGTTCAGGCAGTTTTCATTCACCCCTCACCCTTCCAGACCATTCCCACCAATCCCCACTGAGGCCCCGTCTGTCGCAGCCAATGACTGGACACACAGAGAACACCCACTTCCTGTAACACTAACCATAGCATTCCAGCAGGTAAACTATGGCAGTCGCCTCTAAATGGACAATTAGCCAAGATTAAAGGCAAGCTCCTCGTCTTTCTCCATTAACTTAATTAGGAGGAAAAGACATCTCAAATGACCCCCCGCTCCCTTTAGTCTTCCCTCCCTCTCTCATTCTTCTCTCTCCGTCCAGTTTCTTTCCCCCTGACTTAACCAGCAAAGTTGTATTTACAGTAACTGGGGAGGGTGACGTCCCTGCTTTGACATCTGGGATCTCCACTGAAGCATTTGGAGGTTAAGTGCCTTGCTCAAAGGTAACCTAATGGTGCTGAAGAGCATGTCTCATTACCGTTCACTCACACATTTGTTGGCCATTAGACTCTTGCTGGTCATTTTCCTTCCTCTGCATATCCATCCGTCCCTCTTTTACTCCTGTTTCATCCAGTTTCACGTCCCTACTGACTTTTTTCCTAGCCTTTAGCTAGCTTTAACTTTTTAGGAATGTATCTAATGCTGTTATCCAGACTGGCCCATGGTGAGTGAACATGTAGGGATTAAGCATCATTCTCAAGGACACTTTGATTGGATAAAATCCTTCACCAGCATCCCTCTGGACAGGACCTCACTTCTCTTTCCATTAAGCCTCCAAAAAACCCTTTCAGGCTGAATGTTTGGCTGCTTGTGTCCCTGCTGTGATGCATTTTATATGGTGCAGTGAGGACATTGGGGGAGCACAGCAGTGTTAAAAAATAGGAAAAGGCTGAAAACTAAAAATAAGACACAGGAGTTTTACAAGCTTTACTACACTAGAGTGTGTTATCAAACTAAAATCTGATGGCTAGATTCTTGGGTAACATGTTCTTTTGTCAGTTTTCTTTATTGTTTACATTAGTTTTTTTATTGCAGACACTTAATTCTTGCAATACAACATTTGAAAATTTACAATAAACATTAATTTTAAATGAAATTCTACAGATGAATATCTTTTCCTACTGTTTATGCAATCAAGTGATTTAATTAAAGCGAGCTGAACAGCGGCCACTGTGGCCAAGAGTGACCATTACAGGATAATGATAAATGCTAAAACATTGTATAACAGTAGCACAAGTAGAGAAGAGTCATAAAGTCAGCCAACTGACTTAGTAATGTCCACTTTGCTAACATTAGTTAACATGAGCTACTGGTCATATCAGACCAAGTAAGGCTGTAGCAGCAAAACCCCTGAGAGTATTGAATTGAGCAAGGGTGTTTTATTATTTATAAATCAAACTTTTCATTTGTAAGAGGAAGATTGTATGATTTGGTCTTTAAACGTTACACACTCTTGCTTTAAACAGTAGAGTTCAGCAAGTTGTTGAAGCATGGATTGTATTGTCATATATCTGCGTTCTTGTTCGAAATAAAATGACAACAGCCCCATCTGTAAAATGCACGTGGGATCTGCATCTTTACAGCAAGACAGCGCTTTTATTTCAGTGTCCATAAATGTTGAAACATGGTCAAAAATCACCTCCTACATTATGTAATACTCCGCATCTGAGGCCCCACTGGAGCTACAGTGGTGAGGGAAAAAGGGAAATATCTCTCGAGTCTGACGTTACTCTCATTTTTCTTCTTCATCGCACCCCTCTCCTCTCATGCAAACCAATCAACTGTAACCTGAGCCGCTTTAACGGGGGAGAATGATGCTGCTTCATGAGTATCGCTGGCAGTAAACCAGCGCTGGTTCAAATGCCGGGGGCCTTGCATGCAACATACACTCACACACACTTTCACAGGCATGCACACATAAAACATGCACACAAGCGCGTGAACTACCAGAGCAGAAAGTGAAGATAACAGGATGAGGCTCAGTCTGGGTCAGTGTTATTAGACAGGAGACTAACAGCCATCAAGTCACTTAGCAAAGTAAACCTCCTTGATACACTGTAATGTGCACTGATGCACAAAAGCCTTCTAACCAATGGCTCGCATTTTTCCATCCGAGCCATCATGATTGTTGCTTTTCAAACCAGAAATTCATTGCCTTTCTAGCAAATATATTCTACTCAGATCTTGATCTTATGTGTGTGTTAGTTTGAGTCTGGGTGCATGTGCTGCGAGACCACAGTCTCTGCAAACTGTGGGGGGACACGACCACAGACTGCACACACTGAAACCCACAGACTCCAGTCCGCGATCCATCTATCTCACCATCCCTATCTTTGTTTCTCTCGCCCCTACCAAGCACCTAGCAGGGTCACAGACTCCAATCCCTCCATCCATCTACCCGCTCCCTTCATCCTCCACCAGAATCCTTTCATCCATCTATCTCCCTCCTTCACATGACCTCCCCAATACCTATTGTCCATCTGTCTTTGTCAGGCACTCACCATCCGCACTTACTGCTCAATTAGAACATTTTCCAATACGACACAAAGCCAACCTCTTCGATTCGTACGCTTCGTTCATCTCGGCAGAATCCAAGACTCTGGTAAAAAACTATTATCCAGCCTGATACCTCTTGCCCTTACCTCCCACCCTCCTCAAGAGCTAAACCTCCAACCAATTCCTATTTTCCCTTAATGCTAGTCCAACTCGTCCCTCTCCCCCCGTCTCCAAACCTCAGACCACAGGGCTTTAATAGGAGGGTTAAGAGGTAATTCCTATCACACTGCCATCATTTAATATCTAACCGAGGCTGACAGAGAGGAAGGTTACGAACCCAAACCAGAAAGCCACCAGCAAACCTCCCTGTCTCCTCCTTCTTACTCTCCCGCTGTTATTCTCTCTTTCAGTCTCCCTCCCTCCAGTGTTTGCTCTTTTTCTGCTGTCATTCTACCTCCATTTCTTCCTCTTCTGTCTTTCTCTCTTACGCACTCCCTCATCTACATACCTTGCTATTTGCATTACCGCCACTTCCTTAATTCGCAGAAAAACACAACGTGGACGGGATGAAAAGCACCGAAAAATGGAAGAGAAAAACAAGAAAAGTGGAAAGACGAAAAAAATAAAGAGCAGGAGGAAACTCCAGACACTGTAATTTAGATTGTGCTGATGGCAAAGTAGGGATATAAAGAACATGAGATTTATAATGTTAAGCTTGGAACACATTCACCCTTTCCACTCTCTTACTGAGTTGTCTGAGAGCTCTATAGGGATCCATATTCGACCAGTGATAAATAAGAGCTATCGTGACCAATTAGGGGTTTTATAGAACAGTAAGCCAGGCGGTGGAGGAAATAAGACTGTCACCCATGAAGAACAAGAGAAAGGGTTGGAAATAAGAGGTAAAAACAGTGAGAGTGTGTGTGATGGAGTATCTGTTTTTGTGTGTGTTTGCATCTGTCACTGTGTGTGTCCTCGATATTCACATGAGGGGTTTTGACTGTGTGTGATCCTTGAAGCCACAGTTGACGCAAATGACAATTTGCTCTCAGCCCTAACAGTCTACATTGCTGTCTTCAGCAATACATCACACGTCACCACAAATACATGAAACACACGATCAGTCTGTCCAGAGTTTTAAATAGAGGTTTCACAGTGTACACCCCACTGAGAAGATTTCATCTTTTTGTGGCTTTTCTGCCAACACAAGAGATCGTATTAAGAAAGCGCTACAGTAAACACAAGTCAATTTATTGTCATCATCATAAACCACCAATATATTATTACTGTATTTGTTGTTTTTTTGGGGGGGGGGCATTCCTTTGCTAAGCTTCGAAATAAAAGTTCTAATGACAAAGGTTGGTGTTTTCAAAAGAGAAAATTTCACAGTAATATTTTTTCCATAGACTGCAATCAGCATATAGTCACAGTCCAATGAGAATCCGTATTTCAACATATCAACTTTTCATGCTATAAGAAAAATAGGGCACTTTTTAGACACGTTTGAGGGTTTTTTGCTTTTTTTTGCCTAAGATGTAGAGGGATTGCCACAAAATAGCATTTCATCCTTCAGTTTATCTGAAAACCTGAAAATTGCAAAATATGCAGATACACAGTTTTCCCTGGACAGCAATGATCTATTATTTACTGTAGATAAGACTTGTGTTAATGTTGGAAGATGATTAATGCTGATGTACCAGATTTCATGGTTAATTTCAAAATAAGTTCTCCAACTGAAAGACACTGTGAGGCAGCATTTGTCTAAATGTCCTCAAAGAGCTGTCACTTTAGGAATCCATTTGTTGAGCAGCAAATAGTCACTGCCTGTAAGCTTGAAAGGTGGCTTGGAAATTTTGTAAGTTGCTCCTTTACAAAGGTCGGCATCTACAGTGAGACTGGATTCAAAGCAGTTACGGCATAATGGCTTTCAATTTCGTCAAACGTTCACAGCAAAACAACATGTCAAAAAAGTCCACAGAAACTTCTCTAACACTCCTGCAGCATAATCCACCACCGGTCCAAGTGATCAGTATGTCCCCAACAATGCTGGTCCACCAATAAACCGCTACATCTGCTTTAAAAGTATGAGGAGGTGATAATGCAACACATAAATAGTTTATTTAGTTATTTTTGTGGCAAAACTATGACTGCTGGGAACATATTGAACATATTTATCAATGGCGTATAAGTGGATTATGCTACAGCAGTCATTTGAGACATTTCTTAGGACATTTTGATACATCATGACACTGCAAAGACTCTGGCTCGCCATTGGAAAACACAGTAATTGTTGTGTACCCAAACTGACTATAGCTGCCGTTCTCTGTGAAGAAGCAAACTACAAACCTTTCAGACCTGCTTTTCAAGGCTACAGGCATTGAATTTTTGATACACAAAAGCTTTTCAGTGGAGCATTCCTTTAATGTGTGTTGGTCTAATTCATTTTTTGATCTCCTAAAACACCTAAAACTTCAATAACCTAAGAAATACACAAAAAGACCATACACAGAAAAAACAAAGAAAGGTTACAGTAGCTTCCAAGGCGTTCTGCCTCATGGAAACATTATAAAAGGGAGTGAGAGAAGTGAGAAGTTTAATGTCCCAGTGCTGGTATTCCCTATCCTAACACCTTGCAACACACACACACACACGCTACACACACGAACACACTGTTGTGCAGATACAGTATATTAATATGGTGCATGCACGCACACACTTACACATACATGAATTATATGCTCAAGAATGCACACAATAATGACTGCAGACGCATACAGTCAAAAGCAAGCATACACAAGAGGCACACATACACACACAGTGTCTACCTCTAGCTTTACTTGAAGGCAGCCCAATACAAACAGCTATAAAGTTTAGAAGGTGTTTCAACCTTCAACCTAAGCTGACAGAGACTCTCTGAGGATAAGACAAATAGAAAACCTGGGTGGAAAGAACAAGTGCAGACAGAGGGAGAACAGGGGAAGAAAATGAGACAGGGTGGGTGCACCGATGGGACTGAAACACACAAAGACAGAGAGAGAGAGAGAGAGAGAGTATGTCTGGGAATGTGAGATGAAAAAGAGAGAGAAGGAGGGCAAGAGGGAGGCTTCTCTGCATCAGTATGACCTGCTCTTACACTCTGAATACTCTGGGAAAACTCCATATTCCTGAATAAAAATTCCTCACAGTTCCAAGCAAAACATTCACTCCAGGCACACTTTCACCTCTTAAAATCGTGCGCACACACACATACACACACACATCTGACACACGCACGCATTTTCACCTCTCGACAGGAGCACAGAGCGGCACTGTGTCACCTGGCGCGGGACTTGAACCCCCAACCCGGATAAAAGTTCTGACATTGCACCGTGGCCGTGTTTTAAAATGGATCACGTAACACATCAAAAGAGACAGAAAAGGGCAGAGAGAGAGTGATGGAGGGAGAGTCAGAGAGAGATGGGAGTGTTGAGGAAAGCAGGATCGCTGGACGGAGAGATGGAAAAACAAGAAAGGTGTACTCACAGTCGTCCTAGTTTGGGGTTGGACTGGAAGAGAAGCTCTGGGAGAAACTGGAGTTTGTTTCTGTTCAGACGACTGTGGAGAGAAAAGAAAGGAAATATAGTTAAAGCAAAATGGTTTCATCGCAAAGAGAAACCTCAGCATGAACAGAAAAAGGCAAAAGCACACATTCATAAATCACTCAGATTCATGCGTTCGTGTTGACTGAACAATCACCTACAAGGCATCTGCATCACCTTGTAGGTCAGCGGGTTCATGGTTCAAAGGTCAAACTCATGGGAAAGTCTGTCTGGTTCCCTGTGATCATGACCTACAGGTTATCATGCTGTGTTTTGTGTGTGTCAGTTAGAGGTTATCATGCTGTAAGCTCTCTAAAGCCAGTTATGACTATCATCCCCGCATGTGCTTTGACCTGGGAGTGAAAGGAGGAAGTTTGGGTTCCTGGCGTCTTCCAGTCATCTCCACTGAAAGACGTTGTCAGTCAAGGAAATGCTTTTTCCAGGGTAATTCACTTAATTGGCACTACTCTTAGTGTGTTTTCAATATATATTTTGGTAAATATCTAAACTATGTTTTCACCTTATGAAAAGAAAAACACTGTGCCATGAATTAGGAGATTACAAGAGTACACTGCTGCGTATCCAAATTGTAAAAATAAACCTAATCTGTGTGGCCTAATTTTTTCTGATAGGACAAAAATGCACAAAATGCAAGAGCTTTGCCCAAAAATTCATGTTTATTTTATTTTTCTCATTAATAAAACTGATAGCTTATCTATTCTGTATTACTCCACTAATATCAGCCAAGACAAACAAGTGTGAGAGGTTTTGCTCTCTTGAATCGTGGCTTTTCAAGAAGTATTGTCAGATGCATGTAGCCAACATAAACAGTCCCATGTCATCGTAAGAAATGCCTGATAAAAAAAAAAAACTAGAAGAGGCTCCTCAGATACAAAAAGTATTGATTTTTTACATGTGCAAAAGGTGATAAAATGTAGAAAAAAGTGACAAAAAAGTGAATGTTTCTGTCATAGGACCATCGCCATTTTTAAATAGGCTTTCAGACAAACAGCAATGGCCAATCAGGAGAAAGGTGGTAAGAGCCAGAAGGTGCTATTGGGTGCGGCCACACGACCTACAAGGATACCAGAATGAATACAAAGACAGTAATGTTTGTGTATGTATACAACCATGAGTACTTATCTCTATATGCACACATGTATAAATACAACAAAAACTGGGGGCTGGCTCTCTCTTAATTACCAGATTGATAACAGTAAATTATTACAAAAAACAAGTTAAAGACAAGTTAATTAGGACCCTCTGGATCTAGTATTCTTCAGTCCAATAGTTTTTGTTCAACATCACAACTTCTGCATGGTTTTCTTGCTAATATTTCGAAGGTTGTAAGGAACCTTTCTGAGCATTTTTTACTATGATATGGGACTGTTTCCCAACTAAAAGAAAACAGCAGAGCTGCTTCTCATGCCCAATGCCTTCTTATATTTTACACGTAAAATACCATTCCTTGTTTGAGTAGGTTGAACTGAGCACAAAATGAACACATGGCAATTATTTACAAAGGAATGAGAGGCAGAGGAAGATGGAGAGAGTGAAAGAATGGTGTTGACCAACAGGTAGTGTGTGGGGATGACGTGAGAGATGTACTGTGTGTCAGGGTGAAAGATGTGTCTGCGTGTGTGTGTGTGTGTGTGCAGGAGGAGGGTGGGGTTGGCTGCAGCAGAGACAGATGAGGACAGTGTGACTAGAGGGAGTGAAAGTGTTATCAAGCTACCAAAGCATTTGGCTGAGAAACGAGGCGTGGAAGGGAAAAAGAAAAGAAAAGGAGGGTGGAGGGTCGTGGGGTCACAAAGTAGAATCTGTGCTGGAGAAGACACAGACACCAACCTTTTAACCCCTGTAATAATGATAATAAGACCCTGACTTTCACTCCTGTGTGTACCAATGGAAAGAGAGCTACGGTCCAAAAAGAGATATCCACCATTTGAAATAATTGACCCCTGCTCCTAGAAAATAACTGCTGGTACAAAAGTAAAGCGCATGATCGGCTACTATTACAGTTATGACTCATTTTAAGATGTTCGCTCAAAAAACAGTTATGGTTTTAAAGAGAAGAATCCTTTGTGTATTTTCTAATTATAATGACGGGTTTATTCTACTTGGAACCTTTGAAATATTACCAGACCACAAGTCCATGGGTACTATATTTTTAAAATTTGGAAAACGATCTGTATTAGTCAGAATCACCATAAAGTCCAGCAGAAATGGTTTGGAGACTGAAGAAAACTAATCTCACTGGGCCAGTACCTCAAAATCCAGAAGTTTGATATATTTTTGTAAGGAAAACTAAATAAAAAATCATCTCTTGAAAAATCCCCTATTCCTTTTGCAAAATGTCCATCAATTAGAACCTTATACAGGACTGAAAATCAGCTAATCATTACATTTTGCCATTTCAGGCCAACTCCAAGTCCCTAAATTACCAAAATGAGGTAAAATGACCAGACCCATGACTTCATAATTCATCTGTTGACATACATGAATGTACTCACCCAAGGAGATGACTACACAAGCTCCATGTTTTTCACATTGTGACGCCATAAATCACACAGACTCAGCACTGCAACCTCTCACCCCTAACCTTTCACCCTGACAGGCTCAACATCAGAGAACCTGTCAACTAAGCATTTTAAAAAGCATTTCACTATCACTGATGTAAAAACACTCAGGAGCCTCATTATTATCGTCACTACAGCAGAGCTTTTCTCTCTAATATTTTCAACCAAAACAGAGAAAATTGACTTTAGTTTATTCCTTAGATTGACTTTAGGTAAAGTGCCGAATGTCATCCGTACACTATGTGATGTATATAATATATATATTTACATGCAGCTTTAGTTATAAATAAAAAAGATTGCACAGACGCATATTTTCAAATGACTTAGATAAATAAAATGCCATCTCTTGTGTGAGTTTTGACACACAACTACATTGCCTCCTGTTGCCCACCCCCCCTCACCCCTAACCTCTGACCCTTCCTGACATACCACATTAAAGAGCCTTTTAACACTAAAGCAGCCCGTCACCTCTCGCTTTCACTATCAGATGTATGATCTCCATTTAGAATGATACACATGTCGCTGCCACTCTCTTCTGTCCAGTGTCAGATGAGTTTGCTGTCACCTGAACTGAATGAAGTGCTTTTGTCTCTCGTCTGTGACAACATCTCCCTCTTATTCTTTCTCTTGCACAATATAAAGTCTCTTCTTCATGGCAGGTAAAATCTCTAAATCAATCTAGTCCCCAGGGTAACTGGACTTTTTCACATAGCAGCATTTCTTGACGTTACTGACATTATGAGACTGCTGAAGCACGTTATGGAAAGACAGTGGCACATTAAATAGCCCACTGTGACATGATCTGAGAAACAAACTGAACAGACATATCACTGAAGAAATTCTCAGCTCCTGTCAAAGCCCAGCAATGTGAATTCTGTCTGTCTGTGAACACTGTTAAGACAGCCAGTTCCTTCCTAAGTTTAGAAATTCTGTTCTCATCAGGTGAAAACCTCCAATATGGCAGCCAGGAAGTATGTTACATCACCTGAAAGTCACCTTTAAAAACAGCTTTAAAAAAAATAGTTGATGTTTTTAGGAGATGACAACCTTACACGGTGTGTTGCTCTCCATTTTGATCTCATGCTACGGCATCATAAACACCCTGAACAGCAGAAACATGTAAGCATGTCTTCCTGCAAAGCTGTCTGCCTGTCATCCCACAAGACTCATAAACATGCAGGTGTGTGTGTGGGAAGTGTTGTGTTGTGCACTGACACCTTGATTCTGTTGACTAGAGCCCTGGTGTGAGCTGAAGGACACACACACACACACACACACACACTGAACAAGGCAATATCTCTGAGAGATTCCGAGATTGTGTGTGAAGTGGATGGACTTGGGTATCATCCAGGTACACTCTTTGAATAGAAAACAGCAAGTCAAAGGTGTGTGTATGTTTGACGAAAGGGAAAGTCAGCAGGAATAAGTCAAATATTTGCATGTGTATGAATTTGTGCATGTGTGCATATTTTGGGATGTTTATGTGTGTGCATTTTTTTAACCGGATGGGTTTTTTACATGCTTAAAATACCTTACGTTTGCATCAGCTGTTTAGCTTGCAATGCTTCTTTTTCTTACTCACACACAACAGGTAGCAGTATAAGATGGTGTACTTACAGTCTCTCCAGCAGTCGGAGGTCTTGAAAGGCTCCTCTCTCGATAACACTGATTTGGTTGTCCTCCAGATGCCTGTAGCGATGGACGTAAACACACAGAGAAAAGAACAACAGTTGTAGTTACTATCAGAACTGAACAAATCCACAATCCACAAAAAAAGACAAGGAAGAAATAACAGTGAGTGTCAAAGGAGGCAGTAATAAGTGACATTACATAGTTGCGGCAGGCATTTCTTATAAATGTCTTGATTTAAATATCAAACTGACAGACAGCTATGTAGTTGGGAATACCAATTCACAGCCAGCTTTCCAGGCTGACCTGGAGGTTCAAACCAAAGGAAGAAACACCAGATAAATCTCATTTTCTGGACAGTGCAAACAAGAGAAATCAGCTGCTTGCCAGACAGAAATAGAGTGATTTCAAACATCGAAAGAGACACTTGCACTTTGTAAAAAATTGGTTGTATAAACAAGCAATCACTGCACTGAACAAATGAATCTGGCATGGAGCAAAAGTTTAAAAAGTTTAAGACATGCAGCATTTCACAAATGTCACAATGTAGTGAGCCAAAACAAACGATTAACAACCCATCCCTCTTCCACTCCTCAGTGGATATCTTGTCCATTTCTCAACTGTCTTTCCAGTGGTGCTCCAAACGTAATGCATTTTGGGGGCTATCTAAGGTTTTCCAGATGGGACAGAGTAAAGGAGAGAGAACATCTCCACAAATATGTGTGTTTACATTTTCTGTCTGAGGATGTTAAGAGTGACATCTCCTGAGAGAGAGGAGGGGTCAAAGGAAAAAATATGAGAGGCAGAGGAGGAGAGGAGGGAAGAAGTAAAGGGAGAGGGAGGAGGAGGAAGAGAGAGAGGAAACAGGGATTCAGAGATTCAGAGACCCAGAATGACAAGATGGATGGACTGAGTGAGAGAGACATTAAGAAAAGACAGAGAAAGCCAAGGAAGACTAAAGAAGCTGCATCAAAAGAGACGATGTCTGGCTTGCCATGTGGACTTTGAATTGTTTTGGCCTGACCTTCCTTTAAATATTCTTTCAAAGAAAATGTTTAGACATGCAGCTGTATTACAGCCATTAATCCGTGGTCTGTCATACCGGCTCTTTACACAAACACACATGCAAACACACATACACACACAGACAATCTGTTGGAGTCAGGCTGAAACGTGCACTTGGCTGAAAGATAACAGACTCAGACACTCAAATCTGCATTCATGGTCATGCACGTAAAGGAAATAACTTGTATATGCACACATGCATAGCTACATTCACACTTATTCACTCACTCCTAATTTCCTGATAGGGCTCTATGTTCACCCCAAAATTGAAAAAAATTTACATTTACCAGTGTTTATTTGGGTGAAATTCAGAAAGAATATCAATAATGCAGAAGGGTAAAAATTTAATTTAAAAAATATCATATGCAACACAACCATTCTGTAATATAGCCACATCTTGTTTTTCTTATTTCTTTTCCTAATTACTTAAAGGGACTAAGGTACACAGTGAGAAGCTAACTTGCATATTCTCCCCATTTTTCTCTTTAGTTTGTATTATGAGAAGAATTTCTGAGTTGTGTTCTTTGCGTCCTCTTGCAGCAGAAAAATTACAGCTTTTAGGTGCATAATTCCAGGACATAATTAGTTTCGACCAATCATATCTCATATTTTAAAGATCCCCAAAAATATTTAGTGAAAATTGGTTTTAAAAAAAATAAAAACAATCAGCTGTATACATCCAGCATGCTTAAACAGAAACACTCACACAAATGCAAACATTACAGAAAAGTAATGACAGTCTAAACTCTTAGCTAACAAAGGCAAACACACACTGACAGGCGCAAATACATACTGTACAGAAGACGCATAGACATACACACCCAGCACTAATGAGCAATGTCAGATATGTGTGTAAACATGTAGAGAGTAAACATAGGTACAGAGTTATGCACTGGTAAGAAGCATACCCAAACATATGTAAACATACGCACAATCCTGACTCCAGCCCATCAGTCATAATTTACAGTCCAGCCAGCATTAATCCAGCGTGTTTATTCTAGCCTAGCTGCATTTTCTCCGCCCTGATAGAAAAGCATATCGCGTAAACTCCAGAGTAAGCTACATCAAGACATAACTTTGAGTAACTATCAGAGTTTATTTGTCCAAATGAGGGATCAACCGCATGCTGATTTATTGAATGAAGTTTAGAAAGGCAAGGGATCTTAAGCCAAACACATGGTGTGGGGAGTCGGTGCTGGCATATTGTTCGGATGAGGTATTGTTTTTATATTGGTCTGTATCAGGCATTAGTCATCGACAGAGAGATGGAGGAAGATGGAGAAAAGAGAGAAAACGTATTGATTTCATGTGTGTGGGGCCTGGTGTGTCTAATAACTCTTTTATTCAACCATATTAGAAAGTCTTAGCAACCATTATAAAAAGCACAATGATGTCACGCTACCTTATGGCAAACTTAGAGCACTTGGCCTCTGAAGGAAATAAGGAAATACTTCAGGGGATATTAACTTCACTTGTTGTTTACACACAATGGGTGAAACCACATTAACTTTCCCCGGCCAAATGTTCAATATCAAGCACGAGTTTTCACCTACATCCAAATTTGTTTGGAATTACTCAATTTCGCCGCAATCTGGAAGAAATCTTGCGATGTAAGGCTGCCAAAGATATTACGCTAAGTGTTGCACATGCAGTGTGCATGCAGAGACAAGCTGTGTCTGTGATTACAGCAAGACGGTCTGAATAAGGTGCTTTAATGACGTAAGATACTTTGAAGATTTAAAATACCAACAAATGAATCCAATTGATGTATTTTTATTTTTTTATATTCTATGTTCATTCAGTTGTTAATGTACATCCACATCATTTAGCAGTTGAAAATACACCTGATATAACATAGTTATGTTGCATATACAGTATACTGTAGGTTAGTTTGGTTGAGATGTTTAACAGAAGTCACATTATATTTAATGGGAGTCAAGTATTTTCTAATTATCAATAATTGCTAGCCTGTATATAAGCATGGGCATTGAGGAATACTTTTTCTGCAGCTATTAGCCTTCATGGGAAAAATGTTAGAAGCGTTAAACTACATGCAAACTTTTCCCATGGGATGTATGCGAGGCTTAAGTGACCTGGAGTCCCAGAACTTGGCGTGTGTGTGTGTGTGTGTGTGTGTGTGTGTGTGTGTGTGTGTGTGTGTGAGTGTTCATGTGTGAGGAGTGAGAGGAAGAGATAGAGATCTGGTAAGTAACAGCAATACCTGTTTGACTCCAGATAAGGGTATGGGCTATACTGTGTGACCATGTATGCTTTTGTTCGTCCCTTGATATCATATGCAACAATGAGTGTGTGTGTGTGTGTGTGTGTGTGTGTGTGTGTGTGTGTGTGTGTGTGTGTGTGTGAGAACGAGTGTGTGTGTATGTGGGTGTGTGTGTGTGTGTGTGTGTGTGTCTGAGTGTGTACTTTCTCAAACTATCTTCTCTTTCCCAAGCCGTCTCCTCCCCATTTCTTTAAGAGATTTAGAGTGGGGAAATGTCACAGCAGTTTATCACTAACCACATGAAAGAAGCTGCTGGCCCACCACACGCAAACACACACACTCGCTCTCACACACACACACATAAACAGCCTCTTTTCCTTGGTCCTTCTCACCCTGTCCCAAGTGTGCAAGTCGCACACAAATAAAGGTCTCTCTCTCTTTCTCTAATTTGCTCAAACATACACACACACAAAGGTAACACCTGAAACATTAACTGATCCAAAAAGTTTCAAAATTCACCATGGACCTTACAAGTATGGATATAGTTAAACAAATGCACTTACAAATGCATAAACATATTTCCACTTCTCAGCATAGTTTGTGCTGGGAGTGTATTTATATCTGCCAGTCTGGTTAAAACAGAGTGAGGAGGGAAGCTGCATGCAGCCAACAGTGATTATAGTTATTATAGGCCTAACACACACACACACACACATACAGACACACACATACATTTGAGCCACTTGAGGTAGAAGAGTGAGAGAGTCCTTAAGGTCAATTAGGACAGCTGAGAGGAGACGACGAGTCACACTCTACTGACTGCAGCTGTTTAGATATGACGAGTTAGACAAGCAAGAGTAACATCAGCAATGACTTTAGCATGTTACTGACACAAGGCACAGAGGCAGCCAATAGAATAATAGAATATAGACGGTTCATACTTTTGAAAAAATATCCGTTTGAGATGTTCACTGACAGCAACAGGTTTAGTCTGTAGTCAGTAATTCGCCTTTGGGAGTAATTTTGCCTTCAAATTGACCAATGGTCAGTTGGGCTCAGCTGTTTTAGGCCCCCTTTTGTGGCCCCAAAAACAAAACACTTACTGAACAGATAGTATATCAGAACGGTTGGAATTACCACATCAAGTTAGTTCAGACTAGACACGCACCATGCTTTAAGAGGGGAGTCTCTTTGTGGCCAGTATGTACAGGAGAAACAATTACAGTGAACAAAAAAAACTTTTAATGCACATATGGGCTCAAAAAAACTTGAAAAAATGGGAACCTATCTTTTAAGCTGTTCGTCATCTGATCCAACAAACACCTATCCTGTTCAATGCATAATATCATAATATCAGTGTGTTGCTTATTCCTAAGGCATTCTGGTTTCTCTGGATGTCCCAATATTGCAAAACTTTAAAAATTCAGCATTCCTTAACTATTGTTCAGAGAGACAATTCTGAGTTACATTATCTTTTCTTTTACAGTTTCATATAAACAGTGACTCACAATTCCTTGCTAACAATTGTACAGACATTGCAACATTTTTTAAGCAGTTTATTCTCTGCATATCATCATATCCGCACCAGTTTAACATCTTGTTGTCGTGTTGCTTGTTTAACAAATGGGAGTCTTGCTGCTTGTTACTGGCATGTCAGCTCACGATTACTCTATTATTTAACCTCGTAAATATTCAGTAATTACGAAATTTGACTTCTTGGATAGGACACTTGCATTCTCTCCTACCCTGAAATCCCTCATTAGGATCGGAAACTTTATTTTATAGAGACTTGTTTCCCCTATAGCCATATACAGGCCTATTAGGTAAATATAGCATTTGCCTAATTGCTCCAGCATGGCGGTTTTTTGGTTAATGGGATTCCTTGTAAAGAAACTAATGCAGGTCACAACAAGGAAAAAGAAGGAGGTCATAACAGACCTGCTGGTACATGGTGGATTCAACATCGAGTCCTCATACCTATATGACTAAACAGGTCATTTGATAGCAGCTTATAAATAAACAAATCATATGAGTGTTTTCGGATCTGCCCGTTGTGTGGTTGAGGTATGATTATGTTTACACAACTAAAGCTATTAGGCTGGGGATAAGGGAACAATCACCTTCATGGTTAAAAGAAACCAACACTAGCTTTGTGTGCCCAAACATCTACTTGGACGTAGATTTTTTGCGGCAATATGACAATGTCACACGGCACGCCATAGGATAAAAGAGTCCATGTTGCTTTAGGTTACCTGCTTTCTTTAAGCCAACACAGCTATTTGAAGCTATCACACATTTTGCAAGAGCATGTTCTTTCAATGATGGTTATGCTTCAGTTATTTCAAAGATGATCAAAGATTACTTTATTGTTTTTATCCTACAGTAGCCCTATTTGCAACTGTTTTGTGAAGCACTTCATGTTCATTAAAAAAATGAGTCAGCGGGCCTCATGCAAGAACAAGTCATGCGAACAGATTTGATCTTAAATGGCATGTACAAGTGATTTAAGAGAATTTGTTGCATTTCCCAATTTTCTTGTACTTTTAATTTTCTCTGACTTGGAACGCTCATACGAGCAAAGCCTACAGAAAAAGTAAGAGAGGTTTAGGATATGTGTAAAACTATGTTTTTGGATGAGTCCCATTATCTTTAGAAATTCACACATGACGGGACATTCATTATAATTTGAACTCACTGAACAGCCTGGCTTAACAACCCCTGAGTCATTTCAGCAGCACTCAACGGTTTATCAGAACAAAATGTTGAAAGAAACAAAGAAAGGAACAAACTTACAGAATCCTGAGGTTCTTGATGCCGGAGAAGTCCACTTTAGTGATTCTGGTGATGTTGTTTCTGTTCAAGTCCCTACAGAGAGAAACACAGGGGTTACAAATCTGATTGATCAAATCTTTAATACAATTGAGTGTAATTAACAGTATGGACTTATATAATATAATACAGTACACCTCGTAATCATACAACCTTATTATAAAAAATGCTAAAAAGCAAATGAACATCAGAGAAGACCCAGACACACACAAACGCAGACACACATTAACTCAGTGTGTCTGCGTTTGTGTGTGTCTCTGTGTGTGTTCTCACTCAGTCGAATTAGTGAATGTGGCAGTAGGACAGAGCGTGAGAATGCCCCACAGCATAAGAGCCCACACACACACACACAAACACAAACAAACAGAAACCAAAACACACAAACACTCCTACCGTACAGGCACCAGGAGAATTATGCACACGTCTACACATACATACAGGTCCTGCTGCTATGAATTATTGAGAAGCAAATTTTCCAGCAAAAAAAAAAAAGTGAGATGAAATTATTTTCTCTTTCCATCATCAGAGTTTAAAAGCTTATCATGTTTCCTGGCTGTCATTCAATCTGTTTTAACTATGGGAGCACAATGTATGCATACTGCAATATGAACTGACTGTCTGAGTGTGTGTGTGTATAGACTGGTTCCCTTTATACGGGTATGCTGTTTATTGAAACGCTGTCGCACTGAAGGAATTAGGGCAAGGAAAAAACACACACACACACACACACAAGAGAGCACAGACAAACAACGCACACTCAATTTTCTCTCTTATTTCACACACACACACACGACTCTCTTTCCCTCGCTTTGTTAGCTTTCACTCGCCCTCTCTCACTCACAGACGCACACATACACATAAACAGAGTCTGGTTTTGCCAAGGCGGCCTGCGTGTGTGTTTTTCATAATACACCTAAACATTCATAAATCTGATTTAAGACCATATTAGGTTTCAAAAGGCTTCCCCAAGCTGTCATGGCAAGGACCACTAATAAGAGCCATACCCCGGCCTGAGACAGAGAGGGCTGGTGTGGGCGAGGGCAAGCACTTCCCGAAGCCCAAAATGGGGTCCAAGGTCCACCAGGGGTCTTTGAAAGGGCTCCAGGGTAATGAATAGCTTCAATATCTCATCTGATACAACGGGAGGTCACATAAAATAACTGCTGATCAAAGAATCCCACCCACTACTGAACAGACAGTGATCTAAATCATAAGCAACAACAAGCAAGTTCTCAGAATGAGGTCCCGGTCGAGTAAGGTTTCTATTTGAGGATTCTTGATATGAGAAACAGAAGAGAAGAGACAGATCAGGCAGCTGTTTTCAGCAAAAAAGCCCTGATAAACCCACTGAACACTAACTGCCCAGCACCAAATGACAGACAGCCAAAGTTAGCAACTAGCTGGAGAACATAGTGGAGCATTTATCAGCTAAAGAGTCAAATATTTCCCTCACAAGTTGGTAGAGACCAAAACAGAGCTAAAAGGAGAGTGAATGCTGGACTTAATATACGTCAGGGGGCCAAAGGAATGCTAATGTTGCCCCGTGTCTGCTGGTTGTGTAAATAGGCAACTGCTTGCTATCATGTTCGCCATAATAACTTTATAAGGTGATGATATGTCAGTGTTGTGTTTCCACTTTTTGCGTTGCCACCAGAGTTTTACTTGCCCTGATATATTTTCATACAGCTAACCACTTTTCCTACATTCATGTTTTTTGTTTGTTTTGTTTTTTTACAATAAAATATGAACTTTTTAGATTTAGTTATACAATCAGTCAGGGCACCCTTGAGGCCTGCTTTGTTGCCTGTCATTCCCCATCTCTTTCCACCCTAATTTTGACTATCTAATAAAGCATAAAATGCCAAAATATGTATTTTTTAAGTTTTGCAAACTGTCAATAAACTGACAGATGAAATTACTGACACATAACCAATAAAAACATATCTGATTGAATTTCAGATATCAAGCATTTGAAAGCATCAATAACATGGAAAAAAAAAATAACAACCAGAAAGGAAATTCATGATGATTCTGAGTCTCATCCATCTTGCCAGTGCATTGAAGAGACCAGATACATTTTTTGACAGCGAGCCACTTCGCCATCATCCAGACTAGCTGCTGCTGGTTCTTGTCACAGGCTTTCAGTATGTGTGTAATTGCCAGTTCCTTGGAAAGCAAGCCAGTTTGAAAAGTCTTCTTGGACGTGGTGAAAAACTCAATACAGCATTGATTTATCATTTTCAGCTTGAGGAAAGAGCTGCTTCCATGATGAAAGAAACAGATTTTGTTTTCTTGTTGATTTGTAATTTCAAGTATCCACTCACTTTTGAAAGACTCTGAGGCAGCATCCAATCCAACAACGTCTGTTCCCCATCATTCCACCTCTATCCACCTTCTTCTCCCTGTCTTACCCCTCTGCTATCTGTCTCTCCTTATCTTTTCACATTTGGCTACAATCTTTCAGTTTCTTTTTTTCCCTCCCTCCTTTCATTCATCTATCTTAAATCTGTCCTTTCCCCAGTCACTACTCTTTAATGTCAATCTGTCAGTCATTCACAGCCAGCTTTACCCCTGTGTTCCCAGCTTTCCTCTCCACTTTTTCTTTTTCTCTCTAATCTCCCCCTTTTACAGTGTATCCCCCTCTCTCAATGTCTCTTGTCTTATCTTCCACTGTTTCACAGTTGACTAAACACTTTTTCTTCGCCTTCCTCTATTTTTCCCTTTCCCCCTAATCTCTCCTCTTTTATCTCAATCTTTCACTCTTTTACAGTTGGCTACATTTTTCCTACCCTTCTCTTTTTTCTCTGCCCTCTCCCCTAATCTCTCCATCCTTATCTCCGTCTTTCTCTTGTTCACAGTGGAAACTTCTGCTCTCACCAGGGAAACCGCTCTGGAGACAAACAAACAGTGAGGATACAGGACCAGGTGGAGAGCGATGGCATCACCTTATCTAACATCATCACCTAAAAACTGAGAAAGTCAAGGCTGCTGCCAGAGCAAAACGAGATGTGGAGTGAAATCAAATGATACAAGTGTCAAATGAATAGCACACCAATTTACACTGATGTATTCAGAAATGAAAAGGTGTGACTTTTAGTCATTCTTCATAAGGTTAACAACCAGTAACATCAGTTATTTTATCAAATAAAAATGTATTCATGATTTGCTCCCTCAGACAACTCACATGTGTTTATTACTACTAATACTATGGTAAATGAAACATACTAAGATGTTTATTATGGATTTTATTACTTTGCCAATGCCACTACACAGAATTTAATGGCCAAACTGCCTTGTTTTTATGTCAAAATCAAATAAAAGGTCCATATGGTATTCATATATCTCATTTATTTTTATGTATGCTAATGTAGGCTACTCATGTAAAGGTCAAGGATCAATATTCTCCTGTCCATTAGCCTTTATTTGTCACTAAATTGTAGGTAATCAATGGATAAGCATAAACAATTACAAAAAAGCAAAGAAACATTAATTAAGAGTGAGCATTAGCTGTTACCACCATTCTTTACAGCATAACTTACTGACCATTTATAGCATATGGCTACACAGTAGATTTGGTGGAAATGGCTCTGCTCTGTTAACAAATACATCCTAATTAACACATACATAAACATTAAATCTTAGTTACATCAAAAATACCTCAATTTTAGCACATAAGGAGGAGGACAGGGAAATGCAGCAGCAACCAATGAGTATATCTGCAGATTAGTGGTGAGAAGTGTCAGGTTATAATGGGTGAGCTTTGCACCTGCTTGAATATGATTGGACATTACTAATCAGCTGGTAGCCACATATCTGGTGAGTGAGCCAGAGATTATGAAGCATGAATGAAGCAGCTAACGCCAATCAGCAGTAATGAAAGCGCAACTTCAGTGCTCTGCCTGAACTAACTCAATGCTTCGTCATTAGCCGTAATATAGAAAGCTAACATTTCTCTTACGCTGCTTTTACAGGAGTTAGTTCAGAGTGTTGTGCATTGAGATAGGACTCAGGTAATCCCATATAGGGCCTCTGTCTTGCACAGAAATTGTGGAGAAATTTGAGAAAAGTTGTTTGAAAAAGAGCGTTGAAACAGTGGGCTGCCATTATCCTTTAAACCAATATAATTATGCTAAAGAGAACATTTTTCCACCACAACCTAAAATGATTAAAAACTCTCAGCCAATAAAAAGGCCTGCAGGGGACCTCCTGAATGACTTGAAGCTAGCGGCCATTTTTATGCACCTGGTCTGCTGAAGTATGGGTGTCCACCCCACCCACCAGTAAAGCTTAACTTAGCTTTAAATTTAACTGACCAGCTGGCAAACAGACAACTAACAAGAGGCTTTAGTACAAAAGCTCTCACCACTGTTTGTTTCCATTACAGGCAGAGGTAAGGCGCGCATGTGTGTGTGTGTGTGTGTGTGTGTGTGTGTGTGTGCGACAACGGGATAACACAAGAATGCAAACAGCAGGTGTTCAGGGAATTAATATACAATACAACACACACACAACCCAGACACATGCATGCACACACACACACACAAAGGCACAGACAGCTCCCCACCACATCTCACCCCACACCACTGAAACCAGTGAACCTTAAAGTCTGGCTGCCTTGGGCCAGCATACTGATTGACTTTACACACACACACGTTTGGTGCGTGGGGGGCTGATTCACTTACAGCACAGCTTTATTGGTTGGCTACACCACACAGACTGAGAAAAAACAGAGAAATAACTATTAGAAAGGAATGTTAAACAAATGACAGATCAGGTGACAAAGACTCCCAAGAGCTCAATGGAATGAAAAGATGTACTGACCGCCGCTGTGGTAACCCATGAAATTTTAAGAGAATACATGTGTTAAAATGTTTGACATGTCGGGTTCCTGGCCGATCATGTTTCTCTTTCTCTCCTTGTCCCCCTATCTCAATCTTTTGTTTTTGTTTTCTTAACCTTTGCCCTCTTTTTTTTCTATCTGGGACAGCAATGAGGAATAACGACGAACTACTGCAAACAGTTTCCTCTCTCTGTTCCGTCTCTATCTATCCATCTCTGACACTGTGACATTTCCTTGTTACACTTGTTCTCTCACTGTATCAGGCACTGCATCCTTATCTCTCCATCCCTCCATCCTTTCCCTTTCATCCTTTGTTGTTCTCCGTCCAACGCTTCGTTTCCGAATGCGTTCGCTTCCTGTCCTAATCTCCTGTTATTTTCCACAAAGCTCTTGTACTGCTTCACTTTTACATTCCTCCTTTCTTGCTCTCCATCCCTCTCTCTCTCTAAGATAGGTATGCTCAATTTCGCTCTCTAAATCTCCCAGTTACGCAAGGAATCCTAATTGCCTTCTTCCTTTTCCTGTGAGCTCCACGCTCTACAGTGTGTCTGTCACCAGAAGCAGGGGGCTGGCGTCAAGCTACTTTGTTACAGCTGCAATCCATCCGCTTCAAATCTTTGGATAATGACACTTAGCAACACCTGCTCAGACTTTTTGGATCAAATCACTTATTGTAACCTCACTTGATTTAAAGGGCCAGAGCAGCATAACGTTACATTAAAACCTTTTGTCCAATCAGGACTAACGGAGAAGTCAGCTTAGAAGCCAAACATAACAATTGCTGTTAAATAACTGATAATGGTTTAAATTTAATTAAATTAAACATATTCTTCTGCCCTCACTTTACATGTAGGTGCACATCTATGTAGCAAGCTAAACACATTTCCAACAAAGGTAAAAGTTAGTTAATAAAAGTTAGTTTTTAGTGGAAGCAATCATAAAACTATGAAAATAGTATTTGGCAACAAATTCAATGATAGTAACTACAAATCAGAAAAAAGATGAGATACCATAAACAAGAGTTAGAACAAAAGTAATGTAAAAATGTGTGTTTACAAAAGTATAGACTAGGGGCATGTGCCACTAGGGCTATCACTATCGTAATAAAGTAGAAATGCCAAAATTAAAATCTTATCTTGGTTATCAGTAAACTGATTCCAAAAAAACTAAATTAACAAATAAACAATCACAAAACATCTATAATGAGAGGAGTACCCACAGATAATGCTCCAACAAAGGCATTTGGAGAGTAGATAAAAGATGTCTGTCAATATTTTTTTGGTCACATATCTGACAAAATGGTGGATGTAACAATGTCAGTTAAACTCATGGATGTATTATGAGAATTGGATACCGGACCCAAAGATGGCACCCATTCAGTCGAATAAGAATTGCTCGCCTAGCGCATACGCCAAAAAAGGTTTCTGGCTTCCGGGTTTACCTCCAGGGTATGCGGCCCACTGAATATGCGCAGTAGTGTTTCTCCCGCTAGCCCCGCCCGCGAGTTCCCGCTCGGCCCATAGACTTTACATTGCGATGACGTCACAGATTTTTACGTCACATGGAGGTTTTACAAATATAAAACCTCCATGGATCAAAAATTCATAATAGAAGTAATCATGATTGACCTTGTTTGCAGTTCGAGGTGTCCTGTCAACAGTTTTACAGACAGTTTTACAGTCTCTTTTACACTGGTGGCCTATGGGGAAAATGCTTCTTGGGCCACAGTTGGAATTTTTGTCTGCAATACCACAGGTGGCCACTGTAAAAAATTGGAAGCAAGGCTGAGCGGCGGTGCCGTATCCAGTTCTTATAATACATCCATGGTTAAACTGCTTTGGAACTGTGCCGGTAGTGGTTGCCACTAGCAACAGAAAGTTCAGCTGAAACAAACTGCTGGTGGCAGAATATATTAAATACTTTCATTGAATGTAAACTTTTAAGTTCTAGCTTACATATTTAGGTAATAAACTTAAGACGAAGAACTCGTGTTTACAAGAAGAAACCTTGACTGAGTCAAGTAAAACACTCAATTGCATGTTCTTAGTTACTCTATACTCTATGACATAAAATCTAAAATCGAAAGATGTAATCATGGAAAGCATTCAAAAGCATGACATGTTCAGTTCCTGTCTCCATTTGCTGACCATGTATTGTCTATGAGAGTTTACAACAGTCTACAAGTTTTGGAAAATTTTGGGGGGTTTTGTAGAACATTTGGTCTCCTATGCAACCGTTTTCTGCTGTTTTGAATCTCTGTCATAGTGATGCTAATAGGTAGTGAACTCTCTCCTATTACAGAACTGCTCTCTGGGATACACAGCAATCATCACTAGGAGATTTCGGGGCATTCACATCATATACACACAAGTACAAGTACCAGTACAGACACACTCACACAAGAGGTCCAGGACCGAAGCTAGCTTTAAGGACACCATGTCAGGACACATGGCGGGTTATTTAACAGCTAAATATTATGTAGACTCAGTATCCTTAAATTAAGTTTTGAGGCCAAACATAAATAAATATAAGGAAAGTATGTCACCACCAAGTTTGTTTTTTTATCGCAGTGTGGCAAAAGCTTTGAAACATAATTTAGACTATCAGACAGGGAATCTGTAGAACATTTAAATGAAAAATACTAAGTTACTTGAAAGTTTTTTTAAAAGTGCAAATTAGCACTGATGACTTAAGTTTCTGCAAAGAGAGAGCAAGTGAGCAAAGGTACATACAAACATGCTTGCAAAACATCTGTGTGAGATTTTTGTATGGCTCTTATCAGAAGACTGGTGGTCCTATGATTTTACTGGATATCTCTCTATCTGTATCTTCCCTTGCCTCCACTTGTCTCTACTTCATTTTCCCCAAGCCAAGCGCTTCTCATGTCTTCTGCCTTCAACATTAGGCATTCATGTGCCACCTTCTACTCCATTAATTTCTCCCAGTGATGGATAAAATTGCAAGGACCATCATAGCAACACATAACTCTGAGAAATCAAACATGATCCTTCTCAAACTCGAACTCATATGTCTGTCAGTGGCACTGCGTTTAAAACAGACTTTACATGAGGATATAAATAATTTGATTAAACTCAACATTGCCAGTAATTAAATTATCCAAATTATTATTATAACCAAGCCTGGCTACCTACCACTTGTATAAAAAAGCATGTAGTATGGTCACGGACAACCATCAAATTCAGCCCCAGTAGGATTTACACAGCAAAAGTGAACATTTGCTAACACCACTGGGGGAAATCTGCTTAGAAGACAAAGGTTTGCCTGGAGTGATGGGTTTACAGCCACTACAGCAAGACACTGATCCCACTGTTGGAGATTGTTTCTCGTGTAGGCTACGCATGCTTCTCAGAAACATTCTGACACTTGACATTTATCTGGCTAATGTTCCTCACCACATATTTGTCACCATGGGTAAAAATCTTTCTCTGTTTGTACTAACAAGCTACTGGCTTATTCTGGAGGTCTGCAATGTCTAGAATGCTAGCAATGCTAAGAGAAACTAAACAAAAGAAAGGAGAACTTGTTTCCCCAAAAAAAAGAGAGGAAAGGTAAGAGGAAAGGAGCGAGGACGAGAAGCAGAGACACTGATGATTAAGGAGCCATTAGTCAGTAAAATATTTTCCCAACAGCATACTGAAGGACACTCACTTTCACTCCATAAAGGGGAATTCTGTCTGAATGATGCGCAATACAGCTCCCTCCGTCTCATCCGCACTTTAGTTCTTGAACTCTGTGTCAATCAGGCTCAATTTTATTCTCATGTTAGTATTTCATGACTCTCTACCTCACTTCTTTTCTCTTTCACCCTTTGCAGATCTGTTTTTCCTTCTCTTCTATCCATCTTTTAGCTTTAAACCCATCGTCACCCTTCCATCACTCCTCTATTCTTCTCTTGCTTATGCCTCTGTCTTTTCAGTTACTTGTTAATGCATCTTTCGCATTCAATATCCCAGACTGATCGGATTTTGTTGAAATCTGGGGGAGTAGTGTGTCTCCTCTTTGAGTTTCATCATCTATTACTTTGTTTTCTGTCTGGTACAATTTAAATCTCTCTCCCTCATAGTCTCTATTCAATGCTGATGCCACTCAACCTCAGGAAATTCATAGTTTGGTGTTGCTGTTAACCACGCAGGCTTGACCACATTAGGGAGTCGCCTGCAAGCATCCCTTTCTTTTAGAGCCACGAGCCAAAAGGGCTATAAACCAGCGCTGTATTTGGTTAGCTCTTTTCTTTGCTGGACTTTATAGGGCTGCATTGCTTTTGTCTAGATTTACTGCTGCTGTACTGTAAGTGAATGGGGTGGGGTGGGGGTGGAGGGGTAATTTGGCCGCTGAGAGGCCACTTGACAAGAACAAGGACTGCTGCTTCCCCAACAGAGGCCAAGTCAGAAAATACGAGAGTGAGTGAACAAGAGGAAAAGAGAATGAGAGAGGTTAAGATGAATTCAGAGACTGAGAGAGAAAGTGAATGATAGAGACAAAGCTTAAAAGAGACAGAGAGATGGAGAAACACACACATGCACAGTGTAGTGACCAGTTGCTCCATAAGCTTCCAGCCTAACATAAACAGTCTGTCACTTTGAGCTTAGCTGAACATCGGACCGAAAAGGGAAAATTATGGTGTAAGTCACACTCTCGTACTGTACACACATATTGCATTCACTGCCACATACACACAAATAAACACAAATACGTACGCACACACACATATAGTGGAGGGATACACACAGAAACACACGCTGAGAAAAGAAAGTCCCTGCAGAAGGGATATAATGTGTTGCTTTGGTGACAGTGGCCTAACAAAACAGTGGCATAGCTTGTTAACATCAAACGACTCCAAGCGTGCTGCACACACACACACACACACACACACAAACCCAGACTGGCGATATAATATGACACACACTCTGAAGTCCTCCGGGCTGAGGACTTCTGTTTCAGCAGAAAGTCACAGAAGGTCATTCGTGACTCTGGGTAGTTTCTATGTGACACAGTCTTTCGTTATATGTCAAAGTTTCCAACTACAACCAATTGCATGTTTAATCCAGTGAAAGCATGAGAGTGTACGGTGTGTATTTGTGCCTGCACTTGCCTAATGATGAGTGTGCACTGTATGTGTGTTTCCGCATGCCTAAATGCTCCCCCATAAATGTGTATGTATTTCAATTTGGAATACAAATGTACCTTTTTCATGTGTGTATGAATGTGTCTGTGTGTGTTTTTGTACTATCCTTGTGAGGACCCATTTTTAGACTGTGAGAGTGAGGATATTTTTGGAGAGTGGGGACATTTTGGCTGGTCCTCATTACTTCAAAGGGTTGTTTGAGGGCTAAAAGAAAATTCTAGTTTCATACAACCTGGGTCTTATTTTAGTAGTTTTGTCCATCAAACCATCATTCCTATCTGTAACAACATCACTCTACACACCGAGGTAACTGCTGAGATCTTGTAATGTAACATTGCTAAAAAAGCAAAGACCACAAACCGTCAGACAATCAAACAGGTTTTAAACCAACCCCCAGGTTAACAAAACTTACTTTGAAGACAAAATGAAGGCAAACTGTGAAATAATCACCCAAATTGTTCGCTGCAAACATCCATCACAGTTAAGAAGCCTTCTTTGTGGTTCAACTTTGACCTACCATACTTTCCGTACTTGTGCACAGACACAGTCAGATTTCAGTTGCGCTCACTTCCAGCTTATCCTCCAAATAAAGTGGTTTAGATGATCTGTTTAACTGTTGGCTGGTTTACAACCTGTCTGATCATCTGACCACTCATTTCTCATGCTTTCTGGTAGCAATGTTCCCAGAGATCAGCAATTACTTTGGTAATGTAATGTGATATGTAAATGTGATGAGTACAAAAGACAAACAATAGCCCAAACTACAAAAATAAGGCTCAAGTTGTAATAAACTGTAATTTTCCTTTAAAGGTTAAGTTTAGAATCAGGTTGGGTTGGGGTTTGGCATAGTTGTGATGGTTAAGGTTACGGATAGGGCCTAGGAATGCATTATGTCAGTGAGGGTCCTCACAAGTGCAGTACAATTATGTGTACATTCATGCATAGTTTACAGTGTGCATTCATATGTCTGCATATATATATGTGCCTGATTTTCCATATGAATGCCAGTGAGTGTGTGCCCTTCTTCTTGTGTGTAAATTGTTTGTGTGTACAGTACATGTGAATACAGTATATGTGTGTATGTTTTAATGCTGCCAGTTTGCTCTGTTTCCCAGAAGGGCAGTGCCCACTGTCAGTGCCAGCTGGCTGCCTCCTTGGCAGACTGAAAGTCATTATATAGAAAGGTCAACAGCCCGCACACTGGAGAAACTTGGGGAAGAGAATATCACCCACTGACCTAGAACTGGAGCCTAAATATTGGTTACCCTCTCTTGTGCCATTTGGCATACTATAAATGAATCAAACATAGTTGGAAGGGCACAAAATGGTTACCACAAGATGGCCACAGATGATAGGCGTGACATTAAGAGGCTGTTTGAGAACAGCAAGCTCATTGTGGTTTTTACTTCTCAGTTAAGACTTGTCTGCTATAGCAATAACACTCGGCTGCTCCTCAGATGTATTACATCACCATCATACCCACGATAACAGTAAAGAACACTCTTCATTGAATGATGGCTTTTATTTAACAGTTACCAAACCATGCGTGCTGACTGAAGCTTCCCTCAAAGTAGCTTACATATACAGAAATACTGCACAAACAAAATACATCACTAATTAGCTCCCTGGTTTCAACAAAAGTTGGCAAAGCACCAACCAGGGTTAGCAGAGATTCATGAGAATTATCCAAACATTTGGAATACATCTTCTTCGCTGTGGTTAGCAGTTGTATACAGCATGATATATAATATTATTTGCACTGACTTCAGGCAAATGCTCGGGCTGGGGCAAAACCGAAATGAACACAGCACTTCAGTGATTACAGATTGTTTTTGATTCAATCAAATTATTCTAAATTTAGGGGACGGGAACTGTGTCAGCACAAATTAGCTGGTCTGCTACATGCACAGGTTAGCCCCAAGTTTTCAAAGATCACTCACACATGCACGCACACACACACACACACACACACACAAAGATTCCAGTCCCACCATGGAATGCCATTTCATAGCTGAGGGTGTGGTGGTTACAGCGTCCATTGACCAATCAACACCAAGCTTTGATAAGAGCCAGAAGCAGAGGCTGGAACGTGTGTGTGTGTGTGTGTCCATTCTACACACAGAAACACACACACTCACTAATGCTTGCTTGCACACTCATACAGCAGCAGGATCCTATTGTTGTGCACTCCGTGGTAGGTTGGCACGCTGAGGGGAAATGGGAGCTGTGAAAAATCTAGAGATGCTGCTGGCAAACTGAAGGTGTGTGCGAGTGTGTGTCGGAGGTCAGAGAGAGACTGGTGAAAAGAGGTAGGGAGGAAGCAAGGGAGAGGGAGACGGGGAAGAAAAAAAGGTGGAGTGAGGCACGGGTGAGAAAAAAAACAGAGGAAAGTAATACAAAGAAGAAAAAAAGAAGGCAGAGGGATGGGGAGAAAGCGAGAGATGAAGGAAAGAGAAACAAAGTTGGGGTAAAGATGAAGAGTTGGGAAGGGAAATAAAAAGCTAGAGAAAGTAGAGAAGGTGTTGCTCCTAAAAAACTTGCCAAAACTTCCTCAAAGTGCCGTTAGCGAGGGAACAGAAAAATGGGCAGTTAAAATGAGAATTAGTTTGTGTTAAGTTGGCTCAGGCAGCTTGCCGCTTCCAGCAGTGAACTCATTTAACTGCAAACACGCACATCAGCACACACATACTCAGTTTGACGTACAGTACACATATACAGTATATGGATGTGATCATACATACTGCACACATATATGGCATCTAAAAAAGCACACACAGGAGCATAGAGGTTTAATCACACACATACCCACACAAAAAAATTCCTGATTGCAGCTCAACCAATCAAAGCCCCCCTCTAGAGTTTACAGCATTCAATTTCCCCACATTTCACAGCCGTTGGTGCAACAGTTCGGAATTTGCAGCACTAAAAATCAACACTCCAGGGTGTGTGTGTGTGTGTGTGTGTGTGTGTGTGTGTGTGTGTGTGTGTGTGTGTGTGTGTGTGTTTGCAGTCCCTGTAGGGCAGGTGTGAATTGGACACGGGAGAGAAAAGCCGTCCCTGTTTTCCAATTCATTTTACCCAGCCTCGTTAAGCCTGTTAAGCCTCCCCCCAAAACCCTCCACTCAAATTAGATGCAAATGAGGTCTCAAGTGGCTTCCCAAGGAGGACATTACGGAATTGACTGGCCTGAGGTAATCTGTGAGGCTGCCTGTGAGTCCGTGTGTGTGTGTGTGTGTGTGTGTGTGTGTTGAGTGAACAGATGAGGCCACCACTGTTTTTCTCTCGTTAACCTTTCCAAATGCTCTGTTTACAATAGTGAAGAAAACAGGGCTTTTAAAGAGATTCATTCTGTAGTTATGACAGGTGGACTCACCCTTTACTTGTGGAGGTGGTGGAAGTGAACTTGATTCAAAAGTGTATACTGTGTGTAATAAAGAGACTGAGTTGGGACTAACTCTAAAGTTTAAAAGGAACACACTAGTGATTCCTCAAACTTCTATTTTGATAGATTTCTTTCCTTCTAGGCAGCCATGGTCATTCAAAGAAGAAGTCTGCCATTGTATACTTTTTCAACGTTATATATTAGTACATCCTGAAGTTATTTCATCATGAAGCCTTGTACTTAACTTTTGTGTTGTGTCTGATTTCCCTCAAACTTTCCCCCTGTACTTCTTCTTGATTTTCAACATTTGTTTTCAGTAACCTCCACAGAGTCTGTCTGAATTTGTTTGATTTGGTACATGTGGCTCGAGAGAGTGATAAAGGGAGCAGTAGAGTAGTAGCCGAAAAAGATTTTCCACTCATGATAAGGCGAGAGTCATGTCCCTTACTCAAACGCCACATGTCTTTTGTTGCATAGTATTCTGGTGTGGTGAGACCACTATTGGTGGAGAAAACTGTATCTCTTCTCTTCTATGAATTTCTCCTCATGTAATTGTTTGAACATTTCTCCAAAATGGAGATTTGGCATTTTAGTTTGTGGACCAATACTCCCGCATGAGACACAACCAAACGACAAAATTGGAACAGAAATGCAAGGTGGATCACCGTTTGAATTTTTAACCGGGTTAAACGTAAGGTGAATTTTTACTTTCAAGAGCTGCAAACACATCAGTGTCTTTTCCTGTTATCCTTTCGTTATTAACATAAGCAAACAGTTGCCTGTGAAAAAGGTAAATAGTTAACCACACCAGAAACATTTGGAACATACTGATCACACAGACTAACAGCAGAGTAGTTATTAGTGATTTGAAGCTTTTGAAGTTTCCATGGATGTACTGATTGGAATTTCTTTCACCATGACTTTTGGTCATCATTGGAATCCATTGTACGTGTTGTGAATCTAAGCTGACTACAATCTCCATGAGGGCACAAGCTGAAAAACCTTTCAGAACCATCATTCAAGCCTACAAGTTGTGAGAATTTGATTCTGAAAACATGGGTTTTTCAGTATTCTTTTAAGCCCATGTGTCCTAGTGCAATGTTTTGCTTGCCAAATTGATGCATACCAGTATCCAGCCAGTTACCTCAACATTGCATTGCCTTCGACCAATCGGAACACTTTGCTGCCAGGAAACTTCTGAAATAACACATTCAATAAATTTAAATATATTTGTGACTCTTCAGTTTATTTTAATGTTGATTGCCAGTATGTGTTGCCATAAAAATGGCTCCTTTATACCCTGATATTGAGATTGTCATAACAGAAGTTATATAAACCATTAGCATTACATTATAAATTATTAGTGGTTAAGAAATGATGACTTTATGGATGTTTTGAAGCATTCTATTTCAGTACTTTACATCTGTCTTTTCTCTTTTAGGCCACTACATATAGTTTAGAGTTAACAGTTCAAAATACGTGACACTTAAAAAAGGTGAAACAGGATCTTATAGCATTGATCAAGTGAATCTCTAACATAATATGATCACCTTTAAAGGTCACGAAGAAACACTTTACACACTGGATTTTCAGTATTTCTAAACTACTGAATAGTAAAGTTAAGGAAATATCACAGATCAATTAGAGAATTTGGGAAACTTCACTGTGGTAATTTTACTCATAACTTAACAAATTTGACACTTTTGTTACTAGACCCTGTTGTCCACATGGACTTCATCTCAGTTGTCAAACCCAAATCCCTGCTCAGGGCAATAATGCTCATCGCTCTTTCCTAAAAAGTTTCCCATCTGCCGTAACCTTTAGAACTGGAATCTCATCCATTTTAATGTTTCCCATCTCAGACTCCCTAAAATATATCTGCAGAGAGAGAGAGAAAGATGAAGGCAGGCAGAGAGGGAGAGAAAGAGGGAGGAAAAGAGCAACTCTGGGCCAAAGTCACAGCTGAAACACTGACCTGGATAAATCAGGGAAACATAAACACATAGTTTCTGGAGTGAAAGAGGAGGGAGGGGGCGCTGCTACCCCAAATATTCCACCCCAGGGACCCCCTTATCCCACCTCCCCATCACAGCCCGCTCTAATTATTTATTTTCCTTGGGTGTAAATGTCTTCGGGGGATTGCTGTGTAAAAGCCAACAGGTCCTGGGAGGTCACAACTGCCCTGTGGGATGGAAGAGGTATGGGGTTCGTTGTTCACACTCGCACATACGCACGCAAGCAACATAATCACACTATAGCCAGCGCAAACATGCAGACACAAATACACAAACATATACATGAAAACACATACATGGAAAAGTACAAATGCAAGCACAAATGCTAATCATATGTTCATATCCACCAGTACCCCCCACATACACACACACAGACACCCACACATCCACAAACACGGCCCCTAATTTCCATCTGCAGCCTACTGATTGTGTTTGTTGTCTCAGGGTTAGGTCTGTTGTTGATCCCCTGCGGAGCTTTTGGCTGCTCCGTTATCAGGCATAATCGCTTCCATACCTTAACGGCATAGGTGTGTGTTTGTGAGTGCATGTGTGTGGCTGCGGGGGTGTATACGTGTCAAGATCAGGCTAGAGGTGGCAGCAGCGTCTGTCAGAGGTCTGTCTCTGCCTTAGGAATGAATATCATTTGAAACTAACTGTCACCAGGTTGGAAAAAAAGCACTGAAAGTAATTCTTTAAGAGTAAAATCACTGTTTAGGATTTGACACAAATCACTGAGGATCTAGCCCAACTTTGGAACCTGTGAAAAACTGTGAAAAACTTTGGGAAGTCTTACTGCAAAGGGCGTGCGGGAGAATATAAAAAGATTTAAGGAGCTCACTGCCTCTTCTCACCTTTCGTTTTGACCGGTTTAAAAAATTAAATACTCACTCTAAAACTGCTTCAGGACTGTTTTCTTTACTGCCTCAATTCACTGGGGTCACTGGTGAATTTTAGGGCAGTTTCATCTATTAAGTGTATAACCAAAGTGACTGCAGCCTGGAGGTATACTTGTAACTTTTCCTAGGAATTTACCCCTTGCTTTGCATAAGTATATAGGTAATAATAGTAATAGTGGGTTATTTTCCCATTTATCAGCCTTATTGGGCTTAAATGCCTCTAAAGGTTTGAAAATCCAGCACCCACCTGAAGTCACTTTATTCCAACTAAATTTACTTTATCAGCTTTTGTAGAAATGTTTAGCCCATTACTTTCTAATTCATGGCAATAAAATATAAAAAAGATACTCAGCTGTATGAGCTGATATAAGCCTAAGTAGGCTAAACCAGTAGGACTGTCTGTTAATGCAAAATAAAACCATTAATGAATGTTGATCTGAAAATAAAATTGATTGTTTGCTTTATAATGATCACTGACTGCAGGTCAGAATTTAAATGCACTCAGTACTAGCCTGATGAACATGGATGCAAAGATAGTAGTTATTCACAAGAAAACGGCACAAATATGTATTGATCTAGTAATGAACAGGTCTGTTTTAAAAACGCATGAGGTTTTCGTTAAAACGTTTCAAAAGTAAATCAAGCGCATCGTTTGAAATGTCCAATTAACAGTGTTTTCAGGTTTTAAGCTATCTCCCTCACCCCTCATAACCTGCGAAAACATGCCATGTATGCTGCACAAAATTCACTGTTGTCCCGACAGGAATATTATAGTATTGTGGGAGTAAAGCCAAGGGAGAAAAGCGCACCATAAGGCCACAGGGCACAATGTGATGATATTTAAGATACATGATGACAGAACAATACGATTTGCTTAAACTGTCATGGAATTTCACTTACAGGCGCTCGGCATTCCTCGGTATTCCTTTAGGCACGGTCTTCAAACCCAGACCCTGGCAGTCCACATGCGACCCGGAGCAGCTGCACTTGTGTGGGCACCCAGTCACCGAAGCGGCACACACCAGGAGCGCTAAAGCCAGAGCCCAAACCCGGCAGAACTCAGCCCGCTTCTCCGGCCCGATCGGAGGCATGATATCCACTCAAATTACTCCGCGGGGGGAAAGTACACGTTGTGGAAGTAATGATCCCGAAAAAGGTCAAGAGAAGCTGTTCGACTGTGTGGTAGAATTAAAAAAAAAAAAAGAAGTGATGGGAGGCGAAATCAAATGAAGTTCGCTGTTGCAGAAGTTCACCAAAGTTTCTCACAAGAGACTCGATCAGTCAGAATCTCCTTAAAACGCTCCCTTGCCATTGAAGAAAATTGAGAAAATGAGGATTTGGATGCGACACTTGCAAAGAAAAAGTTTTCTTTTAAAACAGCCCGCCGTGCGTCACTCAACTCGTTGCGTAAAAGTCTCTCCAAATGCTCCCCATTCACAAACTCTCCGAGAAGACGTTATCAGCCTGACTCCTAAACTTTCCAAGGTGAAAAATGTTCAGCTCGGGTGTAACCTCCTTCCAGAGAACATCCCTCCGCTGCCAGGGAATAAAAAGTGAGAGCTGCAGAGGAGTTGTAATCAGAAAAAAAAAAGAGTTGAGAGAGCAGAGGCGCAACACAGACTGGTACGCCTGGAGGTTGTGAGAGTTAGAGAGGCAGACAGATTTGTAGGTTTCCCCCAAAATCCAAAATCCTCTCTCTCTCTCTCTCTCTCTCTCTCTCTATGTTGATGTCACCAGAAAAGAGAGTGAGAGAGCTCTACAAACTTTCACTCGTCCCTTATCTTCCCCGCAGAAACACTCTGCTGTATAAACTCGGATACTTTCCCACAGAGGAATAAAACTCCAAACTCTCAGTCCATGGCAGCATGGACTGCAACATTACCGTGCATGTTTTAGCTAATTTCCCAGCAACTCGCCCTCCTTTGTCATGGCCTATATATCATCTTAATGATTTACTTTGTGATCATACACTGGGTTTGAGCCATGTCTTTTATGAGCCATCTCTTCAAATAGTCCAATGCATCATCCTTTGGAGAGTCTCTATGTGTGTCAGCTTCAATGATTAATGCCTTAACAGCAGCTGACACAAAAAGGCTGTCTGATAGATCAATCAGAGTTAGTCAAAAATGTAATTAAACTTAACTCATCTTCTTTGGTGTGGGCAAGTGTCATGGAGTCCATAATGACTTGAAACAACATCAAAACTTGGATTAAGACTTGTTTGATTGGGTTTTAATTGATAACAGCAAAGATTTAAAGAAACTAAGATTACATGACCGCTCTCAAATATTTGACATAAACTTGGATTTGAGTTAAGGTAAATCTTCCTGATTATTTGGTAATAAACACTGTTAAAGCTCCTGCTCATCCTGCAACTATTCTTAGTTACTACACTGATTTCCACACATTTCTTCCCATTGGGACAGACTGCAGCAGCGAAGTGAAAAGACTTTTTCAGTGTGGATCCACTCTGAAGAGTGGGTGCCCTTCTGCAAGTTGCAGTAGTGCTGCTGCCCTCTATTGGTTGAAGGGAAAACTTCCTAAACAAAAAGTGGAGACCTCATCAATTTGCAGTTACAGCAATAAAATAATTTCACATCTCATTAAATCAGCGTCCTCTAAATCAAATCACTTAATTTGGGGATTTTTCCTGCAAAATGTTTGTCAAAAAATTTGAGAAGATTTTTCCTCAGCAGTGCCTCAGTCTATAATGAACACTGGAAAGTTCATAAATATTGTACTGTCTGGAACCCAAACTGAGTGAGAGTAATTCAGTCTCTCATTCTGGGACTCAAGCAAATTAAAACATCAGTTTTCCTGTCAGTTGGAAACCCACCAGAGACAGCCTTGTGGCCAGTTTAATATTTGATCAATTCTGAAGAAAATACATAAACAAATTTATTGTAATGTTTAAGATAAATTCTGCAAAGCTTTTCGAAAAACCATCACTTGTCTAACTTGAAATATGTTTTAATGGCGTGTCTTTCAGGTACATCTTGATTTATGGTCAGTCAGTCAGTTATGCTTATTCATACCTGAGAGTTGTCAGTTCCTTCCAGTGTTAGCGTTGGTGCAGCCGGATCAGTTTATTTGGTGCTCAAACACACACTGATGGATGATGCTGAGGAGGGGAAAAACATCACTTATCAGTTATCACAGCATCAGGTTTTCCGGCTATTTTTCTTCCAATTAAACTAGGGATCATCTGCATTCAAGTCTTGAGAGACTGAACTGTCTGCCATCAGTTGTTTAAATTTTACATTCTCAGTTACATTGTAAATGTAGGAATTTGGTTGTTAAACACACAGACATGTATACAGGGTGAGCAGTGTCTAATTTAGCCATACATTTTCTTAATTCCCTGTCTACTCTTTAGATCTTTAGATAGGCTCGCTATCCTCATATTTTCATCTCATTTTCTTTTTTCAGAAATTGGCTTATTGAAAATCTCCCTCACACAGTGCCCTTTACTACTGAAGGGACAGAAGAAAATGAAGCTGCTTTGAAACGGTTTCGTGTCAGATTGATGGCTGCAGCAGGGCAAGCAGAGCAGCACAGTTCATTTCCACTGCAACTAACTCCATCTCCTCCTGAGGGATCCCCAGGTGGCCTTTGGCATACAGGGGAAATTAAATCCCTCCAGAGTTCCCTGGGTGTGCCCCGAGGTTTCCTCCCTGCTGGCCATGCCCAGGGAGGCACAGGAGAGAGCAGCCTGTCAAGGACAGTAAGCCTGGCCTCTCTGTGGGTAAAAACCCATTTCAGCTGCCTGAACTTGGATCTTGTTGTTACCACCACCAAGAGCTTACATGCAAGGGGTGTAGCAGTGAAACAGTACCCAGACAAACACATCCTAAATTGAAAGCATTGGCATGTGGGAATAGCCAGATAGTGCTAAGTGGCTACCACAATGTAGTATATTCAAAATCTGGGATTTTATCAATAAATATTAATGCTAACAATCTGAAAGGCTACCAATACTCATTTTCTGAAGCATGGATTGTATCCATATCAGATGTGTTTCCCTGCTACCGCTGTCTTTTAACAATGAGATACACCCACACACACACACACACACACACACACTGCTTCCCATTAAGGGCAGATGACTATGGCAAACTGAAGGATACCAACAAGCCTGTATGCAAAAGATGTTACACAGGCAGAACTAACACTGTAAACTCTAAACAACATGTCCCATTTACCCATTTTGTTGAAAGATGCGAGTTGTATGCTGTTGTTAGGCTTGCTAAGCTAACATAAACCTGAAGCCAACGTAAAACATCCAGCAATTGCCTCGGCATTTCAACAACAATGCACTTTGTGTTTCTTTAACTCAACATTCGCTGAATGTTGTAATGTGGAACAAGTGACTTTACTTTTGTTGCTTGTGTTCAGCTACTAACATTTCAAACAACGTGTGTTTGGTGCGAGCGGTTTTTTATTTTGAATGAGACTGGCTCTTATCAGACATCTGGCATTAGCTACACATTAATATGTGAATAGGTAAGTACTAAAATGCTTCACAAAAGTACAATTGTTAAAAATAAGACCACAAAAACAATAGCAGTAGTAACATTAGCTAGTACGCTAGTTAGCCTGTAAAAAGCTAACAAGGCATACTAGGCCTTAAAAATGTCATTAGTGGAGACGCAGACAGCACAAGTGTCCTTAATGTTTGTACTCAGTTCTTTAACCTCTATTTATTTCTATTTATGTTTTCTGAATGGAAAGTTTTCATATGTAAAAAGTGTTCTTACCTGTTTGCTGTGTTGCCGCTTGTGGAAAGAGTGAATAAATTTGACATGTGAGCCACAAACTGGAGTCTTCTGCTTCTCTTTCTGTTTCTCTCGCTCATATATTTGAGGAGAGCTGAGACTGAGCCTGGACAGTTGATAAATTAAGGGGGACAGAATATTAATTTAATTGTTGGGAGTGGTGGGTCTCCCTGTCTCCCCATAAAATGACACATATGGCAACATGCTTGTTAATAAATTTCACATGTGCTCAACTGATGTCAAGTTCTGGTTGTTCGTGGCTTATTGTGCACCCCTGTGCACTACTCGTCATCAAGAGAAAGTTGCTGGCAGTGATGCCATGGGGATCATGTCACATACAGTAAAGCATCATTAGATGCAGAGGTCATGACCCTGTGAGTCAACCACCATTCACCTCCAGATTAAAAGGAATTAATGATCTTGAGCAGAGAATAACTGACAGGAGAGCACATCTAAATCCATACAAAACCAGAAAAAACAATGGTTTTGTGGAAACATCTGGTGTTGCTTTGTCTCCATGTGTTGCATATCCGCTAAATGAATAAAGGAGAGACACAGCATACATACTGTATATAACACGTAAAGATAGAGAGGGAAGGAAAACTGTAAAACAAAGAAAAGGAAAATACTGTAGGAAGACAGAGCCACACACATAAATCAGACTGATCTCATTTTCAGCACTCTAACAACAATGTGGCAACAGTTTTATTCTCTTGCCCTTTGCTGTTTCTCTTCTTGTTGGTAGTAGTTCAATGTTTTCACAAATGTCCTTAAAACCACTGTTTGTTTTCTTTTTTTTTCTTTTTTTTTTTGAGATTGGTCAGCTGTTCAACTTGCATGGTAACACGGTGAATATACACACCAACTTAGACGAGAGAATGATTTTGTTTTCATGACTTAACAGGCAAGCTGATCAACGGGCCGCTCTCCCAAACACGTGGTGTATTTCTTTACAAATTTAAGAGGGGTAAAGGAAGAGCCTCTGAAAGAGAAAGAATGGGGAGCAGAGAGTGAATAGAGCTTCTTTGAGAATGAGTTTTGAGATAATGCCACTTGCTAACGTAGTTTTGTGTTGACATAAGCACACAGTAAAAGATCTACTGGTACACATGAATGATTATATATTTACATTTTTCATCACTCAATGGGTATTTTAACCAGAAAATCTATGTCCCAGAAACTTTGTGTGTATCAGTAACTCTGTCCGACACATAAACCATGGATGTCTTCAGAAAAGCTGGATGTTGCGTTCCAAGATGGCGCTCCATTCATTCATTTCTATGAAAGTTGCTCACTGGATACATATGCCAAAATAGCCTCCTCAGGTTTCCTCATGCTGCCGCATTTTTGGTCCATACAGCATGTGCACTATAGTCCCTCTCCGGCCGAGCCGACTGAGAGCATACGAATTTGTGACTTCCTCTGGCCGAGTTGGCTGACTTCCTGTTGGCTCCCATCACATATGAATGGGATAAAATAATCATATAGGTCTTCTAGACTTTCCCAATTTTATTTTAAAGAGTCATTTTGGGGGGTGTTTGGCGCTCACAAAAATTGTCCCGCTGTTTTACTGCCGCACCTCTTCTAATGATTGTATATGGGGGAAAAGGCCTTTTGGGCCAGTGTGCGTCAGGTGATGCTGCAATACTGAGTAAATGGCTGCATTTTATATATTGCTTTTATCCAAAGCAATTTACAATTTTTTGCCTCTCATTCACCCATTCACACACACCGCCGTTCATGAGGACTTGACATAGACCTACATCTTTCTCTTTGGATTTTAATCCTAAGTGACACATTTTCACTGGGGGAGTCTGTTCCATTAGCCTGTTATCCAAGCTACCATTTAAATACATACTCTCAGTCATTTTGGCTACTACATGTCTGTCCTGTTGATGTATGCACGTGGAATCCCAATTTCCCTCAGTGGGATAATTTAGCTGATAGGAAAGTCTAATTTTTCTAAATAATAATGTATGCATGTCATTTTTATATTTTTGGGTGATTTCAAATGTAGCGAACATGATTTGTAAATTGGCTAAAATGGAGAAAAATTAAATAGTGACAAGCAATTCCTTCCTTGAGGTTAGGAGACATGTTTAAAAAAAAAAAAAGTGGTCAATTGGAAAAGTCCCATCTCTGAAAGCAATGAGAGTTTGGGCAAAGAAATAATGAAAACAATTGCACTGCCACAAAAACAACACATTGAAACACTCAAATTGAAGGAGTGATCATCCTTTTTCCTTACACAAACCACCACTTATGAGTGTATGAAACCACTCTCTGACGGCTTTGTTTGGGCTCATTGGGATAAGATGCATGTCATTAACTTTTGAGGTTGAGGGTTTGAAATTTTGCTCAGGACCTTTGATTCATGATCCCTTCTTGAGCAGTTTCTCGCGGAGTCTCTACTGTATTGCAGTGAATTAAGCGGAAAAACTACCGAGTCCTTTACAAAATGAGACATTAAGCATTTGTGAAGTGAACAGAGTTGGCTAAAGCTGAACGTGTCACACCACATAACTACTGCCACTCTTTCCCTCTCTTCTTCTTTCTTTCCTCACTCTTTCTCTTGCCATCCCTCGGGTGCCCTTTCAACCCTCCATCTCATTCTCTCTGCTTTTAATCTCTCAAACCTCCCCTCTTTCTCTTCCTGTCATTCTGCCTGTCATCGACACATTCTCCTTTTATTTCTCTCTTCCTTCCCATTATCCCATCATCTTTCTTTCTGTGTAATTCTCTCTTTATTTCTCTCGTCCCAGTCTCTGTATTTTTATGAGCTGAGAGACAGTGTGCTAATAATTAGCATCTTTCTGTGGTGCAGGACTGGGCTAGTGACCGGAGTAACAGCTTCACGCTTCACTGCTCACACACACACAGGGAGAGGCAACCAGGCACGCATTAATATCATGCTGTCACACGGAATTTCCTCTCTGTTTACCAAGTCTCTCTCACATAAGACAAAGACATATTCCAGCCCAGGCTCCCTAGGAATTACATTTATATTGGACAATAATGGAGGATATGTTTCACATTCAATGCCAATGTTCAGTGCCAATGCAGGATGTAATGTGCTGGTTATGTAGAATGGCTAACAATTTATGTTAAATTAAAACAAAAATTACTTAAAATGAATATCTAACCATGATGTCAATGTTTTCCTAACCTTAAACCTGCAATAACAGATTTTTTGGGGGGCAGCAGAAACAAGTTGTGAACACAGCATTGACATATCGTCACCTTTTAAGTTGATGTTGCGAACTTCAGTAAACGAGTCTACTGTTGTTCTTCTCGCTAACACAAAATGAAGAAAAAACTAGCGGGCCATGCTGAACAGATAATCATGATACCAAACCAATCAGAGAAATAATTTGATGGAGAAATTTGGGTTCAACACCATAGATGGAAAAATCATGGATAAAAAGGTAAGGTTGTTTTGTTCGACATTGTAAAATGCAACTGACTTACAGTGATGTTAGCTTAACAAAGCAACGTTAATTCCACAAAATATTTGATGATTAGGCTGCATGGGTTTCATTTAATTTTCATAAATCACTACTAATTTTTAAATTTTTTTCAAAAGAGTGACAGCCCTTTTAGCTTCCTCCATTTTTGACTCTCTGGTTCTCTCCGTTCTGTCAAGACGGTATGAATTCATATTTCAGTTCTCCAAAGTCTAATTATACGCGAAGCACCACACAAATTAATTTTGCTTCTGAGAGTAAATCCATTAATTGCGGTGATTCTATTGAAAATAATTAACTGTGGTGTAAAATGTTGCTGTTATAATGTCGGTGTTACGGAGGCCTCTGTCTTTGTCTTCCAACTTATAACCCTCATAGTTCCTTCTTGTCATCTCCCTCTTCTACACACGTATTTTCCCATCTTTTGCTCTCTGTCCCTCCTCCTCTTCCACTTCTACTCTCTCCCTCCATCCCAGCAAAGGGCAGATTAGAGAATAATTGGTGGAAAGTTTGGGCTTCTCTTCACACTGGGCCTCATCTATTTAAATGGTCTGATATCTGATGGCACATTATTGGTTCACGCTATACAGCTGTGTGAGCGTATGCTGGCAACTCTCTCTGTGTGTGTGTGTGTGTGTGTGTGTGTGTTCTTGAGGCTTTGTACTGGTATTAGTGTAGGTGTCTGTTCGCTTAATTTTGTAATTTTTGTATGTCAGTGATGAAGTATGTCCTCTTACAGTACGTGTGTGTGTGTGTGTGTGTGTGGTTTAATGGATCTTTTAGCCAGGCAGATCTTTGGCTAAGCTCTACTGTGGCCCCTGCAAAGCTATTATCTCCCCATACACTGTGTACACACTTCCTCCGTGTGTGTGTGTGTGAGAGAGAGAGAGAGAGAGACAGAGACAGAGTGAGAGAGAAAGGAAAGCCAACTTTTAAAGGGGGCTATCATAACATCCCCATGTCACTTTGAACACACACACATATAATTATGCTTATGTGTAATGACAACGGACCACATTTGAAGCATTTTGGGGGGAAAACCCTGACCAATAACATCCCTTTCTTTATCCTCCGTCTCATATAACTACTCAAACTTTAGTCTTTACTTAAGCTCTCATTCTAGGTCTAACTTTACTAATTTGATTTCATCTTTCAACCCTTGTCCTACTTTAGAACATATTTAAGTCCTGAATTTTGCTGGCATTATAGTCCAACAGGTGTAACTCCTATAGGCTTCCAACTTATCCTAGGCAAACTGTGTCAGCCAAAACTGCTTAACACTTTAAGACTTTCTGCTTACCTAAAAAACACCAGGACATTTAAAAATCCTCAAGCCAGGAGCGTGTGCCAGGAGCACAGTACCACAGGAAAACAATTGCTTTCCAGTGATTGTCCATTAGGTCTTGTCCTTCCTTTAACCTTGATTTTAATCCAACCAGTCCTTCTCTACTCCTGAATTTGGCCCTTTATTTTAGACCTGCAAGTCTAACTCAAGTCAACCTTAATCCCACCAGACCAACTTTAGTCCTACTTTAAAGTCTCTGGTCTAACTAGCCCAATTTCAGTTAGTAGTAACTCTATAATCATTTTACTGAATGGACTCTTAACATTGACAGGTCAAAAAGGTCCCCAGGTCTCTAATAAACCCCTGTCCCCTGAAACTCCACAACTCAAGAGTTAAATAATGCACAGCGCTTTTCTCAAGCACAGTAATACGAGTACACACAAACACACACAGACACACACACTTGTGTTTCTGAATGGGCAGTTAAATAATGCCATATGTTGCTCCAGCGGCTTTGTTTCATTGCAAGGATATTTTTTCTCTTGCTGCTTCCCATGTTGCGTTTGATTGATGGTCTAATTTACTAGAATATCACACTGACACACACGCTCACACACAGACACACACACACCACCAAACCGGCAGCCTGGTTTGTGTGTTAGAAGGCTTATTTTGCCCATGCAGATCCAAATGTCTGTGGACAGGCGCAGTTAGTGATACTCTTAAAGTATGTTTCACTCTTCAAAAATACTGAAAGAAAACCTACTAAAATCATCTGTTACAGTGTGATATAAGTTACAAAGATGTATATGGAAAGATCTTTCTTTTTTCTTCCATTCTTTCTCAGTTACTCAGGATAATCTCACAATTCTTTTACTCTAAATGTAATTTTGAGCGTAACTAATGAAATTCCAATCACCCACATTGTATTGGGGTGGTGGCAAAAGTCTCAGCCATGGATATCTGAAAACCTTGATATATAAAAAACTAAAAATACATGCATATGCCACATGTGATTTGGGTGAACTGACCATTTAACATCTCTCCCTTGTCCATCTAATCAGACACAGCTTGAAAGACCTGGAAACAGTTCAGAAAGCCTCGCGATACAGTTCTGTAAAGCTATTTGTTACTTGCTGCAGGTCTTGAACACATTTACAGTACACGCTGTGTATAATGGTTGGGCAGCCATGTGTTTGTGTGATTTAGGGTTCAGTAATAATAACTCATTAAACTCTAAACTCTGTGATTAAACTACTGATTGACGAGCAGCACATCTACACAGCTGACCCTTTGTGTGTGTGTGTGAGAGAGAGAGAGAGAGAGGGTTTTAAGGCTTGTGTTGTCCCACAGCTCTAAGCTATTTACTGACAGACACAACAGCATTTATCTGCAGACAGTAAGACAGGAAACAGATCTGTGTGTGTGTGTGTGTGAGTGTGTGTGTGTGTGTGTGTGTTTGTGTGTAACGGCCAGTTTAAAACATATATATTACTTACTATTTCATTTTCTGGATACTCTCTCTTTCTTTCATTTCCTTGCATCATTGTTGGCATAAATAGTGAAATGAAGTGTTGCCCAAGGATTGAAATAAAAGTTATTTCTTGTCCTTCTTTGGCAGTTTGGTTTATGTTTTGACAGTTGAATCAATAAAAAATCCTTGAGTGTAGTTTCAGTGAGTGGTTTAGAGTCTGAGGGAGATACAAGAGAGACAGACAGAGAAAGAAAAAGTGAGAAAGAGAGATATTTAAAGGTTGTTCTGAGTGGCATATACCCAAGTAAAATATTTCTGTTCACACTGGCAGTAGTAGCCCCAATCACTAGATAAACCTGCTAAACACACACAGACACACACTAGGTTCCTGATAACTGCTTTTATAGTCCTTTGTCTGACAGGAAAAAAACAGAGCTGAGTAAACGATAGAGTTTGTGGCCGAAACGACGAGAAAGATGGAGAATATGCTGAAGTTACTCTCTATTTTAAACAGTAGTGTGTGTATGCATATGTCACTGACCATTGAGAGTGTACTCTTCCTTTACATATGCTCAAATTAGTCCCAAAGATGTCATAATAGTTATATAAAATGCGTTTTAAGTGTGGTGATAGCTAGAATAAAACCAGCATTGCCGTAACAGAAGCTGCACCAACTTCTGCCAATGCCAATGATGTATTTATGTGTGTAAGAAATATATATAATATATTTGATATCATTGTCCACTGCCCTCAATTAACCCAACATAGTTCAATAAGAAGAGAGTTAATTTGTATGAATCTGTGTCATCTTCTATTAATTTGAAGTGAAAGCTAATTATCTAGATCTAGACTTGTAGAGCTACACTCCATGGGGAATGTTAGTAAAGGCTGTAGGGCACTGAAATTGTATGTATGTGTTTGTGTGTGTGTGTGTGTATTCAGTGCAGAGGTTAACCTCTTCTTTTCCTCCCTAACAAGGAACGGCCAAAGGTCGTGATACAAATGGAGGGAGAGGAGGAAGGAGGGATGAAAGGATAAATTGTCAAAGGAGGCAGGGAAGGAGACTTGAGACTGACTGGAAGACAGAAGTCTAATAAGGTCTATAAATAACCAGGTAACGGCTGTCAGAGAACCACTGAGCTGGTCCAAAAACAAATCTTGACACAAGATTTCACAACTTTTGTCTTTTTTCTTTGTCTTTTTTTTTCTCTTCATTTGTAATGCTTATTTTTGTTTTATAATACAGATCTCACACATGGAGCTTCACTCACCAACTTCAAGTACATTTTCTGTTTTTGGGTCATGTGTTAAAGGCAGCCATAATCAATGTTTCAGCAAAGATGATTTTGTAATTTCCCCCGCTCATGATATTGTGAAATTTCCGAGTATATTCTCTTGCAACATGAGAGTGAGAAAAAGTCACTAAATTCCAGATTTTTACAAAAGGAATCGGCTTTAATAGGCAGTTTGCCCTTATTTGTACTAAAATAAATTATGTGTGTATGAAGACTGGACTAAACATTTTTGACTTAATCTTCTCAAAACATGTCACAGCAAATATATGACATATATACTGACAAATATATGAATTCATCAATGTTTTAAAAATGGGGTTGCCACTTTTTGAATGGGATATGATTTTAAAAATGCGTGTGCTTTTGCCGTAAACCTCTCTGAGAAAATGTTGGGTATAAAATGTTGCAACAGCCAAACACAAGAGAATCTGGGTTTACCAGTTTCATTCACTAATTCATTCAGCATTTTGTCATGCAACTTCTTTCCTCTGACAGCATTTATTCAGAGTGGGAAATCTGAGACTCTGAAAATATTTGTTTTCTGAAAGTCACCACTTTGATTGTGCACACACAGAAATCTCACACATACAGTAATAGCTCAGGTGTTACGGGGGAAATGACTGACTTTACTGGAAAAGTTAACATGGTTCATGAGTTCAAAGTGTGAAATCTGAATAAACGTATCTGCCTTTTTATCTCTCTTCCCTGTCCTCTCCATTAACTTCCTGTCGCTCTCACCCTCCACGTTCACCCTGTCTGTCCTCCCTTCTTCAATCTATGCACTTTCCTTTCTGTCTGTCTGTCTGCCTGTCTACATTCTTCCCTATCAGATAGCTGCAGTCTTATCGGTGTGGAGGTGCTGAGTACTGAGCAGCTCCACCGTAACAACAACACATTCCTGCCTGCAATGTGTCTGTGTGTGTCAGTGAATGTGTGTTTTAGTTTAAGATATGAAAGTAAAGTTAACGGATGTGTTAGTCTGCATGAGTGCATCACAGGGAAAGAGAAAGACAGGATCTGTTTTTGTGAGGTGCAGGAGTATGTTTTTATAGATATGAAAGTGATGCGAAAATAAATTGATGTGTTTGTGTGTGTGTGTGTGTGTGTGTGTGTGTGTGTGTGTGTGTGTGTGTGTGTGTGTGTGGACACATTCCTCTTCGCCACCTCCAGACCCGGCTGACTCTGCTCTGAAGGCCAATCAAAACAGACGTAAATCGCGGCCAGATATAAAAGCCATGCCAAGGCAAAGGACTGTGTGTGTGTGTGTGTGTGTGTGCGTGTGTTTGTGCACACATATGTGGGTATGTTACAAGGGAAACTATACTTCTGTCTTAACTTAATTTAGCAGCAAAAGCTAAAATTAGGTCTTCATATTATGAAAACATTGCAAAAGCATTTCGTTTGGTATTCATTTCAATCTCAGAGTTTCAAAAATATCAGATTATTATCATAGGATCTTAATAATTTTATAATAAATAATAAAAACATAATTGTGTAAGGTTCAGATTCCATCATGGGAAAAAGATGCTTATAGGTAAGGTTGCATAATGAACATTAACGGATGATTTTATTTTTAGATCAGTAACAAAATTGTTACTAATAGAAGAAAAGGTTTTGCTGCAGAGAAACCTTTAATGAAACTGGGCACTTGTAAAATGCTTTGACACAAATTTAAGCTGACTTTGTCCTGTTTAACTGCCAGCATGGATCACTGGCTAATTTACAGCATGTTACCTGATCCACCAAGGGAATACCATCATAGGTGTGTGTGTGTGTCCGTGTGTGTGTGTCTGGCTGTGTGTGTGTGTGTGTCCGTGTGTGTGTGTGTGTGTGTGTGTGTGTGTGTGATGTGTGTGTGTCTGGCTGTATGTGTGTGTGTGTTACAGGATCTATGGTAATGCTATTACCCTATCAGCATCTCATTTCCACCCCCAGTTCTTTGCCTGTGATGCTATCTGCTCCATTTATGAAGATATGATTACAAACATGCAGCTCTTCAGTCTGGTATGAAAGATGTGCATACCTGAACGCATGTGTGTGTGTGAGTGTGTGTGTGTGTGTGTGTGTGTGTGTGTGTGGGGGGGGGGGTCCATGTTAAAACTTAACAGCAATGTTATTACCATAGCAACACTGAACATATTATTAGGGGAGATGCAACTTTATTGAAACATGTGCAGGAAACAGCTTATTGATTTTAATCAGATTATTGACAATAAACATATTACTAAGCACATGTTAAACAAAGCTAGGAAAACTCTTCATATTAAGAGTAGTAAAGATACAAAGGACTGGAGGGACGGACATGAGATGAGAGAAAAAAAAAACCCACAAAAGATTTACAGAGGGAACAGTTTACAGAGGGTGAAGTATGAATGACAGAGAGGAAGGAGAGAGCTGCCTTCTGGACAGAGTAGAGAGTGTAAAAACAGAAAGTTATCATTTTGAAACCCATAACTGGCTGTCAAACCCTAGGCAGAAGCAGTCAGGTGAGGGACAGAGATCTAGGAAAAGGAAATGAAGAAGACATGTTATCTTCTCCTTCATAACAGCAAGCATTGCCCTTCTCTGCTCCCTCAACAGAAACTCATTGCTCTAAAGCAAAGCACTGAACCCCCAGCTGCTCCAGAGGAGCTGCTCCATGGTCAACTCTACAAGATTACACTTGAACTGGGCAGCTCCCAGGAGTGTGTGTTTATGTGTATGTGTTTGATGTGTGACCCTTGTTCCTCGGTGGCTACCCCCCCCCCCCAGCTATTCCAGTAGAAGAGAATTGGGCAGCGCCAGGGTCAGTTTCTGCTGCAGCAGATATTTATCAAGCAGTTTTACACCACATTTGTTTATCCCATTCTGAAAATCCAATAGGACAATCAGAGTACCTGTGACATGTGGTGATCATAGGTTTATTCTAAAACCAGCACTTACTAATTATTAATATTACATTAACAATAATGTCCAGATATTTGCTGTTCTTGACATTAAAAATCTCTAATGTAACTGCAACTTTTTCCTGATAAATCCTGATCACCTCCAACTTTTGTTGCAAAGTGTACAGCACATTTGTATGCGGCTCTCCAACAGAGCTGTAGACTTGGTAAATGGACTACATTTTTATAGCGCCTTGCATGGCTACAGAGCATGAATATTTAATTAGTGGACTAATACATTGAAAGAACTGTGTAAATAAAACACTACTGACACAGTTTTGAAAGGAAAATGTTCAAATACAATGCCATTTTAGTGTCCAGCTACCTGAAAGACTACACTTACTTGTCCTTAAGGACTTGAGACTTGAGACTTGCTATTACGAGATTTGCGGCTTGACTTGGACCTGTCCCAACAGCCTTAAAGTAGAGGTTCCTCTAAAATTGGAGGTTGTGACATTGTTAAACATGATACTCCATTTTGGTGTAATCATACAGTCTGTGAGACCAAAAAAAAGTCTTCCACCATTAGAGATACTAATATCTCCAGGATTTAATGTTTGATTGGAGCCACAATTGGTGCAGTTTCCACTGAAATCATGAATCAAATCACAAAGGGTTCACATTATATCTGGGTTATCAGGGCTCCTAAAACTCAGCTTCATTTTAGTTTCTGTTTGAAAATATGAGACTGACTGAGCTCTAATGAAATAAATCTAGTGTAGCTGTGCTGTAATTTCCACTGTTTTTCACTCCAGCCAGCCCGAGACACTGAAGTCATAACATCAAAGCCACCAGCCTGCTGGTAAAAGGGCAACACCAACTCACCAGGAGTCAAGCTCCCATGGCAGGACACACACACAAGTGAACATGCACGGCTCCATGCTACTAGCTTATCTCTGATCCACCATCTCCCTTCCTGCGGTTTGGGTCTGATGAAGCCCTGTACTTCAAAGTTTGTGTGTGTGTGCACAAACTGTATGTGCATGTGTGTGTGTGTGGATGTAATAGAAAGCACCTGCACTCATTGAGGCGGGGAAATAGTTTGTGTGAAACAACGAGGAGACGTGGATGGATGAATGAAGCGATGGCTGGAGAGATTGAAGGAAAGATGGATGGATGAATGAAAATATAATTTTTTTTTTTCATCTGTAAAACAATTTTCACAAAGCAGTTTTGTTGGTGAAGCTTTAGAAATAAATTACATTAGACTTGATAGAGACGGACGGATGGATAAAACAGAGACAAAACGTACAGATGGGGGGGGGGGGGCGTCGCCTGAGGATGAAACAAGGAGATGAATTGGATTAAATGCGAAAGGTAGAAAGGCTAAGGTAGGATTGGAAGCGTGGATGGAGGGACGGAAAGAATGAGAAGGAGGGGATAAAGGAGATTGAAAGATGGATAGCAGTGATCAAATAAAGCAAAATAAAGATAAAAAATATGGAACACAGCAGGAAAGAATAAGGAAGAGAGGATTTTAAGCCTCTGAGGGGATCGTACGGTGGATGGATGGGAGGATTGACGGAGGGATGGGAGGATGAGGAGGATAGAGCGCAGTTGAGAAAGTAAATGAGAGACAATTGAGGCAGCGGGTGAGGCTGGAGTAAGTTCTCATGACTGGAGATTTAAGGGGTTTTGGAGCAGTTTGAAAGAGTTTGTATGGATACAGCAGCACTCTTTCATAGTCATTTGTTATTCTTTTTTATTTTGCTTTGTTTTACATAATAATTCCTGGATACAGACAGGAAATATGGGGGGCAGAGAGAGTTAGTCTTGTGCCAAAGGTCAAACCCACAGTCTTGCAAATATATGGGATGTGCCAAAAACACAGCAAGCCTCAACAGACACTCAATTCTGCATGGTCGTTAGTATGCTTAACAGAGAACAGAGGCCATCGCTGGAAGATCGACAGCATCTACAGGCTTTGTCTGGTCATATTTTGGTGGAAACGTGCTAGTGTAGCTTTACAGCTCAAAGGAGGATGGCACTGTCCTTCATCCAAAAGCTTTTACAGTTTCTTAAAACAGCGAGAGTGGTGATACACGAGTGTCGCTATTCTGTGGACGAAAGCAAAAGAGAAGGAGGTGCTAAACAAATGATCACGTAAGGACCAATTGGACAGAAAGTCTCTGGGGTCATTACAAGTTCACTTAATTTTATGGTAAGCTCACCATTGGATCTTGACATGTTAAGTAGAGTTTTTGGCTTGAGAATGATAGATGAAAGATCGAAGGACCATCAAAATCATTTGGGTTCATCCTCAGGAGCCCATGAATCGCCACCTCAAATCTCATTGTCGCTATTATATCTTGTGGTCCAACGTTGTGACCAAAAAGTGGCACTACTGGAAAGCTCATTGAGTATCCAAAGTAAAAAGGCTTCACCCTGAAAAAAATTGAATGTACACAAGTAGATACCTGAATAATTCATTTCAATGAGCTGCACACACCACTGGCAGCTGTATTTGAACGTCCAAGCAGCCAATAAATATCAAACTGACAAAATGTAAAATATATATTTAAGTTTAACATTGCAGAAACACTGACATGAATTTTACCCCTTAGAAATGTTGGATGAGCATATGAAATAACACCAACGTCTCTCTGTGGTTTCAATGTTTTACCTTCATTCATCTATTGGTGAATTTCTGCTATTTCTTACCACCCCAACTTTAATTTCTAGCTTCTCCATCTTTTCCGCTTTCCCACACTGTCACAGCTCCACCCATTCACAAATTATTAAGTTATCATTTCTGGCTAATCATTTCCTTTTTTTGCCCACGTTTGTGAACCAATCAGATGTTGGTGGTGTTACTCTTTAAATATTTTTGTGATTCACAACTCAGCCTTTCCCATCAAAACCTTGTTCTTCAGATTGTTTCGGAAGATTCAAATGAGGGGTTAAACTTTATACTAATAAACATTGTTATACGTTTAAAATCAGTCTCTCCTTATTGATTTAAAAATAGAAAATGACTGGATCAGAATCTTTTCAGTTCCCTTCAACAGTCTATCAAATTGACACCAGGAGAGTGGACACACACACACATACACACACACACACACACACTCTCACACTTGGATTTTACCCTTTTTAACAAGATGTCACAGGAAGGAAGGGCTTGTTTTTATTGAGTGGTACTGATGGTCTGATCTTTGAATCTCACATCCCAGAAGATGATCAGTTTAATCCCAAAATGAGTCACACACTACTGGAACACTCTAACATTTATGTAAATCATTACTGGAAACAAAGTCAAAATCTATTGTGTATTCTTTGAGTTTATATCTACATTACTAATGAATATCTCAAGAGAGTAACAGTTTAGAAGATATCAAAATGTATACACACTCCTTTGTGTTCCCGGAATGAAAATGTTGTTTCTCAATGTGCAAGTTATTAAGAAACTAAAGCTGCATAATAACAGAGTCTGTTCTTCTCATGCCAAAACTAGATGACTGATACCATTAAACATCAATAGAAGTCTGTGAGTCACAGACTCAATTAATGGAAGTGATGAAACGCATGCACATCCAAACAGTGTTTTCCTGAGGGTTATTGGGATGTTTGTTTTAGAGAAAGAAAGTGAAAGACAGATGGAGAGGAATGAGTGTGAAAGGGGCAGAAAGTAGAAACATTATCCAAAAGTGAGTGGGAAAAGCTAAATAACGAGCATTCATTTGACAGAGCAGGAGAAAAACCCCTTTTGAAAGTGGCTTATTAGATTTCACTGTACTTTGCTTTTAAACGCCAGGAGTTTGGGACAAAATTACATGTTTCAGAGCACTGTTAGCAAAAAATTCTGCCTCGAGTAGCAAAAGCAAAGACATTTGTCTCAACAGTGGAGCGGCCGACTATTCATTTTGAGCAGAAACCCATGTAATTTACTGCTTTCCCAAGCACAATGTAAACTAAATTACAGGTTGTAATACAATGGCTTACACTGATAACAAGGCCATTCGGCTACAAGGGAAAGAGTCAGAGGGTTGGCCCATGCCCATGTGCGAGCACACAAGTCATTATCACATATACACACACCCTCACACACACAAATCATTGTGAAGTTTAAGACGACACTGTAAACTTTGCTATGAAAGTCTATTAAGGCCAGATCTAGTGATAATCTTTGCATTAGTTTACTAAAGCGAGCAGAGAGAGCTCGGGTCGTTACAGTTTCAACTAAACATTTGTTAGAATTATTTAAGCTCAGAGCAGAGAAGGAAAAGAAAAAAAAGTTTACATTGCTTTGCCCGGGCCCTCGATTTCCTTTCCCAGGATATTAATGAGGAAATGACACACACTTGTAAAGAAAGAAAGAAAGAAAGAAAGAGAGGGAAGAAGGAGAAAAGAAAGAGGGAGTGAGGGATGTAGGTTTCAGGGGGATGAGGGCTGGTGATTAATCCCGCTTTGAGTCGAGTCCGCCGGGAATTCCATCAAAAGGACGGAGAAAAGGGGATTTTAATTGCTGTTCCCTCCACATTTCCCAAAACGCTTACCTACCTCTACCCTCCCCACCACCACCCGCCCTCCATTCCTTCCCCTTTCCTCCGCCATCCTGGTGAGGGGGGTCACCCTGGAATCCGGCAGGCCTCCCACCGCACACATACACACACACACACACACACACACACATACATAGACCCAGAATTACTTTCAGATGTGGAGTGAAAGCAAAGGTAGATGTGTATGCGTGTGCTTAAAATGCCACCTCACACTCTACGGCCTGTGTGTAGCTCCTCATTTTTGTATTTAAACGTGTGTTTATCTTGCTGTCACATGCGTCTGTGTGCTGAAATCCCACCTGTATTCAGTTACAGTATAATCCAGGATCCTGGTAGGACAAAACCATCAGTCCTACCCAATGTGTTGATAACCTAACACAAAGCAGTGACCCTTTTATGGCTGTTAGATTCGTCTATGTGGATAATACTGCCAGCAGTGTGTGTTCCCGCCACATCTGGCGTGTGTTTCATCCTTCTGCTGTAGTGACTGTCAGAGTGGAGACTGGGGACCCATCAGAGGTCCTTGAAGGAAACCATGCGGTTCCCCAATAAAAATGAAGAATAGTTTCATTTCAGTATTATTTCACCTACCAGTTAGCTAAATCAGAGAATGTACCACTAACTGTGCCATGCAGCTACGTACTGTAGACCTATCCTGTTTGGTGAATGAGACCAAAGTGGTTCTCCATTTAAAATTTACAAACCTCAAACTCCCCTGGATACTCTTTAAATGTTAGATATCCTCAATTTATGATATTCCAAGCATTCCAGGAGTTATTTTAAAAGGGCACTCCACCGATTTTACTCATGAAGTTCAGTTTGCTCATAAAAGGGAGTACGCCGACTCAGCCTGTGAAACAAGGTCTATAATGTCTTCTGTCGCTCTGGAGGAGCTTTCTAATGTCTGAAACACAACCCTGGTGATGTCAGCAGAGTTATCTCACCTTGGGCTTGGAAACTACAAATGTATTTAAAACAAACTGGGGGCGTAGAGTTTGAAAGACGTGAGGCATTTACCAGACAGCGGAAGTCAAGTGAGAAATGTGACTGTATTATGGTAAATGTTGGATCCAGGGTTTTTGGAGCTTGACACACACTGGGGACTAAAACTCCTTTTTTAATCTGTCTCTTGTAAGTCCCCCAAATGTATGAGGTTCAGTACTAAATCACTGGAGTACCCCTTTAAGATAGATCATCTAGTTTAAATTTAGTCAGTGACTAATAATTCCCAGAATAACTTTCAACAACACAAAGGCTTGAAAATATTCTTTGCATTCAAAATTAGACCTATTAGAATGTAAATATAGCTAGATAACTCATTGTACAGAGAGATTTCTGTGAATCTTTAAAACATTGCTTCATTACATTCTGGTCTATTGAGGCGACTGGCTGCAGAAATACCCATTACTGTATAATTGTTAAATATAGGGGTAAAATGACCCTTGCTCTTTGATTCTGAAGGTCAGACATTGTTTTTTTTTGCTGATGTTTTAAATGATTAAACACTTTTCTGCTGCCAATACTTAACTACAATACTTGCTGCTGCAATTGTAAGTATGAAAGCATACAACAAAATGCCTTAAAAACACATTACTGGATGAAGTGGAGACAAAGAAGTGATGTTTCCACCACAGAGTGCATTATTTTTTATATCAAGACACGTCAGAGTGCATTATTGTTCTTATACCATGGCCACATACCAAAGAAATAAAAGATTTGCTTGCATTCAAATTGTAATCCATTCTTAAAGTAAAACCTGAAGTAAAGCTAACTGTTAATGTAAGGTGGAGTATATACAATCGTAAGTACTGTTGCTATGGTTACCTGTTTAATTTAAAAAACAGATTTAAAACAGCAGTAAGTGTTGACTGGAACTCAGAAGAAGAAGAAACAAGCATTTTCAGTAGCTATGGTAGAACTTCATGTGATGCCATATTTAATAATATTCAGGCAATTATGCATAGAAATGAGGGAAAATGCTCAACAACACCAAACAACAAAACAAAATGAACCGATGGCAAAGTATGTCTCCGCTCGATGTTTTAACAGTTTAAAAATAAGGGTTCTCAATGAAGTAGTACAGTAGGCTGTTAATACACTGTTAATAGACTGTATTTTGAGAGTCCCTGCCCTGCCCTGCAGCAGCATCATTATTCTGTCGTAATAATCTGTGGTGCCTGGAGTAAGTGGAAAAAAAAATCCTAAAATCCCATGCTGTACATATTGAGCCTCAGACATTAACCTTTACAGTCCAGGAATTTAACTGTTGGTCAAAAACAGAGTGATTTCTAATGAGTGGGCGGTATCAGGTTTAGTGTCCCTCTCAAGTGTCTTCATATCTATGGCAACATGGGAATGAAAGCTCTTAATATCCAACAGTGGGACTGTCTGTCTAAACCTACCGCACAGGTGTAACAGATGGACAATAAGTATAGACTGATAATAAACAACCATGCACCCTTTTCAATCTGTTTTATTTCAACAAACCTTACCGAGTCCCCTCATTCTCTAATTCACATTAACTTACTTTCCCTTCAGATCAAACAGGATCAAAGTAAAGAGGTGAGCGGAGGGGGTCTTTAAGTGGAGATAAGATGGGAGTGTTTGATTTCTACCACAGCTAGAGGTCTGTCATGCTATGGATATATGACTTTAACAAACTTCCCTCAGATGAAACCACCAGGCAGTAGAAACGTACTTCCCCAGTGGCATCATATGGCCTTGGTTAGAGATAAGGGCCATTTTAAATGTATTGTGGAGTTGTCTATCGATAGATCTTAAAGGGCTGCTGTTGAGGGAAAGAATAACATGTAACGGCAGTTTGTTTGTGTGTTTTTTTCCTTTCATTGAAACAGTACATAGTCATCAAATATTACAGAGATAGATTTATATTTCATATTTTAATATTTTATTTAAGCTTTTACATCTTTCTCAGTTGATAAAACACCACCAACACATGCACACACATAAAATCCACATACATTTTTTAAAAGGTATTTTTTACCAACTAAAATACTAAAAATACATTTTACAATGCAGCAGGTTATTGTTTTGTTATCTGTGCCGTGGGAGGGCAGCCACAGGATAACATCTTTTCTACTGATGTTTGCAGGACAGAGTAAGTGATAGCATTTCCATGTCCAAACATATATCAAAGAAGCACGGGGAAAGTAACAGTGTTTATATGTGTAAAATACTGCTTACATATAAATCAGCAAGATAGACATTTCTGATAATGTGTGGATTGGTAACCATAGAAGAGTATTCTGTTTATGCTAATACCTGAGCTGTGCTTATATACAGTCATAATGAAAATAACTATATGCCATAAAATAAATCTATTTAATTATAAATATACCAACTTCCATTTATTTTTATATCAATATCCAGTTACCTTTACTTCTGAAAAACTGTGTATTGTATCTTCATGTTCCAATTAAACTAACATAAAGTGAGTTTCCATCCACCTGTTGTTGTGGGCATCTTCTGGAAATTTGGTTAAAATTTGCATTATATTTGGATGGAAACTTGACTATAGAGAAAAACATCATAGGGGAAACACAATTCTCCCCAGATGATTTTACTTTGATAAAGGAATAGTTTAACATTTTGCTTATTTTCTTTCTTGCAGAAAGTTACACGCGAAGATTAATACCACTCTCGTGTCTGCCCTGTGAATATAAAGCTGTAGCCAGCAGCCAGTTAGCTTAGCATGAAGACTTTGTGGAGTCTTGTCATCACCATGAGGTTGCCAGGCAACCAGTGGAGATTCCAGGAAGCCACTGCTTGGCCAAGAGATGGTCCTGCACATAACCCCCCGTAAAACCACAACTTGTCGTTTCTTGTACACTTTTTTCTGTACATGTTTTTGTACAGATTAAAGAAACAGTATAACACGTTAATTAGTGAGCTTTGGAGGTTTTAAAAAGTAAAACAAGAAAGCCATGGTGTGGGTGAACATATTTAAATAAATTGAAGATTAAAGATAAGGCCATATAAGGTAAAATCTTTTTACATAGCCCTGCAATAGTGTGAGAAAAGATGGAAAAACAGTATCTAAACAAAAACTCATTATTTCCTTGTTTCATGTGTGGCAAAAACCACCGGGTAGGAACATATTATTTTGCTTTGTGTATAATGGAAAGCGCATGTAGAAACCCATGTGGAAAATAAAACACAATTCATATTCCTGCAAATAAACTCCAGAGCAATGCGTGTTATCACTGCAGCTGCATGGAAGTGATAGCAGACATTTGTTGTCTCCTCTGTAAAAAACAGAGAGAGCAATGTTTACAGACACCATGTACGACATAAAGTGTAAGCAGAGAAATGGCGCAGGAAGAAGCGATGTGGCGGCACATTTAATTAAATGCAGCCACAGGAGATGAACGTAAGACATCAAGAGAACGAGTGGGATGTCGTAACATGTCTTTATGATCAGATCTCCAAAGTCACAGTGACAGTGGGATAGTTGTGCGATAGATGCTTTAACCCTTATTTCACCAAACATAGTTGCTAAAAACACGCTTGATTGTAAAGGACTGAGATACATGAAGCCTTTTAAGCATAACAGCTGGGCTTTGTTTACTAAGCTGTTGTTTCTAAGCCTTGTGTGGTCCCAAAGTGTACAGTGTTTATGAACAGATGTCATTGAAAAGACAAGTGTAACTCAGCTCCTAAATGCAACACATCAAGAGTTTGTTGTTGAACTCACTCCTCTGCGTCAGGCATGCTTCTAGTTAGCAGCCGACAAGAGTGTCAGATCATAATCAACACAACACCTGCTGGGACTACCCAGAAGCCCCTGCTCATATGGGCCGCATTACCGGTCTCTCTAATTGGCTGGCTCCCCTGCGAGAGCTAAAACCTCTGCACTGTGATTGGTGGAGCTACAGTATTTTAGCCTGCTGGGTCGGTGAGTGTGAAACTGTGTCTATTGTATACTTATGTGTCTGCATGTGTGTGTGGAAATTTAGTATAGATACGATCAAATATCTCCTGAGTACTCCTCAGAAATCTTTATGTGCTGTTGTTGTTTTGGAGAGACACATTACAGTTTTTTCCTCATGGAAAATGGAGAAAGATGGCATCAGGCAGGAAAAACACTCTCAATATTCTAATAAATGAACTCTAGGCCACTACCTTAAGGCTGCAGCCATAAGCTTGTGGGTTCATAAAATGCAAGATGTTGCTACACCATTTGTTTTCAGAAAGATTTTGCACCCCGGGATGAGGTCTGTGTAGTGTTCTCTGTAATTTAGCCGCTCTGCCAGCCTCCTCAGTCAAGCCCATGATCCTCAGGGAAACATTCTCTTTAGCCCTCAAACAATACCAAGCCCTTCTGGTACATATTTTACAACCAAATGGTGTCATGTGCATGCAACAATGCCAGAACACATTGTGCAGGAAAAAATAAAAAAATGTATATGCATGTTTTCATGTGTACACACACACACACACACACACGTACACAAAGACAAACACACAATAAAAGTCAATAAAAGTGTTTTAGGATGCTCAGGAGAGCTGCGTTTTAAGACTTTCTTCCTGCTTTCACTCCTGGATACCCAACACTTAGGATTTCAATTACTATCATTCAGCTGTGTGTGTGTGTGTGTGTGTGTACACTTTTCTGTGTGTTTGCACCAGTCCTCCACTTGTGGATGTGAGTCTAGAGCACAATTAACGAGCTCTGTTCTCTAGTAGCCGGCAGCCAAGGTGGAATGGTTCGAGTTAGGAGGAGAAATGGCGTGAAAAGAAAGCTAAAAAAAGGGAAAAAAAAGACTAACACTAAATGCACTCTGGCTCCATGGAAGTCTCCTGTGACAGCGGAGGCTGAAGTTCGTGTAAGCCTCATTTCCACCCGACTTACTCACTGAATTTCATGCAACACTTGTGGAATAAAGTCTTTTTTTTTTCCTCACCTACTTGAACTTTGCTTAACTTACAGTATTTTGACACCAGAAGAATAACAGAAGCCTATGTGGCTCTTGTTATTACTGATGCAGCATTCTCGTATGAAGTACAGCACAGCATTTATATACTCTACTGTATGTACATAATGGTGACAGCATGGTGTTCAGTGGTGTAAAGTAGAAATAGAAATGTCAGATTTAGTAAAGAGAGGTTTTGAGGCAGTAAAGGGAAGAAAGATTGGGGACTGTTTGATTATCGTGTCAGCCAAGGACCAAAGCAATGATCCAGAAAAAAGAAATTTGTTTGATCAATTGACTATCAATCAGTTTCTAAGAGGAGAGATCAGCTATTCCAAATAAAGCTTGCTTTGCAGTTGCTGCTCAGACTCTTAACCCACATCCAAATTCCTCCAAATGCTGCCTGCAAATCGTGACCTTGAATTGAGTTTACTGCAGTGGAAGCACAGTCAGACTCCAACCACAGTCAGTGTACACTACTGCACACTGAGTTAATCACACTTTCAATTAACTTTTATTGGTTACACACATGTAATGGCATATAAGTGAGTAGAATGTACAAAGTTTAAGGGCTTTTTCTGCTTTGGATAGTGTCCATTGTTGGCTGGTACCAATGTCAGAACAATGTGGTGAGAAAAAAAAACATGAATGAAGCTACAGACACACACACACACACACACACACAGTTTAACTCAGTAGTAACTAGTGTAGGAATCATTAGTTGACACGGGGTTTTTTTCTCATTTCTTATTACTTTATTGATCACTCCCTAGGAGCTTAACAAGAGAAAATGATGACATAAATGAATGAATGATTACAGTGAGATTATTTTATTTCCATCTGATATTTAGAATTTTCTAAATGGAAATTGCATAAATTGCCACTAAGACTGAAATTCACCTCTTCCTACAAGAAAAATGAATATTACTTTGTGAAAGCAATTCAATGCATTGTACTACAAGCACAGTGCTAAGATATATGGATGAAAGGTGGTGAGCTTTTAATGCTATTTTCACTGTAGGAAGACAAGAATTTTGACCCCCACGACATCTGATAAATCCAGTAAAAGCATAAGATTAACCTGTAAGCTCAAGGGCCCGACACTTTATCTTGGATCGTTACACTCCTTCCTAGTGGTCAGATAGGTCTAGAAATGAGCCAATCAGGGATTAAAAGGCATGAATTCTGGGGTTGTTCTTTGTCCTTTATACTCCAGGACATCGAGAGGAAGACAAAAAGAAAATAAGAGAAAAATAAAGAGGAAGAGACAAAGAACAGAGCGGGAGAACGAGGGAAATAAGTCTTTTAAGGTTAAAGGAAAGATTAATGAGGAGGCGAGAACAAAACAGAAACAGAGAGAGGAAGTATAATATGAGTACAATGTGGAGGGAGACCACTATTTCTGAGTCTGTAATTGTGAAATTAGTCTCAGTCATAACACTCATAAATTCACATTAGCCAGGACACACACATGTTTAGTCTCTGCAGTTACAGGAAATCTGTAACTGTAGATTACCAGCTGGACAGAGGAAACACACATTAAGTCTTAAACCCACATTTTCATATCATAAAGCCCAGTTCAGATATTTTGTGAATTAAGAAAACAGATTGTTATATCTTGTCATTTAAGACTTAATGTTTTCAACTTTGTGATTTGATATGATATGATATGACCAGAAAGGTCAGATTTATAGAGTCACATCACTGCGTATCCACTCGTGGCCTGAGAACACCTGTTCGCCATTTCCCTTGGCTGTATTTATTTAATTATGTGAGCACACATTACTTTTTCCAGCTCTTGCTTTATTGAAAATGGGTCAATGCGCATTGCGGCTGGATTATATCGGTGCAAGAAAGTCAGATCACTTTCAAATTGGGTGTGGAGTAAACCATGTTTGGGAAAAGTAAGGCTATCTCTATCTCTGTCTCACTGGACCCTCATCAGTGGCTGTTTCCTAAAAAATCAGCCTTTGTTTAAACACTGAGGACAACTAACTGGACGGTGCTATGCAGCCTCGAGGCATGAATGAAACTGCTCAGGATGTAATGACACTAAATAGCACATTTTCCAAGTCTTCGCTAGCAATCCATTGTGCATCCTGACAGTTGCTAACAGGGAATGTTTTGAAAATACTTGATGATGTTACACTCAAGTCATTCAGCTGCCAAACTCAAGAAACAATTTCTTGGCCTGGCAAGTTTACAACACAGCTCACGGATGCTTGCTTTTCAGCAGTCAACTCTTAAATCTTCCATTTCTACGTTCTTTAAAAAAAAAGGATGGAGTCACTGCTTACAGCTACTTTACTGTGTCACAATAAGACAATCAAATATTCACTTTGAAAGACTACCTAAAGTTTCAAGTCTCTGCAAGTTGATTTCATAACCTACCTACTACTTGTAGACCAGTGGAACCAATTAAGTCTAAAACCTCATGGTACTGTAAACTTTGGAAAATGTAATGTGTATGTGATTTGTAGATACAGGGATAAAACAAAAGACCTGTATGGTCTTTTAACTATTCGGGATTACAATAGTTCAAGACCACATGCAATGTCCCTGGTTAGAAAAAGAAAGAATAAAGACAAAGATTTGTTTTACTTCAAGGTATTGCTCAACATGTTCAGTAAACACACCCACTTCAATGCTCTTCAACCCTGTGTCCTAAAAACTACATTCACATAAAACTAATCTGCATTATCAAATAAGTTTTGTCAGACATGAAATGAGATCAGCACTATGTTTTTAATCGACATGACAAGGAAACATTTATGTTGAAGCAAAAGCTCCTACAATTATGTTTAGGCAGCTCAAAGCACTTGGTTAAGATCTCTTCCAAACTTTAACGAAGTCATTTAGTCATTTAGTAAACAACACATGGAACAATGTAAATTCCGGTCCCTGGTGTCCTGAGTCCTGAGCTTTGTAAACCCTCCCTCTGCTTGAACTCGTCTCTACAACTTCTGTGCAGTATAAAAGCATGTTACACTTCCTGAATTGTAAAAACAAAAAAAAGGGGTTGCAGGCAGCAATTATATTTCCTCCAAAAACGTATTTGGCCAAGCACATAAGTAAGACACAGCTTGCTGGAGCTGTGCACATCAGCACGCTGACAACAGTTGTCGAGGAGAGGGAGAGCATTTCTAAATTTTGTATTGAGCCTTTGATGGCTGGTGTCCAGAGGGAATAGATTCATTCATGCTGAAACTGATTGGAAAAGAGAGGAGTAATTTGCTCCAATCAGACCTGGTGTTGTTACAACAGCCTCCTGGGTTCTGCTATGTCATTCACAATTCTTTACTTTTTCTCTCCTTCTATCCGTCTCTCTTCACTTTTCTTTTTCTTTTCTCTCTTTTTTCCTTTTGCCTCTGTCTCCTGCTGTCTGATGGACAAAAACAAATCTTCGGGGAAAAAAAACCTAGAGTTTTGTGGAGCCACATCAGCCTCTCTCTCCCATCCTCTATCTTCTCTAAGTTTTTCTCTCTACTTTAATCCTACGATCTCTTTCGTCATTACTCTGTTTCTCTGTCTATAAGATTCTCTCCGTCTCTTTTCCTGGCCGCAATTCAGTTGACGATTCCTAGAAAATCATTGTTTAAACACAGTAGAAGATTGACTGGTGAAGACTGGTGCTACACAGCTTGGGGGTTTGAATGAAACCGCTGACCACATAATGACACTGAGGAACGCAATCTTCAACTGAAGTCTTTACTATGAATTCACTTAAAGAGTACCTGACATGTATTTAGCATTTGCGGACCCTATCTCTTTCTGCCTGCCTGTGTCAGTGCCTTCCTCCGCCCTTCTCTCTTTCACTCTGCCTCTCGCTGTCTCTTGCCAAAAAAACCATTGCTGGAAACACTGTTTTGTAAAAAGCTATTTGTTTGTCTTTCTCTGCGCCATCTCTCTCTTTAGATGATTTATTTGACTGCATTGCGGCGCTCAGCTCCAGTTTCAGGCGGTTCGGCCAACATAAACCTTGTCACAACTCTGAATTCCTGACTAGGCTACAGCTTCCAGGCAGAGCTACAGCGGATCAGCGCTGGATAAATACACGAGATAAGCCACACCAGAGCCGTGCATAGCACACGAGTTAGGCAAAGACCTCCTTACCACAGATGATAAAGCACGGCGGGATGCTTCATCTGACAGAGGGCTGGGATAGGTAACTTGAAGTGCATTCTGTATGCCATGCTGCCCTTTACACAGCAATATCTATCTGAAGTTTGCTAACACTAGCTACTATTAGCAACCATAAGCTACTGGTCATAGCAGACCAAGTAAGGCTGTGGCTGAGTATACTGAAGTGAGCCAGGGTGTGTTTTATTGTCTATGAATTCAACTTTTTATTTGTAAGTGGAAGATTTCTTCTTTCAAAAGTTATATAGTCTTGCTGTAAAGCCAAAGAACAGCGCAGAAAACATATTTTTACTTTAGCAGTGCCAAACTAGCCAGGGAAATCTGATCATTCAAAGGCTGAAATAGTTGTGGCTGCACAGAAGAACACCACCATCTAATGTGATGGATCACAACATTTTAAATCATATTTCATTTTTCACACTTTAGCCATTCCCTTGTATGAACCACAGCGGTGGATATTTTGCAGAGGAGCAGAATCACTTGTAAGTTATTGCATAACCATTTTCACAGAGTGTGAGAGTTTACGCTACAGTGAATTTGACAGTCACAGTTTGTTGCTCAGATTGTTGGCAGACACTGAAGAACAGGGATCACTGTGTCACTCAGCATCAAAGTTTCAACTCTCACTTTCTGCTGAACACCCAACAAGATGAAGTGGTGAGAGAGAGGGATGTCAGCTGGACCGAGAAGGCAGCTGACTAACAAGTAAATCCCTTCAATTTGCTAAACTAGCTAACCTGACAAATATTATATGAATTATAAATACTATGTCATGTTGGCCTATAATTTATCCTACGGAACACACATTGTGTAAGTGCATTTACTTGCAATGTTTTGTGTAACAACACGGCCCACTCAGTTAGCTTGTAGCTTTCTTTGTACAGAAACGTAGTTGGCTTATTGTACCTACAAAGTATTTATTTTCAGTCCTGCTTTGGTTAGACATTGCCCTTTATTAAATTAGACAGACCCTGTCATAAGTTCACCGTACTATTATTTTTGTGGTGTTTCCACTGCTCATAGTGATGCAAGGCAGCTTTGGTAATGGACACTCTATTTCAGGATCCTGGTCTACGCCAGTACAGCACTTCATAACGTGTCATTCATATTGAATGCACTTAGCTCAGGCTGCTCTGGAATACATAGGTATTATTGTCTATCACCTTGTCACTCAGGAGGATTCAGGCTGAGATTGTGTTGATACGGGAGCTGTTGAAAGTTGTTATATGTCACGGTAGGTTGTCATATGTCATCTTTTGATTGATTGCCAAGCTTCAAGAAGGCGGGTCTTATCGAATATGAGCCAAAGAGCAACTTTTCGACCTCTCATCCCTGAAGTATTTTGGTTTTGTTTCTGTCTGTGTCTATTTGTTAACGTAAATGAACTGAAGCCAACACTGAGCTCAGTCGGTTGGCAACAGGCCTGGCTCCAACCACCCAGTCGAGTGAGAGACCTTGTGGGGGGAAGAGTGGAGCGACCACGGAAAGCGAGTTAAGATCACCAGGCTTCAAGTAAGGCCTGAATCCTTTCAGGTTGATGGCAATCAAGGAAATCAGATCATGTTGTGGTCTGTTAGTAGCTGGCACAGCTGAAATGCTTGGTGGTCATTAAATACTATAGACCTAAAACAAATCATTTTACCAGCACTACCTGTGCTGTGACACTAATGACCTCTCATAAATATGTTCAGTACTGTTTCTTTTAAGAATGTTCAGTAAAATCTATTTTCTCATGGTGACATTTTTCTTCAATTATATCACCGTAGGATGAATATGTTAATGTTCTCCTATCAATCTCAATCATATATCAATCAATCATGTTCAATAGATAAGACAACAGAACTGAATGCGGTCCTGGCCCATATCCATAATAACGCATAAGAAACTCAAAAAGTGTACAAATATGGTACGGGGCGGATTCATAATATTTTCTTTTATAATCTTTTTAGTCAAAAACCTGTGGTCAGGCCTGGAGCCAGAAGCTTTCTGTTTGTCCTATAAGACAGATTTGCCTAACCCTAATGTGAACCATGGCTCTGGGCTGGTCTAAAGCTCCCTGAACAACCCTGCCTCAGGGGTCAGGCAGACCTGTGAAGCCATTTCTACACCAGTGACAGAAGGATTAGAGGGGAAACAGCAAGAGTATGTGTGTGCATCCATGCATAGGAGTGTGCAGGCCTGCTGTGTTTTGCATGCATATCTGATACATACCTAATATGGGGATGTGCATGCATTTGTGACTGTTTGTGTGTGTGTGCCCACTAACTGTGCTGGGTCTGAGTCTGACTGTAGGGCCTGAAAGCACCCACTCTGTATTTTCCTACCAGTGTTTGATCAAGCTGACAGGAGACCATTGTTTAGGGCTGGCTGGTTAAGTCTTTGTGACCGAGTGCTGCTTGGCAGAAAAATTGCATTTCTGAGAGTTAGATACACAAATGATGGCTTAGATCAGGTCTTTCAACATTTTTCATTCCACGACCAGAGCAAGTCACTGACCCCGTTAGCCAGGATAACAATAATAACACTGCTTTTGTTATTCAGGGACCTACACCAAAGCAGTTCTAGTGATGTCAAGGACATATTTTTGGTCTTAAGGAATAAAATAAGAAACCACAAAAGCTCTAGAATAATAAAATGAAATACTCACCTATAGATTGTAACTTTTTTAAGGTAATGTGCTCCTAATGATTAGGTGGCATACGCATGGAAGATGTGGCTCCCTGCAAAATGTTTCCTTTCTCTGTTGATTGGTAGAGTCAGTCTTGCCAAGACTTTTCAAGATGATTATTTCTTTATATTTCTATATCGGTTTGAACTTGGGATGACCTTGATCTTATTCATACTGTACAGAACGTCTTCAAGATCAATATCAAAAAGTAAAAAATCATACATAAAAATAAGAAGAAAGCATCAGTATCAGGCTGGTATAGTGTGTCATACAGAATTAGCACAGAACATTTGGGGGGGAAGAGGAAATTTATCTTTTTTTGTCATCACAAAACATGAGTTACTTTCTATGATTCCCTATCTGAACAAACTAACAATGAAATTTTAAACTGGAACAATGAACACTGTATTTTTTGCCAAGCCATTCGTACAACGTCAAATATGTCTATGCAGCTCACTGCACGGTCTTGTGTTGGCCAATAAACAGTCACGCAGCATCACCTTGGAGCTATAAAGGCACACCAGTGCAGTTGCAAAGGGAAGGGAGCATTAGTGATTGTCTTTTGCCTCATTTTCCCATCCAGAGTTTTGATACTCAAATAAAAAGCCTGTCTTTCTATTTAGGTAGGGTAACTAAAACGTGGAACCACTGGATTCTGCGTGAGCAAAGGGTTGTAACGAAGCATCCATGATGTTCCTCACAGCTGTCTTCTGAAATAGTTATAGTGCCACCCAGTGTGGTGAAACACTGACTGTCACGTGCTGAAAAGCCACGTAATTTGTGTAGAGCTCCAGAAATTCTCATGGGATCCGTCTTAGAGTTGCTCATTTCTTCTAAGGGACATCTCCCAGCTCGCCTTGGTTTAGCAAGAGTGCGGTTCAGAGTCGGAGCTCTTCCAGGGAAGTCCAGACTTTTGGGATTTGGCCAAAGAACATGTCTGTGTGAAGCACTACAAAGGCCAGAGTGAAGAGCGGGTTAAAAGGGTTCAAAAATGTTGTTGGTCCGGACTGATTTTCAGTGTGAAAAGGGTTGTGTCTGATAAAATAAAACAGAGACAAATTGTATCACTTAAAAACAAATAACAGATTAGCGTGCATGTGTCTGCATGCACACGCAGATTGCACAATAGCAGGATCTCCCCACTCTGACAGTGTAATTGTGTGTCTGTCTCTGGTGTTTGAAGCCAATATGGCCCACACTGCAGAAACCACTTCCCCTCCACCACAATGGACAGAAGCACAGAGAAGATAAAGACAGACTGGAAATACCTCAGGGGTCTCTGTTTTTTCCTCCTTTTTTCTATCCGTTAAATATCTATCAGTAGTGGATTAAAAACCGAAAAAGCAGCCTAAATATAGATGAAAAAACATATTTTTGCGATCATCGACTTCCAAAGATGTAGTGATTTTTGACATTGCGGCCTGCACAGAAAATGAAAACCATGTGGAGAGCTCAGGAGCAAAGGATGAGGAGGAAGAGAGAAGGGATGTAGCAGCCAAAAATGCTGAATTGTCATCCGTCTGCCCTCGCCTCATGCCACCAGACACCAGACGAGCTGACAAGGACGACCAACCCCAGCAGAGATGAGTCAGTGCTGGGGTGGAAACATCGAGATGTTGACTTTCTTTTTAACCTTTATTTATTCAGGGAAAGCTTGCTGAACATGCAACATCTTTTCCAGCTCTGTACCACACATCCACAGTCATAGTCCTCTTCTTCTAGCAACTATTCAGCTCAACTGCAGCTGCTGGGGGTTACCTGCCCATCTCAATATCATAGTGTTGCAAGAAGTGAAAGCATTACTCATTCTTTCCTGAACCAGATTTCCACAGCGAGTACACTGTAGGGATTCAAGCAGGCGTTCGTCCAGCTACAAACCACATGGGTAGGCTTTATTGTGTAAGAACAATGGTGTTAAGTTGGTTCTCATAAAGTATATTAAAAGGTGCTACTTGTAACATTTTTTTTTCTTTCTCAAAATTATGACCACGTTTACCATAAACCCTGTTGCTTCCTGTGGTATGTGAATGTGTTTTGAAAAGTAAGAAGAAGGACAAGAGCCATCAACAGGCTTTGAAAACAGCAGAAACCTGCTCCAAGAGGTTTTAACTGTCATTTTGAAGAAGAGATGTTGATACAGCCATTTCCAAGATGGCACTGTTTGTTAATGGAAATCCTGTACCAGATAGTTGTCTGGCAATGTCAGTCTATCGGTTCGCCGGTCACCCACTGAAACATCTCAACATCTACCTGTACAGGACGGACTGCCATGAAATTTTGTACAGACAAAGAGGATCCCCAGAGGATTAATTCTAATGACTTTGGTGATCCCATGACTTTGCATCTAGCACCACCAGCAGGTCAAAGTTTTCACTTATCCAGTGAAATATCTCTACATATGGAGCCTCGCTGTTGTTCAGACAGGCACAGAAGTTGTTTTATAGTCACATGTTTGATACATCATCCAAATCAGGTATGTCCACAACCAAAAAGTTGACAGTTAAAAGTTGACGTGAGTGTTCTAAATAAATAATTTGTAACAATAGAATTGTACTCAATTGTAGAGATCTGTGAAAGTGGCAACATTGCTAAAAAGATGTCCAAGGAGCAGTCAGATGATCGTATACAAACCTCTTGGTTAGCCAAACTTATTTGAAAGAGAAAACGAGGATGAACTGTGAAATTATTATGCAAATGGTCTGTTTTAAACATCCATCAGTTTACAGACTGACAGGGCTGTATCAGCATAGACCTACCGAACTTACGGTAGTTTTCCTGTACAATAAGGGATTATTACTGGCATTTCAGGTCACAAATAAAGTGGTTTAGATAAAATTGCACTAAGTGTCGCCTTGGTTACAACATGTATGATAGTCTGACTGCTTGTGTCTCTTGTCCCGTTGGACTTTGTTGTAATGTGGTCGTCGTGTTCCCAGATCTTAGCAGTCACTTTGGGGAGATCAGTGTTAGCGTAAGAGTTTCTGTCTCTGATGACCAAAGCTATAAAAGTAAGACCCAACTTGTAATAAACCAGAATTTTCCTCTAACTTCTGAGATGAACTGTGTTACCCTGAAAAACTATAACACCCCTACTTTCATTCATAAAGTCCATGCATATGTTTTTTGGCATGTGTTTCAATGTTTCAATGAGGTCATCATGGGAATGTCTACTGTAACTGCAACTATGTCTGTGTGCGTGAACATGTGTCTGTGTGTATTTTTACGAGTCAATGTGTGTGTACATAAATTCTCACGTTTCTCAGCATTACCCGAGATGATTCCCACACACTGATGAAAGGATAGCCGATATCTTTACATCAGTGGTTGCCATGGTAGTTAATTGGCACAAATTAGCCAGAGTGTGGCGGTCATTTCCTCGTTAAGTGCTTAGGGAGGTTGCAGAGGCTAACGTTACACCAATCACATGAAGTGTTCTCAATCAAGTCCTCAGATTACCGGGAATGCTGCCGCAGCCTGGGAAGGATCAAAAAGACGTTTTTCATTGTTTCCTCTTTTTCTTTGTTTTTGTCTTTTCACTCAAGCATCTCGCTTTCCGTATCGGTTGAACTTCATGTCTCTCTGAATGAAACATCTTTACTAGGCTACCTTTTCTCTCATCCTTTCTCTACATGTCTGTAATGTGTGCGATTTTTCTCTATCCCAGGGGAAATCATCTTCACTCCTGTCTCCTCTAAAAGTGCTCATTTCTCCCTCTGTCTTTCTGCGTTTCTCCAATTTCAACGTCATCTTCATGTCCCCTGCTTATCCTTTCCTTCCTCTCTGTTTCAACTCCTCGTTTATCTCTCTATACGTTTCTTTCTCTCACTTTCTCCCTCCATCCTTCCCCTTTGTCCCTCCACCCCCCTTCTCTGTTTTCTCCTTGATTTGAGCTGCCAGACGCCTGCAGTAAAGAACACATGATTGCAGTTTTATGATGTTACAAGAGGAGAAGTGTGGGTGGGGTGGGGTGGGGGGTGGGGGGGGGGTTTAGACAAGTTAAAAATTGAGGGAGAAGAAGAGGATGTTGGATGGAAGAAGAGTTTGGGGGAGGAAGCAAGCGAGGAGGAAGACAGCAGAGAGATGAAGCCAGAGCTGGAAGAGAAAGCAAGAAGAGGGGGAAAAGGAAAAGAGAAGGAAGAGGAGAGGTGAGAAAATAAGGAAAGAAGTGGGAAAACAATTGGAGGATGAACGAAGTGAAGGAGAAAGTTATCGGGGAGGTAGAGGTGAAGATTGGGGGAGAGTAAGGGTGAGAAACAGAGAGACGAAAGGTGAACAGGCAGGATGGAGGTTGATGCTACAGCGAGAAAGGTCAAAGCTGCTGTAACTGTTGGCACTTTGTCAGAAACTCAGACCAACAGATTATGTTTCCCAAGACGGAATCTTTAAGACTTTTTGCGGTATTAAAAATATGTGAAAAATGACATGGTTGTCCTAACATTTGTACAGGAAAATGTTTTTAAGAATGATGGCTCCTCTGCCCGCCTCTCCCAGAGTAGGATTTAATGTGCACGGGTGTCTGGATGACTAATGATGTTTCCATCGTAGCTGAAATTATTCAAAAGAACAGCAGACTTTTTTTTATTTTCTCGGTTTCAAAGCTTTATCAACACACTGAATCTCTCTGATCGTAGAGAAGGGAGGCTTTCACTCTCACATACACGCACGCACAATTGAAGCTAAGACCTTCACAATGCAGGACTACACACATTCACACACATCTAATATAAACAGACACAAATGAAAACACAGATGCAGAAACATATTTTAGCCAACACACACACACACACACGTCATCATACACACACAATCACACACACACACACACACACGGTCTCACTGTGTAGACATGAATTTTTGTCTAATTCTCTGTGTGTTGAGTGATACAGACCACATAGGAAGGGAATGTTTCTGCTTTACATCCATTTTAAATGATGAAAAGTCAAACCGAAAGCCCACACACACACCACCTTCTAACACACCATGCACACATACACACACACACACACAATATACTTCTGTACATGTACTGTATATACTCATTCATATAAAGTACACACACAAACACATTTCTCGTCCACACTCTTATCTGATGTGTTTTCTGATTTCATCAGGTTCCATGCTCTGTTCTGCTCTATATTTTGTAATTTACATGCTATTAACAACATTTTTATGATTTATATGAGTATAATCTATTTTCTGGCTTTCATTATTGTTCCAGGTGTAGGTACTGTAGCTATGTTCCCATTTGTCTGCGGCATGCTGTACTGTCTGTGGCAGTGCACTTTTGGATACTCCCACTAGGAGTCCTCAAAGTCAAGAACACTGTCATTTTCTTGGCTAAGAGAAACACATAGATCGACCTGACTGGTTTCAGTCAAGCGAACAGCAAATGCTCAGTGGTCAAATGTGGTTAAACATGTTGGCGCTTGAAAATTTGCAAACAAGTAGTGGTGAGATCCACACTCGTCCAAAACCTCACCAAACTCTACACTTAAATTTCCATCACAGGCAACGTTCAATGTCATTTAGCCACCTTCATGGGAAAAAGTGTGTAACAACTTAGTAGAATTATGAGCACTACAGAAGTGTTCTCAAAGCTGACCCAACCTGCAACATTTTCAAGATGTCCTTGCTTGTTCTGGTCCGACTACTTCAAATATAAAACAGCATTAGAAGAATAAGCATTTTATTTTGTTATTGCTGACAGGTGCAGCATGGCTCAGTGTCTACTGGGTGCATGATGTGAGACCAACTTGAAGGCTACTGTGCTTATGTAAGAAGGACTATTGGACCAATCCTGTCTTAGATTTTCAGCTCTTTTTGTACTGTGGTAGAAAACAGGTTCATGTTTTGCATGAGGTTAAGATTGTGGTGTAAGTGAGTTGAAACGCAATCCAACTAGTGGAGGATAAAGTAAAAAAAATAGATGAATTAGCACTATTAAGGCCAAAAGAATGAGTGCAACACGATAGCAGACGGGCCCTGAGGAGCTGAGGAACACGACAGCACATTAAGGGGGTCAGTGTTGAAGTCAGTGATGAGCAGCATGTCATGATTTTAATTTTTTTGTTTTTTTTACAGAAACTCCTATGTGCAATAACTGCTAACACGTGTTTTCAGCATAAACAATGTAACATAGATACATATTAAGTACACATAACTTTGTTAGTGACTGATCTGTGTGTATTACAATATTTTATTCAGAGGTCATCGTGACACCAAAGAGGCTGTAACGTGTCTTTCTCAAATTGGAGACCCTAAGTCCATCAGTCAAGTTTATTTTTATTGCCCTTAATCACAATTAAAGCCTCAAAGGGCTTCACGAGCTCCACATTATAAAACAATAAATGAAAGTGACAACTACTAGAGGCCCCTTAACTTGGCTAAAATCCCTGATAAATAAATTTACCACTGAGATGGAGAAACCCAAATATTGTACTGTATGTCACTGGCGGAGAATCATAAGCCATGAAGCCTCAGTGATGCCAAATCTGCAGATGAGACACTAAAAATCCCTATCAGACGCAGGCAGTGGAACTTCTTGCCAGATTTGGCAACCCATTTGTCTGGTGGAAGGCAGTCTGTTTGTCAGAGAGAGGGTAAAGGGCCACTTCACTGCTATCAGAGCTTATATCCTTCAAAACTGGCCTGATAATGTGAGAACAGACAAACAAGATTGGCACTATTCAAATTCAGTGGCTTGTTTCTTCCCTTAGATGCAATCCGTTTCAGCCAAAGATACTGTGTAAAACTGTACATGGGACTTGGGCAAACTCTCCCAAAGAAGCAGGATCTCTAGTGCACCTTCATGTCAACAATCTCCAAAGGAATTAAAGTGGCCAGGAACATATTGTTACGAGTAAAACAAGGCCTGATCCAAGAGTTGTGAAACCATAAGACTCTACTGGGACTCTAACAGTCTACCTCAACATACTTATCTTTGCATGAAGTATATTTAAGACGATAGGGTTAGAATCTAAATGTACAGCAAAGCACTGATGAGGGGTTGTCAGCCACCGACATCGCCAGCATGCAGGCAATGTTCTGCCAGCTCCTGTCATGGGCATTAAGGATTATATTTTCAATAACTGTTGGTCCATTCAATAAAACGAGGCTGCTCCGAACATTTCACCAGAAACTTCCAGAAACTGTGCAAAACATTACTGGAATCATTAATGCTGGTACCTGGCCGGGATACAAGAAAGCGAGACGATGAGCCAACATACTGAGAACAGAGGACATACACATGGAGGAAAAGGATACGAAAGAGAGATCATTTAATCATGTGCTATAATTTCAGGAGGGAGGTGATGAGATGAAATAACCAGACGTGAAACAGGATTTCTGCCCCATTTATCAAATATCTGATATCGCCTTCAGGGAGTTCCCTGACCACCCAGCCAATGGGTTTACAGTATCACTCACAGATACTGGAGAGGTTAGTTTACACCAGTATCTCAGAAACTATCTGTGAAATCAAAGGACTAATCATAGTCTTGACACAACAACCAACATATTTAGAGAAGGTACAGCTGCCCGGCGCCATTCTTCCTCTCTGGATCAGGTGGAGGAGAACATGTTGACATTCAAACTTCCAGTAACTTCACTTATCACTTGGAATCAGCTCGTAATTGCTCAATTTGTTTGTGGTAGGTCTGGTTGAGAGGTCAACGGAGGCCACATACAGTCTGGGATGGTCGAGCACATTTACTACTCAATACAGATTCTCTTTCCAAATCTGTACTTCCACAAATGGTAAGGGAAATACAAAAGAGACCACCAGATATTTAAAAATACACCCATCTTGTCAGCTTAAAAATGAAAGCAGGGTTCATCAATCTGAGATGATGATAACCTTTTTTACTGCTCAAAATGCAAGAAATCAAGTACAGTCTCCATGGTAGCAGATATTTCTATTTTTTGTCAAGATGAAGAAGTTTTGTCTTCTATTCTCCCTTTGTTAGAAATCACACAGACTATCCTGGTCTGTAAATTGAGCATAGTTTACTGACATCATTGACGTTATTTCTGTATGCTGAAATCGTCACACAGCTACTTCTTGCTGCTATTTGAGGCGGCCTCAGTTTTAAATTGGGTTACAGTTAGGTTTACAGTCAAGGTCATGCTGTCATCTAGGTATGTAAACTGAATCCAAATCCAAAACCTTAAAATCAACAAAAACCAAATTCATATCAAAAGCCTAAACGCAGCCAGTTTATTGAACGTGGTACAATAAAGTGCAAAGCTTGGCCCAGTTAATTTTCTATGAATCGCAAGCAGTTTCCTTCATAAGGCATTGTGGGATACCAGGCGTCACGGGACGGGACAGACCAGGAAGGGAGTGATTGCTTGTGAGCGTTGGCTTGCCCACTGCAACGAGCATGGAGGGATTGACTCGATGTTGCGGGATTTGTTCGCTTCCGGTGGGTCTTCACTAACAAATTCTGCAAGGAAAATAAAGTAGGAAGGGGCAGACTAGTCAAATTAACATTAAGAAAATACACTCCTACACCGATACATTAATGTTGGGAAATAAGACAAAGTGTAAAAGTAAATGTCTGTACAAGAGAAAGAGGAAGACAGAGAGAAACAGTGCAGATGAAAGGATAAACAAACTGACTACAGAGAAACGAGGTTGGAGAATTGTGTTTGTGTGTGTGGGTGGGTGAGAAGCATGTAAATGCATGACTACATGTGCATATATTAAACAAAAAAACGGGTGGAACATTAAATGATTAAATGTACGAGCAGCTGCAGGTGCATAAAAAAAATACCTACCCCTCCCCGCATGCTGTATATTCAAATTACATCTGTAATCAGGCATTCATTTGACATGTTTTGACCTCTTTTCCTGTTTCACTTACTTCAGTCTTTGTGTTTTCATTACAGGAATTCATGTAGCACACAAGCTTATTTCCTTTGTTTCCTCTTCTCTCTTCTCTATCTACCTGCCTATAGATATTTTTTCCCAGTCTACATGTATGTTGTTTTAGGCTTTGTCATATTTCTGTACGAGAAAAACACAACCCAGAAATAAGACATAAAAGTCTGAATAATTTACCCAAAAGCCAAGCTCAAACGGTACATTTGAGCTGTTTTTGTATATCAGAAACATTCTTTTGAAATCCTCTCTCTCACACTTTATTTCCTCTGTTACACCTTTTTGAACTGTTGCTCTCTTCTATGTCTTGTACTGCTCTCTCTCTCTCTCTCTCTCTCTCTCTCTGGTTTCATCATTTCACTGATTATCGCCATCAAAGAAAAAATAACAGATTACACCCAGATGTAAGCACTCAAGAGTTCAAGAGGCAGGGTGGATACACGTTAAAAGATTTTGACCAGATTTACTCCCAATTAGAGAAACACAAATAACACAAATCCAAGCGTATGTCATAGTTTTTCCTCGGAGGCTCTACTAATCCAAAAATGTATCACAGAGGGTAACATTTAGTCTAATTAGTTAGGGAAATATGCAGGCCAAGTTCATGCTTTCTCAGAGTTGAGGTAATATAAACAAATGGCTCATGAAGTATCTCTCCATTAAAATTCACATTATGAACTAGTTTAATTGCACAGCTGCCAGCACTGCCACAACAACAGTTACTCTGAAGTCTAATGAAGCAGAAGGAGTAAACAAGTTGGCGAAAGAGAATAAATGAATTTATTAAAAGAACATCAAATATCGTGAAAACATGATCAAAGCAGCCAAACCAGTGACGTGACTGGGTGAAATATGAGGAATGTGAAAACAAAAAATAGATGACATAATGAGAGTAAAAGTGTGACATAGTAGGTGGATGAAAAAGGTGACGTAATGTATGTACAGTACATACAGTACACATACACAATATATATACAAAATACACAATGGGCTCAACAGAGTGAGAGCAACACGGCAATGAGGTAAACAATGTGACGAGAAATAAAAGATGAGTGGGACTGTAAAAGAGCAAAGATAAATACAATGAAAGAAAGTTAAACAGGAGAAGAAAAACTATGAGAGAAGAATGATGAAAAGATTATAGATGGAACGGCATCAGTAAATCAATAAAATCATGAAACATAACCCAGAAAATCAGAAAAAAAAAATACTTGAGTTAATCAAAACAGAGCCATAAAAAAGCTTTATGCTTTATACCTTTGCAGATAAATATGTAGTTTAAAACATTCAAAATAAATTTCCCTGTTCCATGACTAATGTCTCAAAAACAGTTGTTGCAGGATTCCTCAGATTTTCATTTCAAAGGGAAGTGTGTGGAAACCCAGCTGAAGAAATGACGACACGTCTGAGGCAGAAGTCAAGTGCATCCAGATAAAATCTGAACAATGTGTGGTGAAGTGAATTGTGGAGCTTTTGCCTGTTGTTTTTCTGCAGACATCCTGATTTTACTCAAGTAAAACTACTGTTACTTTGAAGACATTTTACTGAAGTAAAACTTAAATCACAACAAACCCTCATGTCAAAACCACTGTGGTAAAGTTAGTTTCAAGTTGGATATTGCACAGATATTTGGACACCCAATTTTCCCTTTTACTGTTCCCTACTTTACGCCAGGGTGTACAAAAACAGTCTTCGCAACCGGCAAATAGTTAGGGACTGTCAGTAAATTACAGATAGCAATTTTCAAAGATCAATACCTCCTCAACCACATGAGCTATAAATGTCAAAACAATTCTAAACTATTCAACATTTGTCCGTGAATGTTGCACAGCCTTTCTTTTGTTCAGTTTCATCTCATGCTATTTTATATGAATTTTTCAAAAATTCAAAGTTCAATAGCTTTTTAGTCACATGACCTGATTTGAGGTGTGTAGGTCATGTAACTAAAAAGCTATTGAACTTTGAACTTTCCGGCAAAGATCATTGCGGCGAAATTGGGTGTCAGAATATCTGTTGAATATATAACGTTGTGAAGACCGTTGCATTGTGCCTCACAACCCCGGGACAAAGCGGGAAAGGGTCGGCAAAATATGACGAGACTGGATGTTTGAATATCTGTTGAATATCCAACTTAAAACCAACTTTACCACGTTGTCAAACCCTACAAGATATTCATTTTCTACATACAGACATTTGCAGCCTGTGCATGATCCAACTGATATTATAAATATACAACTTTCTTTCTCAGTGCAGCCTTAAGATAAGATAAGATAAGATAAGATAAGCCTTTATTGTCCCACAGCGGGGAAATTTTTAGCGTTGCAGCAGCCAGCAAAAGTGTCATATATAGAAATACAATAAAAATAAATAGAAAAATACTAGAATTAACAAGAAAAGAGGGCGAAACACAGACAATTAAACAAAAAATACCGACAATAAACAATAAGAGCTATGGGCACAAGCAATATTAGGCTACAGAAATTAAATATCCTGCCACTGTAACAGCAGAATAAATCATCAGCAAGGTAGACGGCACAGAGATGTATAATATAACAAATAAACTCCACAGAGGCTGCAGCCACAAACACACACATTAAAGCAAACACAGAGATGCACAGGTTTTGCACAGCAATAGTAGTGCGTGTAGTGCACACACACACAAAACGCTATGTTGCCTAGCAACGCTGAAGTTGTCATCTGTTATATCCACCAAAGAGTGTGTTGTTGTAACCTACTCACCTGTCTGAACGTCGCTCTGTGAGCCTTCAGCACTGCGGAGACCTCATCGATCTGCTCTGGGTTCAACTTCTCAGCCTGTCCATACTCAAGGCACAACCAGTCCACTCAGCCTGGCTGTCCCACTGCGTTCGTCAAAGTTTTTATTTCCCTTAGAGCTGATCATCGGGGAATATCTAGAAGAGCAGACAGGCCTCACACACCTCACTGAAGGTAGAAGTTCCTCAGTCAATGCAGAAGTCACTTCTGGAGAATCCACTGTGAGAGCATGGTTTAGTATTTTAGCCAGACCCAGCATGCACCTGTTGGTCCACAACAACCCACAACATCGTGGGTGTGTTTGATTTGTGTCACGTAGCGTGCTCGCCGGGTGGTGCATTAGTGCATCAGTGATTAATTAAAGTAGGCCTACATGTAAGTTTTTTATATGCCGAGGTACAATAATACTACTATGGGACTACTTCTTCTCTTCGTCTTTCTTTTGTTCTGTTCTCACAGTTTCTCATCATGACTTTTTCATGTGATCATGCACCTGATGTGGCAAATTACAATACTTGAGATAAAAATACTTAAGTAGCCTACAAGTAAAATTACTGGTACACAAAAAACGACTTTGTTACAGTCAGTGGTGGAAGACGTTTTCAGATCTTTCACTTCCTAAGTAAAATAAATAAAAAATACTGTTAAACCTACAAGTAAAAATCCTGCATTTAAAATCTTACTAAAGTAAAAGTAAAAAAGTATTGGCATCCAAATATACTTAAAGTACCAAAAGTTAAAGTACTCATTATGCAAATAAGATAATTTTGGAAAATTATATATTATATCTCTGGATTATAATTAGTCATGCATTAATGTGTAAGCATCAGCTGGTAAAGGTGGAGCTAATTTCAGCTATTTTATATACTGCTGGGTAGCTTAATCTATAACAATATAATTAATTAGTTGCTTTATATTTTGTATTACTAATCTGAATCTGCAAAGTAACTAACAACTAAAGCTGCCAAATAAATGTAGTGGAGTAAAAAGTACAATATTTGCCTCTGAGATATAGTGGAGTAGAAGTATAAAGTAGAATAAGATGGAAATACCCTTTTTACTTAAGTACAGTGCTTGAGTAAATGTAATTTGTTACTTCCACCCCCGGGCTTTGGTTGTTGTGACTATTTGTCACCAGTCTTTCAGAGTGTGCAGCCGTGAGGCCACAAACAAGTGTTATGCTGGTTCAAATTATTTTCTTTCTGTGAAATCTAAAGCCAAACACCCTGTAGACACTGTTTTGTCAGAAGATACCCTATCTAACACTATCTGGTGTAATTTCCACCATGAACTTGAGTAAATACTTGCCTCTTTTGACTCCTCGCACTAGAAGAGTATAGACAAAAATATCAAGCATGTTTGATCAGCCTTCAGGACGCCCTAGACAAGGTCTGAAGTATGGGAGTGAAATTACAGCAAGCAGGAATAAGACAGAATATTCAGTGCACAGGGACTCTCTCACAGTGGGAGGTCGATAAAGCTCCATGATGACCATGCCAAAATACGGATTCTGAAAACTGTTGGATCCAGATCTTGTGGGCACTTGGTCTTACCTACAGCGCACGTACAGTTTAGTTCATGTTCTCCCACTGTATGTGTTACATCCTGCAGTCTCAAATAATGAGAAATGTGACACTCACTGTTTACTGCGGAAGTTTATTCTTGGCAGGGTGGGAAAGCCTTTGAAACAGCATCTAGACCAACCTAAAACAAAGAAATAAGAACCATTTTTGTGGCGTTATTTAAGGTTTTGCATTTGACACTGTTTTTCCTCAGCAGTTTGGCATGGTACAGAATAAGGCGTTAAACATTGAGAGGGACTTGATTTAGAGTTTTAAACTAAGAGGGAGGAGGATGAAGGGGAGGTGGATCAGGCTGCCAATGATGCTGGTGTCCTTGAAGATGTTGCTCTACGTCTGGCACTTTCCTGAGATCTTGTACACATAAATCAGGACAGCAGTACGTGGTAAAAAAAAATGCATCAGTGTCTCTGTAACACTAATCTAATAATCTTCAATCCTAGGTGTAAACAAATATGCTGCATTCAGGATCAAAGAGCAGTGGTCATGGAAACAGCAACAAACACACCGAGGTGTGTGTGTGTGTGTGTGTGTGTATGTGTGGCTGTTTTTCGAGCTTTCATGTGTGAGTTATCAGTACCTGTGCAGGTTTCTGTCTGTCGCATACATCTGTCTGGGTTATCAGTGTGTGTGTGTGTGTGTGTGTGTGTGAAGATGTTTGCCTTTTAAAATCGATTAACAATGAATTAATGCACACTGACAGCTGTTCAACAGTGTGCCGTGTTCCAGCATTCACACTGCTGTGCTGTCCTCCACTTACCTAATCAGGTTTTCTTTCAGAAATGTGTATTAGGCCTTTTTACAAATGAGAGCACACTTGTTTGGTGTTTTGGTTTGTTTGGTTTTGTGTTTTTCCCTTCAAGCAGTGATGCAATAACGTTGCAAATTGGGAGGAGGTCCTGGTTTCAGAGGTACAGGTTTCTGTCATGGCTATCAGTTGTATTATTGTATTATATTGTATTATTTCAGTTTTGTTTCTGAGAAATCGTGTTTAGTTTTTTTTAGGTCAGTTTGAAATAGTAAATGGTTGTAAACACCACGATGCCCACGAGCCAAAGCTGTCGTTGCTGTGGAGCAGAAACCAGTCAGGGGCTTGAATGAGAGCTGTAGCAGATTCTAAATGCTTTGTTGTTGCAATTGGAAGCAAAACACTGTGCTATAGTGGCTTAATTGATCCAAAATTGAACTAGAATCCAAAAAATGAACTGATTTAAACAGTTTGTTTTCTCAGTTATCTACAAAGTGTAATGTTTAACTTCAGCTGGCCAATAATTACCCAAATTTTGATTAGGAGTAGTTGATTTCTTTACTTAGTTTTTTGTACACATGCTTGTACCATTGACCTTGTACTAGGCTTGACTTTTTATCAAAGAATATTCTTTAGATTGCTCAGCTTTTCTACTGATGAACATTGTCTATCCAGAAAAAGAAGAAGACTTTCACTGTACTTTTACAAAACTTAGCAGCTCTATTTAATCTTCTCAGTCATATTGCTCTTCAAAATATTCTGTGATTAGCTTTTTCACAACTTGCGTGCTTAAACTGTCATGATAAGTCTGTTCTGTTGTCCAAAGGTTTAACACAACCAGCTGGTGGCGTAGGTCTGACCTTTCCCTCAGTGTGATTTTGACTGCATCAATGTTTTGGAGCATTTACATTTATCTATAGCTGCTCTTTCGTTTATGCATCCACAATACATATTTGTATTTGTGCACATGCATACTGTATCTCAGGGGTCAATACACTTTGGCATCAGAGAAGGGATGTTTTCACTCCTGTTGCTTGGCAACTATCACTGTAGAGATGGCCTATCGCGGGCACAGACAGGAGGTCTATTGTGAGAGGTGTGGCGTTAAGGAAGCTGATCTCTGGGAAAATAAGGCTGATATCAGCCGTTCATCATACCACAGAACAGGGTCTTTGCGTGGGTGTTTACGAGTGAGAAAGAGGGGAGAAAGTGAGTCTTTGTTGACTGTGCCTTGCATTGTGAGTATGAAAAGCAGATGTATTGTGTGTGTGTGTTTGTTTGTGTATGTGATTGTGTGCGAAGATGAGGAGCAGAGGTGGAAAAGGAGATTAGGGCCGTGCAGCGGCATATCATTCATGGGTTTCCTGTTGCTTTCTGAGTTACCAGTAAAAAGGAGGCTTTCATATAAATAAGAAGTAAACATACACACAACCTACACTTCCCTCCACGATGCTGAGATCAGTGTGAACAACCAGTAACTAACGATAAACTACATTACACGCAACATCTCCTTCCAAAACCATATGCTGCTACATTAATATGTATTAACACGCTGCTATAACAGCTTACACTCTTCTGGGAGGGCTTTCCACAAGATTTTGGAACGTGGCTGCAGGGATTTGCTCACATTCAGACACAAGAACATTACTGAGGTCGGACACTGATGTTGGATGATGAAGGCTTGGTTAGCAGTCGACGTTCCTATTCATCCAAATGGTGTTGAAGGGGTTGAGGTCAGGGCAACAAACTCAGAAAACGATTTCTTTATAGACGCCACTGTGCGCACGGGGACATTGTCATTTTCAAACAGGAAAGGGCCTCAAACTGTTGCCACAAAGTGAAAGACATTGTAAAATATCATTGTATTCGGATTTTACTTAGATGGAAGTAAGGGGTCTAGCCCAAACCATGAATAACAGTCCCAGATCAAGAGCACACAGGGGTGTCTACATACTTTTATAATGTATATAGTGAAATGTAAATTGTAAAGTTCCCTGTGTTGCTGTAGTTTTCACATATCATTCATATTATTTTATCTTTCAAAAACAAACATTTGAACGTATGAGTATTTATTTGGAATATTAAAAAAATAAAAATAAATTTGAAGAAAAAAGTCACTAATATTTTCTCTCTTCTTAGCTGATCTCGTTTACACTGAAACATGGTAGTTGCTTCTTTTTTTTTTATCAGTGTGTTTTTGTTTGTTTTTTGTGTAATAATTGTCTTTAAAACCTAAGATGGTGGGCCTTAGATATCAAACATACAACCTCTGCATTGATCAGCCCAAACAAAACATCATTGAAAAGTGTATTTTATTCAAAAGAACTGAAAAAATATTGAATGCAAAACAAAAATAATGGCTTATCACAGGAATGAGTAATAATAATTTCCATTGTGATTACACGTTCACATTTTAGTATATCACAGACATTTCATCATGTTTGGATGTGAGTTCCTACAACACGCCCTCACAGTTGATTATAAAAGAAGGTTTTAATAAAATGAAGGAAGTAAGTTGTTGAGCTTAATAAAAAGCTTTTCATGAGGGTGAGAAAGTGAGGATACAGCCAACACATCAAGCTGTAGGGTTGCACCTCTAACAGGTAATAAAGTAATGAAAAGCAATAAGGTTGTGTGTCTGTTCTTTTTTTACAGCACTGGCTTCATTTAGAGAGGACACATATTTGCACATTTACAGCAGTCTAAAAATTACTTGTTTTAAGCTCTGAGGGCACCAGACATTACCGAACATTTTTAGTGCCGGGAGCCCACACACATACAAGTGACATTTACATAGTGAAGTTCTCCTCAAAAAAAAAAGCTACATTTCTTTCTGTGAGTTGTTATAAAGGGGTTAACTGCGCTTGAAGAGCAAAAGTTAAACCAATTTTAACATTACACAATATGGTCCATTTGCAGATCAACACTATGTTCATTTTGATATTCTGTATTCTGTGTTTTCCTGCCTTCACTCTGTGGGAACACGATCAACAACTCACTGGAGGTGCATTCATTTCTTGTAGACCTGACTGAGCAAGAGCAGAAGCTGGACACCAGGACCGGAAACATGAACATGAGAGAAGAGAAAAAGCATTTGTCTCTTGTTCAAATGCATTGTACAACTCATGTTAATGTTTACCTGACAAGGACCTCTACTGGCCATGTGAATTATGCTTCTTGTCTGTCAGGAACAAAGGCAGAAGCAGCATAGTGTTGACCCACAAACCCTCGTAGGAAGGAGGTCAAGTTTATTGGATGGATTTTTGTGCCTTCTAACCTTCCCTAACCTTTTTGTCTCTAAATCTAACCATAGTACGGAGCCCCCAAAGTCCTGAAATATAATTTTTTTTTTTTTTTTAATCTTTGTCTGTTGTTCAGTTTGGAGAACTTGTTGAATATGGACATGGGTTATCAAGAGCCAACGAGAAACCAGTGCATTCTTGTTTCCAAACACTGGTAAGTGTAAAACACACAGGAGGTTGGTTACTTTCAAGGCCCTGCACACCCCCACAGGTGTGTTTTCACTTATGGTTGCTGATTAGACCTCAGCTCAGTTTGAAGGTGGGCGGAGCTATAATTGAACACACCTAAACAGGTACACACAGTCCTGTGTTGACATCTAATCAGCCTAATCAGACAAAACTGATTAAAAAGTAGACTTTATCAGGGCTTACCTGGTGAGAGTGATTTTGTAAACCAATCAATAAATGCATCAGACCCACTCACACTCAAGACCCATCAACCAAATTTCTCATAGTGTGAGCACCCATTAAAGAAACTACCGTAACTCAAGCAGGATTTGTTAATTTGATTTACCTGGTTCCAATTTAAATCAAAATTCTTTTACACCTTCCTTCTTTTATATATAGATTTATTAATTGATTGATCTGATTTATCCATCTTTCTATCCATTCATCCTCCCAAAGTTTATATTTTTGTTGTATCATGCAAGTGTTAAAGTAAAACAGTTACTCAAACACCAGCAGCAACAGTTATTCTGAATAGAGACTGTCAAGTGGTTCTTCTGTCATCAGAATGGAAAGAAAAGGTTTTATTAAAACAAGCTTTATACAACGCATGTTGAGGCATTAATGGGGGGCAGCTCAATGGCTCTAAATTGGCCTATAAAAATAAAGTAAAACGTAACAGAAACCTGAATCTAATATAAAAGGAGAATGCTGAAATACATCGAGGCTGAAGGACCCTGTAAATCAACTGATTAGGCCTTTGCAGGAATGGTAAATTAATGGCTCTCTGCATGGGCTCGTGTGTGTGACTTCATATACCTTCATGTGTGAACTTGCGAGCGTGCGTGTGTAGAGATTAATAGGCAGTAAGTCATACTCGTAGTAATTCTGTGTAATTCCTGTGGACCTGTAGCAGCGCTCACAGCCAATAAATACTGCCTGTTAAGCCGGGCTGATAACTTCGGCCCAGGACTCTGATTTACAGGTGGACAAACACAAGGTAACTCTGGGTCTCGGTGTGGGTGTGTGACTTTTGTGTTCGTGTGGAAAAAAGACAGAACAAGATAAAGAGAAATTTAGTGGCTAACAAACAGTATGTTACCTCTGAGGTGGGTGAGGTAATTACAGTCATGCAGTCCTGATCGTAATTTGCTGAATGAAATCGAAAAAAATCTGAAAAATGTGTCTGTTTGTTTTTATTTAAAATACAAGAAGTCACCAATGGTATAGTGTACAAGGATGGATATGATTCTAACCATGACTTGAATAAGTATGGCCTAAACTGGGAACATTTTTAAAATAAAGTCTATATATACATTTAGTAGTCATAGTTTCACCATTTGAAAGAATGATGCCCAGCTGTGCTAATATCTTAGTTTCAGTACCAATACCGAGCCAACTTTATATTTAATACCAACATTTGGGGAATATAAACATGTTTTTCTACAAAAACCTTTTTAAATTTAACAAAATATGCCGAATAACTCAATGGGTCACTGTTTAATGTTAAGACAAGTAATATATTTGCCTGATTACAAATACTAAAATTAACAAAATTAGGATTTAGATCTGGAAATACCTCGTCAACGAATAAGTAACAAAGCCAATAATCTGACCAAGAATTCAATGCCAACTTTTGATGTGTGGTGCAGAAACACCATACCTGGTGGTACTTAAAAATGACTGAGGATTTATAACAAGGCCTAAGTTTCAAACTAATTTTTCCTGAAACAAATTTGATGCCGTCAGATTTTTTAGTTAGTATTTAGTTGGTTAGTATATGTTTTACATATTTTTTATTATGTGTTTAATGTATTTTATTATGTTTTATCTTCAGGTCTGTGTGTGCTCTGTGACAAATTTCTGTAGACAACAAAGTTAAAGTTGATGTTGAAGTTGATGTTGAAGTTGACTTTCTTTTCTAGATTTCTTTACTTTCCAGAGGTGAAGTTCGTCAGGTAAAAGGCTCAGGGCACAGGTTTGGTTTGGTGGAAAATAATGACGAGTTCTGATGTAAACGCAAGAACAGAAAATACAGACGAGGTGCTTTTGGCTTATGTGCCCACTGTAACCTTTGGAGTCAGTACAGAACGATGATGTATTCCATCCACATAGCATAAAACACGTTTTTAATTAATGAAAGGAAGGAAGCTGGTCATTTTGGGTAATAAAATCCTAAGAGTGTGCATTCCACTGCAGAGGTCCAAGTGTGCAGAAGACAGAGGCAGAGAAAGAGACAAAAGTGGCAAAGACAAAAAAAAGGGAGAAAAGGGCAGATGAAGAGATGAAAAGGAGGAGAGGAAGAAAAATAAATGGACAAATGGAAAGCAGATGGCAAGAAAGAAGAAAGAAAGAAAGATATAAAATGACAGTAATGGAAACATCCTGAGAAGCAAGGTTTTAGCCTAAAGATGAATGTAAATAAAACATATCTTACTGTCTGACACAACTCAGATTAAATCCTTTTGACTACAGGACATATTTTTTTGCCATTAAAAAAAAACAATAAAACAAACAATCAGTGATATTTGGATTTACAGTATATCATAGCCAGGAAACTGTACAAGCCAAGGTTGTAACAAAGTTCAACACCTTTAAGAGTGCAGAGGGAGTGAGAGAAAGTGAGATATATATGGACTGAGTGTGAAAGGTGGGGAGGGGGCTCAGAACATGAGCTCATGACTGCAGCATTAGTGTAACATTAGTGTTAAGTGCTCATAAAATCCCTCTTTTGCTCTGCATTACCTCAGAATGTGGAGGAGCGAGAAATGAAGTTAATAATATAGCTGTTATGAGAAATTTCATTTTTAATGTTTTTAATAAAACATCTCAGAATGAGCGTGGAGGAAAATGTAGAAAAACAACACCACCAGCCCCCACACGCACTCACATATACAGACACACAGACTATTTACAGCAGCACTAAAGTTGCTAAATATTAATAGCTGCAGTGCCAGTGGCCCACACGCACAACTGGCATGTAAATACTCAACTGTACATGCAGTCACAGCTTCTCCTCCCTCTCTACATATTGCATTTTGCAGCCCCCAAATGATCATAAATGTGACAAAATCACTTCTGCGAGTTAGTTTAAAGAGAAGTTTAATGCTAAATGCTTGCCAGGAAGCTTTCCTCACATGCTGGTTTCTTTTTCTCATCACTTATGATGATGAACAGGATTTGCTGATGCTTCTTCCCAACAGTGCTGAGACAAAGAATTCATCCTTCAAACTGTTTTAAATAGCCACACAGTTGGGCAGCACGTTGGTGCAGTTGTTAGCACTGTTGCTTCTCCCTTGGGTTCGAACCCCGACCCGGTAGAGTTTGAACGTTCTCCCCATGACTGCGTGTGTTTTCTCCAGGTGTTCCGGTTTCCTCCCACAGGCCATGCAGGTTAGGTTAAAGTGCCTGAACGTCTCTGTCCAGGGTGTACTGGGATAGGCTCCATCCCCATACCCCGAAGATAGGCAGGTAAGCAGGTGTGACTCACTGTCCCTGTTATGAGCTGGGATACTGGAAGGGGCATGAATGTATACATTTTATGTGTTGTCTATATCTGTATGTCTCTGTGTTGTAATGGCTGTGAAAACAAAATCTTCCTCTGGGACAATACAGTATATCTAAATCTATCTTAATATAATCTTAATAATGGATGGACGGGACACAAAAATAGCAACACCTTTAGTTTCAAAAGAAGGACTAATTGGGCTGAAATAATGTAATAATGTGGGTCCATCACTATGTTTAAAAACTCATGTTATGCGGCCAAGCATTGTCCAAACCCTTTTGAATAATTTTACTTACAATTTTGTCTCAAAAGGTCAAATTTTGACGAAATAAAATTTTCCAAATTTCATTTTATGTAGTGGTGCAGACATGTTGAGGTATCACTGAAAGCATTATATGGAGCGACGCCTGCGAGCTAGTTCAGCAGTCAACTCGGGCTGCACTGCTGTACACACGTGACATGCCTCACTCTCCTCATCATCTACCAAACACACCCTCCCAATTTGGCCATCTATTTAAACTGCAATCTGCATCTCTCCCTCTGCCTGTCAATGCCACTGCTGCCCTGCATCAGTACTGCTGCCTGTTCTCTCCGCCCCACCACCAACATATCTGCAGGGAGCGATGAGGTCGGAGCTTAGACGCCAAACTCTAACTATCTTCTGCTCTTCTGCTACATTTCAAACGTGAGCTGTCTGACTGAAATAACTTTGGTGTTGCAAATGTACAAACAGGTTCAATTAGTTAAAAACTAAATTGATTTTAATCTATTGTATGAAAAATAAATTACACTTAATTACATTACACTTAAAATACATTAAATAACATACAAATTTTAATTTTGCAACAACTGAAAGACCCAAGTTCAGCTGCCTTTGACAACAAGAACATCTCATTGAGTCACTAGTCATTAGGGAGTCTCACATACTACTATTACAACCTGCTTTTATCCCACATCTGATGTCATCACTGGGCAAGCTGAGGCCAGCGCTGACCCTGAATCAGTCCAGTCTCAGGTTTGGTTACACTAAGTCACACTAGGTTAGGCAATGTCTTGTTGTATCCTGTTCTGTACCATTCTGTGCTTTTACAGCTGGCTCCATTACACTAAACTTTTTATTTTCCCAGTCTGGGGGCTAAATATCTCCCGTTAGCTTAACAGGTCCCCATGGTCGCTTGGACCGATGTGTGTATGCGTGTGTGTGTGTGTGTGTGTGTATGGTAATGTGCGTGTGTTTAGGTGCTGCGGGGGGTCTGACTACCTGGCATCCAGATGTGGAACAAGAAGTTGTGCTTGAAACACATCTATTGTTTCCTACAAACTGTTCGGATTTTGTGAAGCAAGCTGGTACCGCTTTTATTGTACTGTAGAGGAAGACAGGTGATAATGGTAGTAGTAGCAGCAGTGACACTTCCAGGATACCACAGGTACAGTAGCAGTGGTATTAGCAGTAGTTGTAGGATTATAGACAGCAGTAGTAGATGTAGTATGCCAGTGATAACAGTAGTGGTAGTAGAAAGAGCTTGAGCAGCAGTTTAATGTATATCAAGAATCAAAAGACCAAATTTCACGTTTCAAGTTTCAGCAAAAAGGTTTTTTTTATTATTGCTGTTATTATTTATTTTATTTTACTTTCTTTTGGATTAAATATTGTACTCAGCTACCTTTGGAAAGGTAAGAGGTAAATGTCATTCCCATTTGTTCATTGTTCAATTTTCATTTATTGCAGTGACTTTAGATCAACTTTTCTGCAATATTTGAGAAAGTTTTCTCAAACCCTTTGGAGAGCATGTCTGAACTGGCGAAGGATTTATCTGACAGGAAGCACTCGTTGTGGAAGGTTACGTTCACAATGACCTGTTCACAGTGATTATTTGTTACCAAGTAAGTGTTTATCAGAGAAGTCTTCAAATGAACTACTTTTGTCTTTTATTTTCCCAACACAGGTAATAGTGTCGGTGGGGATATCATAGTACTTTTCCCCTGTTAAAAATAAGTATTTGCATGTTAGTTAAGTTCTAATATACAGATTATATATCCAGATTAGTTATTTTTCATCTGTGAAAAAGCTTTCCTGTGTATTTAAAATGAGCATTTCTCTTTTGCTTTGTTGAAGGAACTAAAATACAACAAACTGTGATCAAAACTGGTTCACTAGTTTGGCTGCATGAATCAGAGTAAGTTGGGTCTTTCAAACGCAGGTACCAGCCAAGTAAGGCTCTCAGTTTCGATCCTGTGCCGACCTCTATTAGGCCTATGTGTATGTATTTGCATGCTGTATGTGTGTTTGTTTATTTTCCAATTCTTTGGTGTGTATTTTAGGCTTATACAATTATTATCTTTTAGTTTCACACAGCCGATTAACAAATGTAAATAAATTAGGTATGAAAAAAAAGGTTTTAATTTTTTGGATATTTAGTATTCTGTTTAACAAAATACATTTGTTAAACAGCAAGTTTGAAAATTGGTCAATTTTGAGTGGACTACAACAGGAAGGTTAACATTATGGAGCTGCCACAGTGAAAAGAAATTCACACTTGAATCCTGTTTTCAGCTATAGTTCCCAGTTGAACAACAGCTTGTGAATAATACAGCAGACTCATTTTCAGATTGTATTTTGAGTCATTCCTGGTTCTGCTTTTGGACTTCATGTTCATGGCACTCATGAGATTGATGGGTTCCACTTATGATCTTTAACGTATCTCGTGCCCTCTTTATATGCCTTTTTACAACTTTTCCTGTTGTTTGCCCAGAGTTTGTTGTCTAACTAGCATGAAAATGATAATGCAAAAAAAGTCCCAGAAGAGCAAACGGCAAAAACATATTTTGAGAAATGGGAAGTGAATCGAAAGGCTGCCAAAAGTCTCTCTCTCTCGCTCTCTTTCTCTCTCTCTGCAGCCGTTTTCCATTATCAGTGCCCAAACCAGCTTGTTAAAAAGAGTGAAACTCAAACCACAGTTTTGAAAATTACAGAATTCCTTCATAAATGCCCAACCCTCCCCGCGGCTACGCTGGGTTCAGACTTGAGGTGAGACCGCCATACTACAACATAAACACACACACACACTCACTCACTCACACACACGCTGTATGTAAATATGCAGAAACAGCTAAAGGTATATGCACATTGCACACAACAAAATGCTGCACAGCATATACACACACACATCTACACACGCTTTAAGCACATGCGCACATTTACCCTAAAAAAGGCACAGGCTCACACAGTAAATGCATACACATGTCCAATACAAATGTACACGCTTACACAGAAATACATTCACATACACATACACAAGTGCATAGTAATAGCCTTGTGGCTACATCGCCCTCTTTCTTTCCCTTCTTTCAAACTTTAACCAGAGCCATTTCCTACAACAGCTGAGGCTGCAGCATAGCAACTGGTCAGACCGCCCTAGCAACAACAACATTATCATTCATTTGACCTCTTTGTGACAGCAAAGAAAAAAATGAAGCATTTCTTATTTTACACATTTTCGGGTTTGGTTTGAGAATTTTAAAACTCTATATTAGCTCTGCGGCACTGTTATCGTGTTATGTTGTTGTTGTTTTACGTTGAAAAAGTCACTTAGAGCTGCTTTATAAGGGATGTTCAAGAGAAACGTTAAACAATTTTCCCCCCAATTTGTGTGCTAAAAAAGCAAATCTAAAAAGTGTTTTTGCCAACAGTACACCTGGCTACTCAGTAGATTGCTTTTCCAAATCTTTGCACTGGCAGGCAAATTGGGGCAGGTATGGTGATGCTATTTCTCTGCAGCTGCTGTTTAATCTCCCTCGTGTGTGTGTGTGTGTGTGTGTGTGTGTGTGTGTGTGTGTGCCCTCCTATCACCAAACCCTCTCCAACCTGCCTAATAAACTGTAATTATTCTCAGCTGCTCCTACATGTAAAAGTGTGAAATTGCTTAAATCTTACACCATTCGTGCTCAGTCAACTTAGATAAGATAGAAAATTTGGAGGTGGACAGCCAGCCTTTCCACGCTGCTTTTAGCATTTGCAGCTGATACAAAGACAAAGCATTTGATACTGGACTAAGAAGTAAAAATAACACCAAACCACAAATGTTTCACACATACACGCCGTTCAGTTTTGCTCTCCATGAGTAATTCTATGTTTTGCTTCAAGGGAAATTGGTGCACTTTGGCCATAATTGTTTCAAAACTGCTAGCTAATTATGACCTTTTGAAAACAAAGTGTACAGATTGAATGTGACATTTTGCTACGCCTGCAGAATATAAACACACTCTTGCACTGGCTGAAGCCCAGTAAAACCTAATAATGAAAACAACCATGTCCTAACTAGTGCTTTGACTGAACTGGAAGGCTGTATTCACAGGTTTCTGCCCACTGACCTCCAGTACAAAATACTACTAGCTGCTTGGTACAGTAGGACTGTGTGCTGCACTTTTATACAGAATAGATGATTTATGATTTATGATGAATAGATAGAATTTATGATGTTATCACCATGGTGAAGTGATTAAAAGTCAAATGTTTTCTCACAGACCACAACACAGTCAGCTTTGAGCCATACAGCCATGTTTTAGATGCATAAGCTATTCTGCTACTGTAACCAGGGTCTATCTACTCTTGATTGCAGTTTATAAAACAGCAAATACATTTCTTATATCGCTGATAGTGATAACAGACAATAGTCTCTGCGTTGTGTTTTGTGATGTTGATGGACTAACGGCTGACAGCTACAGTAGTTAACTCCAACCCTGAGACACAAACAGCTCCGATGTCGAATCACAGATGATTTATTGCTTACAAGCACTTCGGGATCTGGGGGACACAAGCCCGGTCTCAGTAAAACTATTCAGTATAAAAGAAAATCATAAACAAAGGAAACTTACAATACTAATGAATGATTTCCATTGCCAATCTAAATAAACATTAACTGACAAATTATAGAGCCAACGGTCCAAGACTTCTTAAAAATTACACATTACACAAAGACACTACCGATACAGATAAATTAGTACACGTAGATAATTACTCTGCATGTCAATTTAGTTACTGTCTCTCCCTGATAGGCTATACATTAATATTTACAGGTTTTCATTTAACAGTCAACCACTCACCTGGGGGATACAAGCCCGGTCTGACTTGTTCCCCCGGTGATGGACTTTATAATTGCATTGTTACCATGGATACTGTGTAGCTTAGTAATAAATATGAAATATAAAATAAACTATCAAATAAAGGTAGCATTACTGACAAAATTAAATTCTATATTTCAAGATTTTGCTATTAGACAAAGTAACAATTTAAACCTCAAATTATGTATTTAATGTAACATGCAAGAAGCATATGTTACATCTCACCTCCACTAAATTCAAGCATCACATGAAAATAATAAACAAATGCATAAAACTGAGTTTGCTTTGTACATGAAACCTCAAGGAGACTCAGAATTAGTAAAAAGGTGTGAGTAACTAACTCATACAGATGTATTACTTGTCAAGATACTTCTTAAACAAATAGAGGAGTAGGAGAAACTGGCCAGATAACTCTACTCAACATTCATACAATGTGCCCGTATACCCATTTTTACATCCTCAAATGCACCTTTGATAATATTCAAACACACATTTAGATTAAACTACTTTGACCTGGGGTTTATATATGTATGGAAAGAAGGACTCAATGACCACACATAAATCTATCAACTGCCTTGCGGCCAGCTCTGGTGCGGAAACCATTTGGTTCAACTTGGGCATGATTGAGGGTCAACAGATTCTGGTGCTCTGGCTCTAAGAGTAGGAGAATGGATTTCCCTATCGGCTTGGCCAGGCTCATAAGAGTTTGAGTTCTGTGGGTCTCCGCTATCTCTCTCCTCCCTCTGAATATTTTCACCATCCTCCTCCACTTCAACTCCTCCATCTTGGTTTGGAACTGCTTCTGGTGTATCTGTAGATGCCCTGTCACTATTTTGCATTATCCATTCCCTTGTACGAGATTCCACATCTCCTGGTTGCAGAATATTGCTTGGAGGTGCTTGGTCATCAGATGATCCACCAGAGGACACAACATCCTCCACATCCTCTTGTTCCACATCCAGAGGCAGGAAGTTGGCAGGCATGATGAGGTTTCTGTGAACCATTTTCTTCTTTATGCGGTACACAGGGAGCTTGGGATCCTTCCAAGTGACCTCATAGGGGTCAGATTCCCATCGGTCAGCCAGTTTCTTTTTCCCTCGTTCTGCCTTATTTGCCAGGAGTACGCGGTTGCCAACAGACACAGGCGAACCTTTGACCTTTTTGTCAAACTGCTGCTTTTGACGTGATTGCTGTCTGGATGCGTGTTGTTGGGCAAGTTCCATTGACTCCCTCAGGTCATGTTTCAGCTTAGTGACATAGGCATCATAGTTGACCACTGTCTCATCTCTCAGAGCAGACTCAAACATGACATCCACTGGCAAAAGGGGAATCCTTCCGAACATGAGATAGAAAGGGGCATAACCTGTTGTCTCATGGCTGGTACAATTGTATGAGAATGTCAGGTTGTTGATCATCTGAGGCCACTTGTTCTTCTCACGAGGGGGCAAAGCTCGAAGCATACTGCCAAGGGTGCGGTTGAAGCGCTCCACGCTTCCATTTCCAGCGGGATGGTAGGCTGTGGTGTGGGATTTGTGAATGTGGGCTATGTCAAGGAGGTCACGGATGAGCTGAGACTCAAAGTTGGAGCCACAGTCTGAATGGATTCTCTCTGGGAAGCCATACACACAAAAGAAATCATTCCACAACTGCTTGGCCACCTGTTTTGCTGTTTGGTTCACACAAGGGAATGCATGAGCAAGGCGTGTGAAATGATCTGTAACCACAAGGACATCCACAGAGCTGTTGTTCGAGTTCTCAGCACTCCATAAGTCTATGCACACCAACTCAAGTGGAGCATGAGTTTGGATGGACTCAAGAGGGGCTCTGGCTTCAGGTTCTGGGGATTTGCTCACGACACACCGTTTACACCTTGTCACATACTCTTCATACATCATACACTTTTTGCTCTTGGCTAATCCAGTAAAACCGCTGACATGCCAACTGAAGGGTGCGGCTCTGGCCTTGATGCCCTGCATCATCATGGATGCCCTTGAGCGTCTCAGTTCTGGTGGGACAAAAAACTGGTGGACCTTATGGCCTGAGGACAGGTCTTTGGTTACCCTGTGCAGAAGACCATTTACCAACTTTAGCTTTTCCCATTGCCTCAGAAGTCTCAGGACCTGAGCGTTTTCATGGCTCCTCTCACGCCTAGACGGGCACCTCTTTCGCTGAACATAGTACATGGCTCTGGATATGGTGGTGTCTTCTTCCTGCTTCCGTTGGAGTTCAGCATGCGAGAGGGCAGGGAGTGTTCTCTGAGAATCCAGGGAGTAGATATTGCCAACTGCCTCTATAGTAGCCACTCGGTCTTGTGAACAGGGCTCCCATACACTATGAGCAGAAAGGAGGGCTGCAACAGTGTTAGTGGTGACATTACCAGATTTCTCCTTTGGGGTCTCATGCTCTGAGGACAGGACCAGAGTGTTCACAGTCAGGTGGAATGCATCCTGGACATCATCGGGCTGAACTTCCTTTGCCTCGTTGACAAGAGACTGATAGGGCTCTTGGATAATTCGCCTGGTGACACTGCCCTTAATGAAAGGGATTCTGCTGAGGCGATCATTTAGGAGAATTAAGGAGTGTTCAATCCTGAAATAACCCATCATCCATTAAGAAAAAAAAAACATCTGTAATAGCCGATCACTAATTCTTAAAATGACAGATTCCCAGCTGCAGTGTGACAAAGGTTGCAGTGATAGTCAGGACATGCAGGAAAGCTATATGTAACCTGCTGCTGACAGAGGATGTTCTGCACTAGTTGAGTTATGATCACATTCTCCTTTCAAACAAACTGGCAACGACCATTACCGTTGGCTGAACATTTCTCTCTGCTTGTAGAAAACAAATGGACGTCTGGCTCCTGGTGACCAGTTTCTTTGGGTGAGAACAGAAAGCACAGCAGAGGTAAAGGATATAATAAAAAAGAACCGAGAGCAGAAGTTTACCTCTTACAAAAGCAGTTTTCATCAGACAATGACATGTTCGGCAACAGATTCAAGAGGTGAAAACCATCACACTCATCAAGAATTAATGAATGTGTGTGTGTTAGGGTAGTTTGCAGAAGTTGTACAGAGCAAGAATATATTATTTATTACACACATGATGTCTCTTCACAAATAGAAAAAGACAGGACTTCAGAGCACACAGGAATGGACACATAGTCTCTCTCTCTCTCTCTTACACACACACACACACACACACACACAAAACAGTCTTTACCAGAAATAGTTCCAGCCTACTGCCTGTCACAGCACATGGATTTCAATGGAGCATACTCAACCATATTCCCACCATCTGTCATGATGATTTGAGAAGAAAAGCTAGTACTTACAACTATAGCTGTACTTAAAACATAAAACACTGCTTGTGTGCATGCTTGTGTGTATTTTTGTTCCCTTGATATAGTCCTCTGCTACCATCTACTGAAGAAAACATGGAATTAAACTGTAATAAAATAATGCACTGAATTCTAAGTTGAATTAAATCATTAGTATTCAAATATCTTATTTGCTCCCCAGGATTTCTGTATGTATAAACTAACAATACATTGCAAGATTAAGTGTGTAGAAAAGACCTAATACACAAGAAGTAAAACATGTTTTAAGTTTTAAGGTTTTACAGAATGGAGTTATTAACATTTTATATAAATCAAATAATCTCACACACTCAGTACCTGATCTCAGAGCCACATCTTCCCCTACTGGCCTCTAATAAACTGTCACAGTTTCACTTCATAACATTTTGGCACCAAGTTCAGACTGTTTTACTCTTTTTACAAAAACATGACTGCACTTTTTGACACCCCAAAAATTCAGCTGCTCTTTTTCTTTTCATGCCCAGGTTTTAGAACGTTGAATGTATTCAACTGGGATGGTTTGACTTTGTTTCTTTTCTCTGGTTTTTGAATTATTTCCAGGCAGCATTAAAAGTTCAGGTTTGCACTTTTAAAATCTGCAGATAGCCTTTTTCCCAGCTGCTCAGACACACACTGAGACTCCCAGGAGTTTGGTTTGCCTTCTCCTGACGTTGAAATACAACACAGTGGTTAAAGCCATGGAACTGGAGCCCAGCCATAGACAATACTCTGCTGTGTTTCACAGTTAAACCAAACCTTTGCTGTAAAGATGGCTGTATTAAATGACTGTTTAACTGATATAGAGAACTGGGTGTCCTAAAATGTCCTTCAGCCCATTTCAGACAAACCTGAGGTTGTTTTGAGCCCAAACACAGGCTGGAGCTGAAATCATTTAAATTTGTTCCTGAAGCATTAAATGCATTTAGGACTGCAGAAGTTATCTTTGATTCATATTTAAACCGTGACCATCATCCAATAAGCTTGTTTGGACATGTTTTATAAAGTTAGGAGCATTGCACAGTTAATAATTTTTTCAACAATTTGTCTGTTAATTTTCCATTTGGAGAAAGTACATCTACGTTCTTCTCTGTGTGTCCATTTAATAACTTGAAGGTCAATAAAAATGTTTTGATTACATCATCCTTAACAAGTAGACTTACTGTATCTCTACTGGCTATCAAACATTCACCTCAATTATAACTGTTAAACCAAGTGAATAAGCCAGCATAATTATGTGCACTATTGCATTTTTGTAGAACATTTTGACTGAAACTGAATGATCTACAGTAAATATTACAAGTCTTCTTCATATCTGCAGTTTGCTTGGCAAAGTAAACACCTGTGGTTTCAGATATTTATGCATGGGATCAGCCAGTATTATCACCCCTCACTTATAAAACATATTGACTAAGCTTGTAATGTACAATCAGTTTTCCTTTTGTGAACAGTTTGTGCAATAAATTGCATTTATTCGGGAACAAACCTTGAATGCTGAAGTTAATTTTTCCCCTGATTAACTCACCTGTCTGCTGTGCAACAAAAGTGTGAATAAATGTGACGGAGGAAACCTCAGACTGCAAAGTTTCTCTCTCTCTCTCTTTCTTTTAATTGATATTAATAGGAGAACTGAGAGAGCTGAGTCTCTTAAATCATTCTGCATCCTACAGTGATACATATATTCAGTATAAGTGTGTTTGACTTTGACCTGTCAATCAATTAATGCTTGGTCAACCTTGGAAACAGTGAGAGCTGCATCATTTTATCTTATTTATGTATTTATTGGCCTCTTGGGGGCAGAAGAACTCTAAAAGCTGAAAATCACACCTCTGACGTATCAGGATAGGAGATCTGGGTGATAATTCTCTACACTCACTACAAGCTGCCCCTTTCACATAAGACTCAGTCAGACTGATTCCAGGGTGGTATAAAAAATATTGATTAGTGGGACTGTAAGGCACTAGAATAAGAATTACTTACAAAATACTATTACTACTTTGACAAATGCATGTAATGACATCAAACTGCCTCTTACATATTACATAAACATATTACTAATATTTCATTTGTATAAGATTTTAACTTAAATCAACTTTAACTAAAGATTTCATTTTAACCAAGTAAGAATTATGCTTCAGGTATAGGAGGGGGAAAGAATCCTATCTCCACTTTTAAGTGACATTGGTCTAATAACAGGATGTTGAATAATTTGAATATACTAAAGAGTCCCTCTCTCTAAATTACAGCAGGTAATAAGAAAGTTAAGTTCAAACTGCTTGTCTGGGATGGTCCTGATACATTCCCAAATATAGACCTATTTTACAGGCAAATATGTAATTACAGGACACAAGCTGTGTCCATCTGTCCTCTGTGCTGTGTGATTGATCCAAAACTCTACAGGATGAAAACGCTGGTGTGCAGTTCCTCCTACCACCAGGAGATGGCACTACTGCTATACAGTGTGGAATAGAATAGAATAATCAAGGTCAATGATATTGCCATATTAAAAGAAAAGCTTTATAATTGTATATAAGGTTTAGTAAGACAATTCTCTTATCTTTATAAGATTATTATTATAGCACAAAACCTGCATAATTCCTACAGGACTCCTTCACAGCTGAAACATATTCCAGAGCGACTGTTTTGTAACAGAGATCACATGGTCAACCACTGTCAATAATTGATAATCCCCATATATCAAAAACACACTGCTTTTTGTGCATGTGTGATTTATTTAGTTGAAAGACAGAGACTTGAACTTTATTTAATTAATAAAATAATTGAAATAATGTAATTATCTTCTATATTTCCTAGACCATCAGTGCCGCAGGACATCCTCAGGAGGAACCAAATGTACTGTTGTGTCACGTACAGTACAGGCTGTGTGAGCGATCTTTTAAAAGCATATTACTGTAATAACTTCTAAATGCCATGAGGTGGCAGTGTTGGTCCATAATGTTACATGGAGCAAGCTCTCACGGACCACAGGGCAAAGCAATGAGATGCTGTACATGTACCAGACTTCATGAATAGAATAAAACAGAATAGAATAAAATAGAAATTAGAAAAAAACTATCTTTTTTCTTAAAAGTCCTAAATTATATGGTTATTTATATACTCCTCCTCCTCCTGCTACTACTACTACTACTACTACTACTACTACTAATAATAATAATAATAATAACAATATTAAAAATAAAACTAATACAGGCAGGTAATTAAGAATGGAAATCCCAGAGTTTTTCACATTTATTCCTGTAGCCCTCCTCAAGGACCCCTGGAGGAAAGCGCAGCATTTCTGTTACTAACAAATGATTTAAGTTAATATAAATTAATGCCCCCCCTCCTCTCCCCTTAAACCGCTCCAAATTTGTCCAGGACGTTCCTGCTCGCTGATTGGTCCGCTCTCTGATTGGCCTGCCCTCTGATTGGCTGAAAGTTCCGTACTGAGAGAGTCGGTCGTCGCAGTTTGTTTTCTCGCCTGAGGCTGAAATTTGCACGGTGAACCGCTGCTGGAGGCAATGTGGACATAGTGTTCAGGTGATTTTCATTAGATAACTGTGCGAACGGTCACGCAAACAGGCTGAAAATGTAGATAAAGTTTTTTGTTTTATTTTTCCTTTTCCTCTTTCTTTCTTTTAGTGGGCTGGTCTCTCTCGAGCGTTTTACACGCGGACTGTCACTCAGAAATACTACAGCCTGCGTTTTGAGCGCTCACGTGTTTGACCTTAGCTTATATATTTTAGATTTGTTTTTTCTACATTTACTGTCATATTTCTTGTCGCTCGCTTAGTTAGCCTATAGCTTACTTTTGTATACTTTGTCAAAGTCGACTTCTCTTGCTGCAAGTTGGCGTTTCGGTGACAGACGCGTCTCTTCACATTTGTAAATCATTCTTGGTTTGAGTTATCGAAATCATTAAATCATTGGAGAGGAGCTGAAGAACTTTTTCGGGATAAAGGCATACGTGCAGGTCATCAGGGGGTAACAGACTGAGGATATCTCATCACTGCTGGGAGTTTGACAGTAAGTCCGACTTTATTAATAAGCCAAAGTCACTGCAATATGTGTATCATGTATCCACCGGGTCTTAATGTTTGTCTGTCTCGCTTTACAGTGAGTTTACAGTGAACTTGTATCATCTCCTCATCACCTTTTCATTCGTTTGTCTTTTCCCATTAGGCTACCGAGTTTAGTTTCGCCCTGATTAAGTTTAAAAGTTTAATTTTGAGTCAAACTTGTGTCATATTCCTATATAATCTTCAGCGGTATTACTATACAGAAGTTGGTGCTTAAAGTTAAGTTTTGCCGTGTCAGTGAATAACAGTTATAACATGTTACAGCACTTTGACTAAATTCATAAAGTGGTTACAACTCTAGGCAGCACATTCACATAGCACAATATGGTTTAATAAATGCCATATTGTATGAATGGATGCTTGTATGATAATTACATCCGGGTTTTTTGTTTAATTAATTGGCATGTAAATTATTGATTTTAAACAAGTGATAAATAAAAATTCATTAGAGCTCCAGTCTGGGATCATCATAATGCAGACAATTACAGGTTGCAGGCTCTCCTCCTCCTTAAAGAAACTTTTACATTTACAGCCACTTTCAGCTGCTTTGTATGATGTTTATTGTAAATTTAGGGAAGAAAGATTGTTCTCCCAGTAAGACAAGTGCATAATTCAAATTAAAATGGGACTAAATCAGAGTTTGGTAGGTTGAAATTCTACTCTAATCAGTTATCCTGCACTTTTCAGTTCAGTTTCAGGTGAACTGAGACGCTGAGGTTGACTGATACTGATCAAAGATACAACATGTGAAGTACTGAAATAAGATCTCAGGTTCAGGGAAGAATTTATGTGGCGGAAAGATTAAAACCACTGTAAGGAGAGACATATGGACAGGTGGACAAAATAAATCTGTTTAAGAAAATAGTCAAGAAAATCTCTGCTCCTGTGCAGTGAACACCTTACTTTTTTTCTGATTATACTGTGGACTTTTCTAGATCCAAATAATGTTTAAAAGACAGGATACACTGAAGAGAAGAGATGGAAGTGAGTGCATGTGTTCTTTCACCTTCAACTTTAGCCTGGTAGGTTTTGAAAACATCTGTATAGGAATTAATGGTGTTAAGTAATACACACAGCTCTCCGTCTTGTTCAGAGAAACTGGAGACTTTTATTTGATTACTTTCCTTTATTAAGAAATAACTTGATTATCTTCTACCAGGCTATTCCTACTTTTCAGGTTTTCACATAGATGCTCACCAGCTGTTAGCCAGTTGGTAGTAAATTAGGTTTTAATTCCATTGCGCTAGCAGCTATTTTGGAAGCAATTAATTAAAACAAAAAACCCATCAGATAGTGATTGAATGAATGTGGCTGGTGGATTTTTGGAATAAATCAGACTCTGACAGTGGACAACACAGCGGTTTTGATAGACTGATGATTTATATACAGAGATGTAATCTAAAAGATTAAAATGCACCTTCAAGGTGGGAAATAATTACTCAGTATCTCCTAAATATATAAATATTTCTCTCATTTGATTTCCTTTCAGATCATAGAGGCTGAGCATTCCTCTTCCTGAAAATTAAACCAAAATGGAGCTTCTCTGGGTCGTTCTGTTGCTGGAGATGATCCTGATGTCCACTGCTGCCAGGGGTGAGTAACAGAAGCAGTGATTTCAACAGAGACGTGGAGCATTACCGTCATCAGTGCCAGCAGTAAGATAATGGCAGTAAGATAAATCACTCTCTGGCCGTACTTGTAAAAAAGTCTCCCAAAGGTTAACCTGGTGTGCAGTAAATTTACTGTCGTGAAATGTCCTGTTTTTGCATTCTTTCTACACTGCCGTCACGCTGCTGTTTAAAACGCGGTGGTACGATTGCTTTGACTGTGGTTTCAGACACAACTGTCTCATTAAAGCTGAAAGCACGATGGGAGGACAGTGGTAGTTGTAGGAACAAACCCTCTCCTCTAACTTTGCCATCTTTTCTATCACCTCTTCTTTGGAACTACTTTAATTGTGTGCTTTGAAAAACTTTGTGCTATGTAAACATCTTTGTTATTCTTTATTTGCTCATTCTGAACTGAGACGTTTGCTCAGATTTTGACTGGTTATTCAGTTACTCTCAGGTATTCTTGCACTCACCTGGCAGTTCTTTTGTTTTCTACCTTCTGGTTATTTTGCAAGGATACTACCTTGTTGGATGTAGATTAAAATGTTGTATTTCAGCTCATAATCTAAATTGAACAGTGCCCTCAGTACTCGGCACGCTACCTTGTTTCTTTCAGTGAAACTAAACATAATAAAAACAAACAACAACAGAAGCTGTATAGAGGTAAGAACGATCCCCAGCCTGGGCAGACGGTCGTGAAGTTGGCGCCTGTTCCCGAGATCACACCACTGATGAGTTTTCAGCGGGAACAAAGCTGCATTCAGCGAGGCGAGGCCGAGCCAGCGTGCAGACACGGGGCCGAAAGTAAACACAGGGCCATGGACCGCAAAGAGATGAGATTAGATTAGCCTATTAGGGATGTTTGCTGTGCAATGCCGTAGCATTTCCTCCCCCTCACCAACTGCAGTCTGTCAATGAAACCAGGACAGGCAGCAGAGAGAGACAGAAGGCAGGGGTGAGGGAGAGAAGAGGAGAGAGAGATGGAAAGAAAGATGGCAAAGGAGAGAAAAGGGGGCCTCTGGACATAGGACAACTGGAGTAATAATGGATGATAAAAGAGAAAGAAGGGAAGTAGGGAAAGGAGAAACAGAAGTAGAGGGGAAAGAGTGAGGAAGAAAAGGGAAAAAATGGACGAGGGAAGGAAACAGATTATAGGAGGGGGTGTGAGTGAGAGAGGGCAGGAGAGCAAGAAGAGGACAGAGAGGACAAAATACCATTTTGAACCTATTAGAAACTGAAGTTCTCCCTTATCTTGTGATAGGCCTGACTCGAGTTGTCAGACAGATCTTCTATCTTGGTTAAAGTACAGTATTAGCGCTCAAGACATCTAACTGAAGCTGCTGTGAAATGAGGTTAATTATCGTTATTTTTTGTAATTTATTTTGTTATTGCGTGTGTAACACTGACTGAAGATATGGCAGCTGAAAGACATCATGCCAGTGGGATGCTGGGTTTTGGTGGCTCTGTGGTCTGAGGTTCGTACCATGAAATTGTGAATTTGTGGTTTTGAACTCGAGTGATGCAGCATGTCATCTATTCTCTGTCTGTATCTCATCTTTGACGTCCCCTGTTTACAACATGCAGTATAATGTTTAACAAAACAGAAGACTTATCTGAATCATGGACAAAAAGAGTGCAGGAAACTGCAGATTTTCAACAGATGTTTTTAAAACCAGGAGTTTGTGATCTTGCAATTTTTAAGGCACACTTTTCTGCCAAATTTACCTGCAGCTTTATCCAATCCCTGGATTATTTTTGCAGTTTTTTTCAAATGCCAACATTTTCCACATAAAACAATCCAAGTCAGAACAGTGCCAAGGTCAAGCAAAATCTATTTTCAACTTCTACAGTCCAAGATGCTTGCAGCTTTGTTATTGCCAATGTAACGTGATTTCCCCTGAAATTGTCTTCTCAGGCAGAGCTTACACCCAGCTGTTTCTTGAAAAATTGCACACAAAATGACAGAAATGTGGCTGCTGATTTTTGGCCACAACATGCGTGAGATCCCAGTGAAACAGTTTTACCTTTAGCTGTAGTGAGAGTTGCCAAGTACAACCACAGCGATCTACCGTTGGGCACTAAGCTGCTTTACTGTGCAGATAGGAGTTAAGGGCTTTGCTCAGGGGCACCTGGACAATAGGGGTTGAGGACAAAACAGAAACTTTCAACATAACGGCTGCAGTATCACACTATAGCTGAAAGAAATCAAGCCTATAATATCAGAATGACTAAAAAGAGCACATCATTAACTCTTTACACTAAAGATCCATACAAGACGGCCTATGGGAAGGAACAAGCATCACAGTCCCTCAGCAGGGTTTGGGCCAAGCAGGACTGTGCTGAAAGAAGACACTACTTAAGTAAATCAAAACCTTTCCAAAAGTTCACCTGGTCTGGAGTAAATTGGCTGTTGTGAAATTCCCTATTTTTGCATTCTTGCTGCACTGCTGTCACGCTGCTGTTCCAACCCCAGGAGGATTTGTTTGAAACATGGTGGTACGATTGCTTTGACTATGGTTTCAGACACAACTGTGTCATTAAAGCTGAAAGCATGATGGGAGGACAGTGGTAGTTGCAGGAGTAAACCCTCTCTTCTATTTTTTTAGTCTTTTCTATCACTTAAGCTTAATAAGACACTTAAATAAATCAAAATTGAGGCAGATAATATCATATTTTATACCCAGAAGTGGCAGTCCAGGCACTTGCATTTGCAAATAAGCTAATAAGCTATTGATTCAGAACTGTTAAATGGGTAATGAAAAGTAAGACAAACTCATAATTACAATTTCTGGTCTTTAAGTACAGAATTCTATTAAGCAGTTGATACATTTATTAGAAATGACTGTGGAAATGCCTCCTCTCACAGTCCGCCCTTGTTGCATTCTCCACTGAACTCTAAATGACGCAGAAAACATTTTTATTGGTGACTTGGTGACTACTGAGATGTCCCAGAGAAATGTGCATACCGGAGGTGGGTTACTCAGAGAAACTGTATAAACAATGAACAATAAAAAGCAAAATATCATAGGACACATCATGACATTTAACAATAAATTGAAAACATGAACACTTTTTTGGCCTCATCTGTCTAAGCAGTCCCTTTTCCCTTCCCCAAGGTTCAGTTACAGTAAATGTAAAGACGCTACTGTATAAATCCACCAAGTTATGCCTAGCAGCGTCTTTATGATTGCTCTAAAATGAGTATGGCATATTGTATTAAAGAAATAGCTGAATGAAAGCACAGCCCTGTATTGAAAAAAAGAGAACAAAATGATTACTTTAATAATAAATAGATACATACCAGAAAGGCCAAATAGTTTTAATGATTGTTACTGGCAGTTACTTTTTCCTGGGTGTCCTTGGTGGGGGCTCAGGATCAGATGGCACTGAAGGCTGTTTTCCACTTTGAGTGCCGATTGGCGAATGGAAGCAGGAACATTGGAATAGTTAAGGGCTTAGCTGGACTTGTGCAACAGGCAGAGATGAAGAGAAAAGTTCGGAGATGGAGGGGTGGAACAGGACAGAAAGAGTGGAAGAGAGAGAGATACAGATAGAGATGAAGAGAGAAAAAGAAAGGAAAAAGGTAGCCAAAGAGAAAGAACAGGAGGCAGACAGACAGAGAGAAGGACAGACAGACAGAGATAAGCCCAGAGATAGAGACGGAAAGAGATAAAAGATGCAACATTTATGCCCTTTTTGCAGCAGATGTAGAGTCACATAAACTGCAGTCCAGAGGCTTACACAACCACGCTGTTTGAACCAGTGTCTGGGCCTCTGTGTGTGTGTGCATGTGTGTGTGTGTGTAGCTGAGCATGAGACTGAGCAGCTGAGAGATTAGCGTTCTCCCCTGTTAGCTGAACAACATTGAGCTTGAATACAGGGGTCAAAGACTAGTAGTAGGCCAGTGCATTCTGGACTACCTGCAGCTCGAGACACAGTTAGGTTCAAATGTGAACAATGGGAAGGAAAGGTCCATCCAAAAATACTTTTTACACTGCTAAAATAAAAGTTTGACATTTTAGGAAATGTGCTTTTTCACTTTCTTGTCTAGAGTTACATGAGAAGATAGCACTCTCATACCTGTATGCTAAATATGAAGCTCCAGCCAGGAGACAGTTAGCTTAGCTTAGCATAGAGATGGGAAACGGGGAGAAATAACTACCCTGTGGGGCAGTTATGGGCAGTTATGGGTGGGACTATTTCTTGGCCTGGCGCAGTAACTGCCTGGAGTCTCCGCTGGTTGCCTGGCAACCTCACAGTGACAACAAGACTATAGAAAGTCCCTGCATCCCACACATAACACCCCATAAAACCACAACTTGTTGTTCTTACGCTACAACTGAGATATAATGTGTTAACAAGTGAGCATTACAGGTGCTAGAAGGCGGATTTCGGTTTAGCTGTTTCCCTCTTTTTCCAGTCTTTATGCTAAGCTAAGCTAACTGTCTCCCGGCTATAGCTGCGTATTAAATGAACAGTTGTGAGAGTGGTATCGATCTTCTCATCTAACTCTCGACAAGAAAGCAAATTAGTGTCAAACTGTTCCTTTAAAAGCAACACAGCATTGAGGCAGGTGGCAGGTGAGGAAGAGTATACCAAAAAAAAAACGTTAGACACTTGGAATGCGCTGAACAGATCAAGCGTTTGATTAGTGGCTCATATGTGCTTGCCTTTGTTTCTGCGTGCCTCCACACGTGCGCGCACGCACGCACACACACACACACACATGTACATATGTTAATCGTGCATGTGATGTGAAGTGCCACGTGTATGTCAGATGGTTATCAGCATGTCAGATGGCATTTACGTAAGCCAGCTGTTAAACGCTTAACGGTCAAACAACTGGAGCAGGGCAGAGAGGATAATAATAAGGTGATTATTAAAGTTACTCCAGCAGAGATTTTTTTTCAGAAAAGAAAGGATACACCAAGAAATCAGATGATGAGTGCGGGTTTGTGTACATTGTTACCTGATGCACAGTTCTGTCTAAACAATTCGATGTTTTCCATGTGACAAACGCATTAAAAATGCATCTTCGTTGTACTGAAGCTGGCAAAACACATGGAGCAACAGAGAAAGGGAAGAGAGCATCTTCACTGCAGACAAAGACAGTGCAGAGTGTAAACAACCGCATTCACAGATGCTGAAAACGTATACAACTAGAGGACGCTACCCATAAATATGACTTAACACATGTAAGCACACACAGCCACACACACACACACACACACAGCCCACAATCACTTAACAACCTCCTGTCCCACACACACATTACTGAGGAATGTAATTAGCATGCTAACACTAACAATGATAGGTAGGAGAGAATTGCACTTAGGTAAAAAGGACTGGAGGAGGAGGAGGAGGCGGCACACAGTCACCAGAGAAGCAAGCAAAGGATAACTGTCAGAGCTGTAAACGTCCATAGAAAAGTAAGAGACAACTAGATAGCAAGACAAACAGACAGAACAGAAAAGTACTAGACGGAGTATTTTTCTTGACATACAGAAATGGAAGGTGGATGGGGCTGCCACATGAACATGCCATAGGGGAGTGAAAGGACCTTAAAAGGCCACAGTCAAATGAAAAAGTATTATTCTTCCCCTATGCTCAAAAGGAGACACATCTAACTTTTGTGGTCACAAACCCTCGTCTTTGGACAATAGTTCTTAGTTCTTGTTTGGCTATAATAAATGGGTATTTTGCATTTTGGCAGAGAGTGTGTGATTTAGGGCTTTAGGTCCCAGTCTTCAAATGTCTTGTTTTCTCTGACCAACACTCCAAAACCCAACGATATTCAGTTTGCGCAGAAAAGCAGCAAATCCTTGTATTTGAGAATGTTTGGAGTCTTTGCTTGAAAAATGGCCTAAATGATTAATCAATTATGAAAATAGTTTCTGATGAATTTTCTGACGACCAGCTCTAGTATTGTTTACCTGCTGGCTCAACTTCAAGCTAAATGGTCTAGGCATAAGTAGTATCCAACTTGCAGGCCTAAGAAGGGAGTGGCAAGTAGTGGCTAAATAGATCAAGTAGTAATAATAAAAAGTATTATGAAGAAGTGATAAAGTGATAAATGTATGCTCCTGAGTAAGTATTTCAGTGTGGAAAGCACTGGCCATGGTTGCAAAAACCACCACCCAACAAGGAGTTATAGATGGCCAATGAATAAACAGGGTTAATCTTAAATGAATCATGTTCATTTTAAGTTTAAACAACATCCATATTGTTGTGTGTTTTCCCACACACAGTGTCCTAAATGAAAGCTAACTAAAGTAAGCACTGATTAACCATTTTATTACATTTTGTACTAGAACACATTGTGTTAGTTGTGATAGGCATCTGCCTGTCTCCTCATGTGAAGAATGGAGGAGGGAGATGGAGGAGGAGGAGGAGGAGAGCATCTTGATTCCTCATAGAGTAAACAACTGCATACCACGGACAGATGCTTCAAACACACAACTTTACCTCATTGTAAACAGACAGACTCACATCAGTAAATCTCCTCCACCCCGCTCCCGTTTTTTAAGCATGCAACATGTCTTAAGTCACAGCTAACTATCGTAAATACCATTTGACATGCTAATAACCATTATATGGCCCCATGGTGGTGGTGGTGGTGGTGGGCATCTGTCTGCCAGCCTCATGTTTGCCGTGGAAGAGCTGGATCCAGACCACCAAAGACAGGTGAAATTTTCATCAGCATCCACGGATGAAGGTTTTAGAAAAGTGCATTTTCTCTACCAAAATGTTATATTATTAATATTTTTCCACTAAGGGAAGAACATTTTTATCCCTATGACCTAGTTTTAGATTCGGCAAACACATACTTAAGGTGGAAAGATAAAAAGGCCTAGGAACTGATTTGGGTCTCATTAAAATCCCTCACAGCAATAATTTTGTCCTTTTAATAAGAGAAAAGCAGAAACATGTAATGCATTTGTGTTTGTTGATTACATGGTGAGTAACAGACAAAGGGAAGCTTCAAAGGGCACAAATGACTCTTTCAGTTCCTCTTGTTAAATCCTAACATCAGGACCAAATGTTGTCTTGTTGGTTGTTTGGGACAAGTAGAGCTGTGGCGGCTAGAAAAAAGTCCAAATGAGAAATTGAAAGAAAGATTGTCACTTTAAAAAAAAAACAGACTCATGTATTGTGTTGTCTATTGTAAATTTCATTTGATTTCAGAAGTTTGGTAGAAATATTTGAGTACGGACAGTCTAGAGTGAGATGTCTCTGTGGGATCTTCAGCGTATATTTTTGTTAGAAATCATTCTCAAACACAACATTACATTTACATACCACTGTCTGTGTTTTGTGCTCTGAAAAGATGAACCAGCTCTGACATGAACCCATTTGCAGGGAACCTTAAGGGGCACTGTTCTCCTCCTCAGAGTTTTACGAGGCCTGTTAATGTTAAAGGCTATTAGCCCACATTTAGATAAAGTCAATGTTTGCTTTGACTTTGCTAATGGTGGGGTAGTAATGGGGCTGTCTGGACGTTCTCTGTGGGGGTTGATGGTGTGACGCAGTGATGTGAAGATGTGATGTGTGTTTGTGAAGGGGGTGCAGCAGCGAGAAGAGCAACAGGGGAAGATAAGATAGCGAAATAAGGCTTTGTGGAGAGAAATAGTGAGAGACAAAGACAGAAATGTTAAAGAACAATGACCCCTTAACAGACCCCCCCCCCCTTAAGTAGCTATAAGGAACTACTGAAACTCAAGACACCATGTTTTTTTTTGGCTGCACCATTCATTCAAATGCAAGTATTCTTGATGTCTTGAGCATCATATTTCCCTAAGATTCAGCCTGACATATTTGGTATTTTTGGAAATTAGAATAAATAAAGTTCTTTATGCTTGAACAGTGTTTGGCTGCACAGCATGACTTTGTACAAATAATGTAAGGGGTTAAGACTTATGAAAAGTTAAAGGAAATCTAAAAGAAAGGGAAGTTTCTCTCTCTGTTCTTTCTTTCCCAGCGTCTCCGTCTCTCTCCTACATAGTGCAGTATTGTGTGGGTCGTGGCGCCACAGTGCTGTATTGTGGTCTCAGTGGGGTTGGGGTATGTTTGGTCAATGCTACAGCACTGCGGGTCGAAGGTCAGGGAGGGTTCAGGCAGAGTGTGTGCGTGCATATATGTGTGTGTGTGGTGTGTGTGTGTGTGTGTAAGGTAAGGTCAGAGAAAACACATGCCTGCACCAGAGGAGACTGTAATAACACACCAGGAACCCCACAGGACAACACACACTCTGCTCCTTCACTCCTTTATCTCCTCTCTGTCTCAGTTCAATAACCTCATTGACATGTATGTCAGAAACAGAATTACCAAACATTAATTAACACATTCAATTCAGCTATTATGAAAATAATGACTTCAATATTTCCTCTCTGTTACTGTGTTTTCATCCAAATGTAGCACAGATTTTAATTGTCCCCCTGCAGTGAAAATCTTAGTTTTTAGGGTTAAACGTGCACATTTTTTGCAATAAATAGGTCAACAAAGAAATGTTCTGAGGAAAAGTTTAGCAATCATACATTTACTCACATTTTTAACACAGATTTTCCAATAGCCTTTGATCTAAATCTAGTGCATTATTTATAAAAAATCAATTTATTTAAAATATGTATTTAATTTAAATTGTAGACTACTATGATATCAGTGGCGTTCTGTGCATCCCTGCCTCACCAGTGCAGTCCCTTACACAATACCATGAGGTAATATAAGTCTACGAAGTATCTGCTGTGGAGGTGTAACATTACTCATGCATAAAGTTCACGAATGCAAAGCACAAAACGTGTTATTACATACGTTTACAATGTTTACGACATTTAGCAGAATCTCTGGCAGAATACTTTTTGATGGTTCACCACGTGCATGTTATTGGACGTGGGAGTTTCATTCGTTAACATTAATACACTATTTAAATTGACACAGACACACCTACTTAACCCAAATGACATTTAGTCTGATTGAAGTTATGAACTGATGGTATTTGTGGCCACATAATGACTTTTTAGATATGCTGTAAATGCAAATTATAGTGATTGCAGTGGGCCCATTAGCAGATTTCTAAAAAGTCGCCATAAAAAAATACAAAGCTGTGTGTAAATTAAAGGGCCAGTTCATGTTCCCTTCCCCCCAGGTGGTATCTAACCATACAGATAGATTAGTTTGCTTTACCCAGCATTGAAAATGTACTTAACAAAAACCAGTGAAACAATGTCCCAGGTTACTTTGGATAATCAATAGACTTTTAATGTCTATTGTCTAGTCAATGGTATTCATCAGGAACTGTTTTCTTTTAAAGGTGAAACAACACAGTAAAAACTGTCCACAGGGAGGTCTGTATGAGCATCACTCACCTGTCTGTACTCTACTGCCTTTACATCATCTCTCTCTCTCTGATCTGTCTGTTCTCTCTGTCACTTTCTGTCTCGCTCTCTGACATTTTAATTCCTCTGCCACTTTCTTTGTCTCCGCTGGTTTCTCTCTCCCTTGTCTACCCTTCAATCAGACCCTTTCCAACCCCTTTAACCCCCTCCTACCACACACACACACACACACACACAGTCTCCAGCTGTTATTCTTGATGGCGTTACAAATGAGATGTTGAAAGGTGATCGCTGGGACAGGAGACACAGACCCTTGTTTTCTTTGGGCTTAAGCCTGTCAGTTTGGGTCTGGTTGGGGGGGGTACAGCACTCAGGGCAGCTGTGTGCGTGTGTGTGTTTGTGTTATTGACTGTGACAGAACAGAATGACCAAAAATACCACCATTACGACCTCAGTCTCAAATGTGATTGACATGTTATGGACAGTCAGCCACGCTCTCTGTCCTTGCTTGTTTATTATACATACAGATGACCTTTGACCAGGAAGTGAAGGCTGATCAGGGGCAGGATGTTAAGGCGGACGGCTTTAGGAAATACTTTTTGTAAGCTATGACATATTGTGCTTGTTCTGTTGAGCTCTTATTCATGTCAATTTAAACATACACAGTCTTTGGTAATGCAAAACCAACTCACAGATATATATTGTTTTCATATAGCACATGTACAAGTTTTGCATTATTTAATCCAAAATTACAGGATTCTCGAGGAACATGCAAGGTCAATGTCAGGCCTGTTTCTTGTTTTTCACTGCTGTGTCCTCTCTACAAAAGCAGGAAATACTATAGTATTCTTCATTTAAAGGATCACAAATAGAAGTAGAAACAGTTCTGGGCTGGTTTTCCTTGTTGTGGCATGTGTTGGGCGAAGGCCAAAAAGCTAAAACTAAAACATGGCACAAAGTTGAAAACCACCACACGTGAGGGGGACACAAATGCACTCGTCTTTTTCTGCAGTGCCAGCTGTTGATGTGGAATCCATACTGCAGGGGGAATGTGAGAGGAGTGTGAGAGATGTGGGGGTGGGTTTGCCAAGACGGGATCTCTGGAGGGGGGCAAATACACTGGTGACTGTGACTGTGTGGCCAAACAAATACATTTGTATCATCTCAAAATTTGTGATGTCCAAGATTTACATTCATGTATTTTGTCGTTTGTTGTTGTTTATTTTGACTTTATTCATCATTTGCCACCAATGGTCGACGTACGCTGCTTATATTACTGTGTTATTTTAATTGTGGAAAGCTGTGGAAAAGGGCCGGGTTATGCTAGAAAATAACTAGTTTGTACAAAGTGTTGTCCAACAAAGTCAGAAGGCAAAAGTGTTTATAGCTGTTCTGAATGTCCACACTCGAAGGTGGAGTGAAAAGCTGGCCGTCATACAGGGGGAGATGCGATCATTGTTTAATGAAGCGCAAACAGACTTTCAAACAGCCTCTCCTGGAAGACGTTCATAGTGCTGCAATCGTTTGTACACACAAAAAGTGACAGTGAAATAGTTCTTCACTGGTTGAAGTGAGTGTGAATATCGGATTGTCGGTTTCGGAAAGTTACAGAAATTGCCGGACCCAACCCACCCGAATTCCAACGTCACAAAGGTGTGGGAGGAGGGGGTTTCTGAAGCTCTTCGACCATCTGACGAGTACTTCTGATTAAATATACTGGCGCCTTTATAATTTGTGTATCTAGCTTTATATCAAGTGAATTTCACTTGAAGTGCTGTGAATCTGGCTTTAAATGTGTGACTTGGCCGTAAAGCAGTAATTTTTGGATCCAAAAGCTGTAGGTCTTGATTCAGATCTGCAATATAGACCTATATAACCTTCTTCACTTGGCTTTAAATCTAGGACATTTGGATGTGCTGATAGTGAATTTGGCCTTAAATCTAGTGAGCTTGGTCTTGAAAATAGTGGCCCTGGCATTGTGAATTAGGCTTTGTCTGTCTGTCTGTCCATCCTGGAAGAGGGATCCCTCCTCTGTTGCTCTTCCTGAGGTTTCTTCCTTTTTCCCCTTTAGAGGGAACTCATACGAATCAAGGGATCTAAGGAGAATGTTGTATGCAACGAATGTAAAGCCCTTTGAAGCAAATTTGTGAGTTTTGGCTTCATTTAATGCAACAAAAATGTCTAAATTGAGCTAGAACTCCTGCTCATAGACAAAAGCCAAAAGTTCAAAACCTGGAGACAGTGTGTTCTGTATTTCAGGACTTCACATACAGCCAAAGTAGACAGTTCGTCCTGTTCTGATTATTGTTAATAATTTGAAAAGCAGCAGAGAATGGCATGACTGGCATTTCTTGCATATTTTTCCCAAAGTAACTGGCAAAACATTGACCAAATCTGTAAGAAATTAAAACATCTCCAGATATTGGTTACAGCCACAGTGAAGTAATCCAGGACATTAATCCCCTGCCAGTAACCACACAGTGCTGACGACTAGCTGAAAGGCCTGCAGATCAGTTAGCTGTGTTAATTATTTCCCACTACATGGCCCTTCATCACACTAGTCAGCTCAGAATACGTATTATCCGGAGGTAATCCCTCTGTTGTGCTGGCACCATTATCACACAGGGACACAACAGGCCTATTCTTCCACACGTAATTAACAGAGGTACTTATGGGCTGCCTTCTGGGATTTAACTGTTGTGTTGTCGGAGCTTTAGGGAAGGCAGTGGGATGGAGAAGGAAAGCTCTCAGATCAGTGGTGTAGTGGAGGTTTGGGAGTTTAGGTGCGTAGCTGTAACCACACTAGATTACATGTGTTACGTTTTAGTGGAGAGAAAAAGGTTGGTTTACCCTGTCCTCTGTATGTAGCTCTCAGTGGTAGAAAGTAACACTATTTTCTTAAGTTTTGTACTTAACTACAATTCTGAAGTACTTGTAGTGTCAACTTTTCATGAGCTAAGAATAACAGGCCTGTTTTCAACTTTGTGACAATGCATTTTTCAGATAATCCAGTGGGTTCACATATAGTTTATTTCACTTAAGAAGCATGAGAATTTTCTCAAGCCGTAAAGGGTCCCCAAATTTGGAGATAAGTGGTTTTCACTGGACAGCTATGTTTTTCTATTTACTTCTACAGTACTGCATTTTAGAAAGACATGTTGGACTTCTTACTCCACTCTACATGTATTTGACGGCTGTAGTTACAAGTTACTCTGCAGATTTTGATTTTGCACATCAAATGATGTTATTTTGTTTTATATTTTATAGTTATGTTATAGCAACTATCCAACAGTATAAAGTGGTGCAAATGAAAAATAATATAATAATATATTAATAAAACACTCATAAAAGGTCTGTTCTGCAAAATGAGTACTTTCAATTGTGATAATTGAAGCCCCTACGCACCCATGGCTCACCTGCACAGGTGTTTTTACTTAATATCCCTGTGTGGGCGTGTGCAGACTGTACTTGTTTGACGTTTCCCTCAGTCTCCTATTGGTTTTGTTGTCACCTGTTCGGGCTGGATCAGTTTACACCTTCTATCAATCATAGTAGTATATTGAGTTTGGTGACATCACGTAATTCCCATCATAGCTCTGCCCAGCATCACCTGAGCAGAGGTCTAATTAACCAGAATCATTGTCAACACCTGTGTGGGTGTGCAAATAAGATTTTGAATGAAAGAGATTTACTTGTAATTGGGTGCTATACCAATGCTGTATTACTACAACTTCTATTGCTTTTATATTGCTACTTTTACTTCTTAATGGATCTAAATACCTTTTCAGCACTTGGTAGCTATAGCCTCATAAGCGGTATGCTACTGGAGTAAAGAAGTGGAATAGAGGAGTGTAACGTAGTGGTAGTTTTGTGTTTTTTTTCCATTTCCCAACTGTAATTATGACACACTCACTCACATATACACAGAAAGATGAGAGGGGAAAAAGAACAAGAGATGAAGAAAACACGAGAGAGGCAGACCGAGAGATTAGTCCACACTGACAGCTACAAGTGACATGATGACTGATTGATTTCGGGTGGGAAGTGCTTGTGTGTGTGTGCATGTGTGTGTGTGTGGTTGTGTTTGGCGGAGAGTGTCCACTATCAATCAGCACTTCTCAGGCTCTGTTACTGGCTCACCCTGTGTGTCATGGCAAATACTGCATGTGCCGGGACACACACTCATATTTAGTTTGTAAGAGGAATGATTCAACCTGTGGATATTCTTACTTCTTCACATTTACTGGTGAATAAGAGCAGGACTCTAGACAAACTTTTTTTCTTGTGAACCTTTCCCGTTGTTTCCCAAAAGCATGGTCATGATGAGTGTCACTCTAAGTCTTAAGGCCGTCAGTATGCTTCTCCTCCCTCATGTTTTAGATGTCGAAATCACGTGGACTGCATACAACGATTTTTGTAGCTTTCCGTAACAGACAATCCGACAAGAATGACCACTTCATGCACTGATTGGCCAGGTGTGCAAAAGTGAGACAGTATGACATTTTTGAACTTGTCTCTCAAGCTGTCTTTTTTCATTACTCATACACATACTTCTGGCAGTTTTCGCATGTAAAAACGAGTGGAACACCATGAAGTCCTTTGAAGAGACACTGTCCGAAAGATTTGAACGTCTCGCACCTCTCTATGACGGCAGGGTTTTTAAGTGTGGCCGTTCAGAACAGCTATAAGCATGTTTGCCTTCAGACATGGTTGGATTAAACGTCATACAAACTACTTCATTTTGAGCATAACCCGGCTTTTAGTCTTCAGTGCTTTTGGAAAATGGGCCCCGTCCCAGAACTGTCCCAACATACTGACTACTTGGGTAAAAGTGAAGAGAAAACCGACCATCCCAAATATAAGATTTTTCTTAATTTTACATTTTTGTTGCAGTTTTTCTCAGTTGCTTTGGCACAGTCGTCGAAAGAAAATCATTATTCTCAAAGCAAAAATCTATACCTCATTTTCTCACAATAGCTTATGAATTTCTTGCTGCTTTCATACAGAAGTCAAATTTATAAGTGCAAATGTCTGCAAAGGTTCAAGCCCATGTTAGCTGGGAAAATGTCAGTGTGGAACAGAGATGTATATGAAGCTGGGCACATACAGATGATGCAACCGCCGCTGTTGTTTAAAGGTTAAAGGTAACAACTTTGAGGTTTGTGTTAAGACGTCAGTAGGATTCTTGCATTTTCATCTGGGTATTTCCCTTCTTCATTTCGCAGTTTTCTTTCCTTTTAAGACTTTGGGAGACATTTAGACGTCAATCAAAATGGGGAGATTAGAAAAAGAGAGGTATAGGTTAAGCACATGCAATCACGCACACACACACCTAATCCCCTCTTTCTCTCTCTCTCTCTCTCTCTCTCTCTCTCTCTCTCTCACACACACACACACACACACACACACACACACACACACACACACACACACACACAGTAAGCTAAGATGAGACAGTGACCTGAGCTGAACAAATGGACTTAGTCATGGCTGAGGATTGGTGTGGAATGTGGGAGGGGGGCACGAGTGTGTGTGTGTGTTGGAATGTCTGACTCCCCACCCAGTGAACCAGAAAACACACAGGAGGAGGAGGAATTACAGGAGGAAGTAGGTATTGTTTTTTTCATTTGAAATTAAGTTCTCAATTCTTCTTGCTTGTGTTTTAATTATTTATTCAAATTCTCTTTTTTTCTAACTATGAGGCACTTTGTAACCCTGGTTTTTAAAAGTGCCATATAACTTACTCAACTTACAGAACATAAAGACGTAAATGTACCTGACACTGTTAACAGGGATGTAATATGCGAAAGAAACAACTATGTCATAAATATAAGACTAACAGAAGTAGCAGGAGTCAAAGCTAAGGAGAGATAGAAGCAATGTTTATTCAGATGATGACCCAGCAAGTATTGATTTGGTGAGTTGCAGGTCAAAAGACGTCTAGATTTCTGACTCTGCGTTAAAACTGGGTCAAACTTGGTTGAAAAGTGAACGTTTTTAGACATCTAGGTTACATAAAACTGCCTATCAAGAACATGTGAGCCAGGTCTTACCTACACATTGAAATTCTGTTGAAACAACTGATTTTAAATGTAGTTGTATTTACTTGATCAGCTTCTTAAATGTAGAGTATATTTGTAATGTACTGTAAGTAATTACTCATTGAAGACCACAAAAGGGTGAATACAACCCTTTTATATCTTGTCTGTAAGATCTCCACCTATTGAGATATTTATAAAACCAGTCTCTCTCTCTCTCTCTCTCTCTCCTTCTTTATATGTGTTATGTCAATATGAAAGACTCCCTTACAGCAAATATTCACCTCTGTATCACTGAAGTGGACCACAGCAGGTGGTGGTACTGTGCATATGTGTGTATTTGTGTGTGTGTGTGTTATCACTGCTGTTAATGAGTAACAGTGTCTGCCTCCAAAATGCTGATAAAAGTCAGGTCGAGGACACCACTTTGCTTCACCCACACAAACACTCACACACATTCAAGAGTGTTAACTATTTCTTATCTTGCACCAGCTATGTCTGCGAGGCACGAGGCACTCTGCAGACACACACATGCAGTACACACACCGTATACTTACTATACAAACAAGTGTGTTTACGTTGAGATCAATATAGCCAAATGTAGTTGTTCACCACAAAGGTTGAGTTTAGTTGTACTTTGGTTCAGAGGGTCATTGCTAAGTTGTGTCCACTGCTGGTGACTGTAACCTGACAGTGACTGAATGAGTAAATTGTCCTGACCTCAGATTCCTCACATGCAACCACAACACCTGCCACCGCTGCACTTTTGGGGGGAGACTTTGCAGCCTAACAAGTGTTTGTCAGAAGTCACTGGTGAAGGTCGGCTGGAGTGAAACGGTGAAGCTGTTTATATTTCTGAATGTCTGAATTATTTCTCTCTTAAACTATTTCTAGATTCTTGGTAGCGCTAAAGCACGTTAAGTTCAGCTGTCTGAAACCAGCAGTCCAGCTTGATTCTGGAGCTGGTAGTTTTCATCTCATGCGCCTGCTAGATTTATTTTAAAAATGTACATGTTTTTTTTACTTATTTCTGAGAAGTATTTAATGCTTAAACGTTGGTGATTCAAGATGAAGGTAAACTGAGTTTACTCCTTGGTAACTGGCTCTGGATCAGAGCGTCTGCTCCCTGTCTGTCTCAGGTCTTTTTTTGCCCTAAAATGAAACCCAGTCCTCAGCCTCCATACACTGACCAGCCAGGAATAATGCACACACACACATACACACGAATACACACACTGAACTGGCATAGTACTTATGGCCTTTGACCTACTTTCATCCCCAGCTTTGCCTGCTTACCCCGTTTATTTAGTCTTTTTTCCAGCAAACTTTTTTCTTTCTCCTTTCACTTTGTGTCCCTCCTTCTCTGTCCCTCTGGTTAAAGAGCTATACGTTGATGCTCTAAATGTTCCTGGTTGCGCTAATCTTACCAAACATGATTTATTATTTGACCAAAGTGGCATTAAAGCTCGCAAAAACCATTCCCTCTTCAGTCCAAAAAAATTAGGTAATCAGTCAGTGCTCTCTTTATTTCTCTCTATATAAAAAAACTGTATGCTTCAGAGAGAGATGCAAATGTAGATAACTACTTGATCCATAACGTAAAAACAAACCTCGTCAGATCACATGGATATTTTGGAGACACTCTGTCATCACAGGAGACAGGTGTGGCGTTTTAATATGCTCACTGTCAAACTGTGTAAAATCTAATTTACCTTTCGTCTCCGTCCGTGAAAGACAGAAGTCACAGAGAAAACATCCTTCTGTGTCTTTGTTCGTGAGCAACTACCAGATCAGTTTTCAACAAGTCATGACTGTAAGTTGTTAATGGACCGTTGTGGATGCCTCTAAATCTGTCAGTCTTTTGTTTTGTTTTTTTATCTTCTTGTCTCACAGGATGTAAACGTAATACAAGGTTGTAGAAAGCAAAGTACATTCTGCTACGGTTTTTATCCAAGGTAGTCATTAAAATGTCAGTTTCTTGTCCAGTCTGCAGTTTACATGTAAATCCTCAAATGTTAGCAGGTAGTTGTTTGTGTGGATTAAGTCCTCTCTCTTTATCCCTTCCTGACTCCATCCCTTACCTCTCTGCATAGGAGTGTGTGTGTGTGTGTGTGTGTGTGTGTGTGTGTGTGTGTGTGTGTGTGTGTGTGTGTGTGTGTGTATTAGTGTGTGAGAGTGTCTTTTCATCCCTTACTGTACTTTCTTCACTTCCCTCAACCTGCATTTATATTTATATTTATTTATATAATGGGCCCAAGTTGTTATCACACACACACACTCACACAAGCGCATACTGTGCATGATGTGGTTTCCATAAAGCCCTTTATAAGCTTTAAAAGAATGTTCCAGGTTCAAACCACCCTCAGGTACTTGGTGGTTTGCAGAACTTTATGTTCTCTGTCTCAGTTTCCTCAAAAGCCTCGCTCCCACTTTTCCCATGTTCGAGTTTCCTCCATCTTTCCTTTATGAGATGAAACCACTGCAGTGTTTATTTTGGGACCTTAAGAGTGCAGGTTTCACAGGTTGCCTTGACATTTTTGATGAATTTGATTTTTCGAAACTTAAAATATTTGTATTTAAGCATGATTTTGTGAGAGACAGAAGCCTTGGTGTATGTGGAACCAGGCAATTTGTTTGCCTCATCCACTCTCTGGACACAAACAGAAGGGATGAATAAGATGCAGGTGATTTCTGTTGAGCTTTTGTCACCAGTTTTTCAAGATAAACATACTGTTTACTTCTACTAAAGAAGCATGTGTCAGAGTGGAGCCTGGCTAGGAGACTTCTTTCCATAAGTGGCTGCTTGGTCAATATGTTTCCTGTAAAATCAGTGAATTTTCACTGCAGCGAACTAAAAAGCAGCATTTTAGTCCAGTTACTATTTTCCAATGAGAGATACTGAGACTGTAGTCATGAGTCATGAGGCTATTATATTGGTATCAAACCAGACCATTCAATAGCAAATGAAAATGATTTTTTCTATAATTACACAAAAATAAATCTTAATTTCAGAGTGACATATTAACAGTTAACCGTTTTTATTAAAATGAATGGGAGTGTTAGCCACAAGCTAGCTTTAGGTTGTACATAGCTGCTGCAATCAATTATGCAAAGAGTAGCAACAAGTCTTGGTTGACGTTTTAATAGCAAATGTAGACATTTTTTTCCCACAGTCGCATAAACACAAGACGAGATTTCAAAGTATAGCGAATTGGTCCCATAATTGCCTTTTCCTTTTCCCTCAGTTAAATTTATCGTCTTCATAAATCTTTTCTCCTGTATTCATTTGGGTGGGGTGTGTCATTAAAAATGATTCATACCTTTTCTTTAGTCCAGGGTTTAAACGGAACAAATTTATCGCTCTTGCCAAGTATAAGTCCAACAGGAAAAGGTCTGTGGTAGGTTTTGCACCTTACCCCGCTGGTTACAGAACATTTACATGAAATTAAAACCCCCGTCTTTGTTTTTGGAGGGAAGAGCATGACTGTATGGCAATTATATATAATTTTTACACTTTCAGTTTCGGGAAATCCTTGAGCTTAAATCTTCTCCTCCAAGTTTTTCTAACACAGCAACTTGTTTGGTGGGTTCCTTCTAAATAATAGCATCGATTCTTATCCTAACAGACAGGTGCAGCAGCCAGAAGGGAAGAAAGGTGGAACAATATAACTAGCTATTAGCAAAGCTGTAGTAAAAGGAGTAGAGATGGAGAGAGTAGAAAGTAAGAGCAAGAGAACAAATCACATTTCTAGGAAAGGTCTGAGATTTTTATCAGGCCATAAAACAAATGAAAAAATGATTACGGAAGGTTTTACACCTTTGTTTGTGTGTGTGTGTGTGTGTGTGTGTGTGTGTGTGCTCTCAGAAAGCCGATGATGTGAGTCGCTCAGGGGATCAGGTTGCCGTACCAACCACTCAGCAGATTCCTCAGAGTTTTTCTGGCCGCTGTGTGTTTTTCTTTTGTGTGTGTGAGACAAGTGTAAGCCTTAGGTTTTTATGTGTATAAGTGTGTGTGTGTGTGTGTGTTTGTCTGTGTCATGTAGCCCTTCAATGATGTCGGTACATCCTCCCCAGCCTCGGGCCTAGTGATAACTGTCAGGACAGAGTAACAAGCAGCAGTTAACCTATTGTTGGGGTTGAAGTGACTGGGTCAGAACGAGAGAGTGTCAGTGTATGTGTGTGTGCGCCTGAAGAAGACAACTTAATGTGTACCCATCAGTCTGCCTGTTGCCCCGGGCCAAGAAGAGAAAGGCCTGAGTGTGTTAGAGAGAGAGTGTGTGTGTAAGTGAACTACAGTAAGGGAAAGAAAAGACAATCAGCAAGATCTCAGACAGTTTTTGTTGGGTTAAATCTGTCACTGTAAGCGGCCTGATGAAAAAAGTACAACTTGGTTCAGCTAATGTGGCGTTATGCAACAAGCTGTCCCACTGTTCATAATCAATTTAGAGAGTATTGATGTGATAACAGGATGCAAGCTTATAAAGATAATTCAGATACAAAAACATAATGGCAGGGTTTCACTGAAAGCGTTGCGTAAATAGCGGACTTACAGGTATTGGGGTAATTTGAGTAGTGCACACACAAATTCTCAGTGAAGCGCGTTACGAAAGAATAAACCATGTGCCTATTTTATAAACTCTGAGCTTAGTTAAAAGTACAGGAGAGAAAGAAATAGGTAAATGTTACTTTTATAACTGATCTAATAATAATGATGACCCAGTTGTCTTTCAGTGCTCCAGTCTTTTGAGAAGCACACAGCATAGCTCAGCATGCATACACACAGACACATACATACATACACACACACACACACACACACACACACACACACACACACACCTCTACCTTGTGCAGTACATCAACGCTGTGTCCCGCTGTTAAGTGCTCTCCATCAAAAGCATTCCTCAGCTCTCCCCTCTTGCTCCAGTCTCACTTCCCTGCCAACAACAACGTTGTGTTGGACCCTGCAGACCCATGTGACTCTAGGACCAGTGGAACGTTAAGGGCATTAAAAACCGAACTCTCCATCCAAAACCAAAACATAAAGGGCAGTCCCGGCTGTCACACACTGCCAAAATATGCAACAAAAGACAAAGACTAAATTAGATATGTTCTCAGCACTAAGAAAAATGACAAAGTATTTGGATGCTAAAACTATTTTCCAACTGCTTTCAAGAAACCTCAGTTGTGTTCTTATGATGGAGAGTAGGCCTTTATAGCTCTCCTTCTAATGTGAAATATGTTACAAATCCTACTTTGTCAGCCAGTTATGGCATTGATTTTTTTTGTCATCTAAGAATATTTCACTCATGGAAATGTCTGTGAAAGGCATTAGTGAGTCTGATTTGAACAAACAGCACTGTGCTCAGACATTAGCTGGCAACTATCTCAAAGAAGTATGTAGAACACAGAGCCAAAGAAAACATACTAAAACTGAGTTTAGGCTGAACTCTACTGTGTTATAGCTGCTAATGTTAGTGTGTGAAAATGCAAATGTGTACTGGTAGTATTAGTTTGCCAAAGCAAGAAAAACAGTCTGTCTGCACTTCAGTGTGATGACTAGTGTCAGAATTGATGTCTCTAGACTAATCTAGATGAGACAGAGCCAGACAAATTAGACCAGATTGAGCTGAACCAGACTGTACTGGACCACACTGGACTACAGTAAACTTGATTTGTTAAGGCTAGAGTGGACTGGATGTTATTAGACTATACTAGACTGTGGCCCTCCCCTCAGACAAAGCTTGGAAAGAGTTGCCCCCTCAGCCCGCCTTAGTTTACTTGCTTAGTTTCGATCAATTCCTGGATGCCTATGGGATCATGATTATGTTATTTGATCCCATAGACACTTACCAATTGAGCAAAGATAGCCTAATATTGCTGTTTGACATAACTTCAGACACCAAATACATAAAAAAGTCTGTCCTAAGGTATTTATTAGTTTCTGACTCTGGGAAAGTGGGAAAAACAGTTAAATTCCCCAAAACTACTGTATCTCTGTACTATCTCTTTAACCAGATCACACACATTTAAACTATTCTATATGATCTACTTTTGATAACTAATGTAATCGCTAATGTAATATTTTTTCTTTTCCATTCACTGAGCCTCCCCTAAAACTGTTTGGATTCCCCCTGGGGAGGACCACATCCCACTTTGAAAACCTCTGGCCTAGACTAAACTAGACTGACCTAAATCCAACGTTGATACACTAGCGTGGACTAGACTGGACTGGAATACGCTAGACCAGAGATTGTACAGAATAAACAAATGACATTAGTGAGTTTTTAGAGGTGCCGGCAGACAGATTTTGTCATCTTTAGAGTCAGGCTAGCTGTTTCTCCCTGGTCTTTATGCAAAGCTAAGCTAACTGTCTTCTGGCTCCAGCTTCACATTGAACCGAGAGATATGACAGTGGTATCAATCCTCTCACTCAATAAACATATGTCCCAAAATGTTAAACTTTTCCATTCATGGAACTTAAGCAGTGTATTTACAGTCGTTTTGGGAGTAACCAGTAAAAGAACAGACGATGAACTGATTTCTGCTCTGCTTTATTTGGCCTTCAGACCACCATCCATGCAGAGGATGTGCAGCCCTGAGCTGGAAGGATCTGTCTCTGTGGGTGTAGTGTGTGTCTGACGTGGGTTGTGTTTTCCTGTCATTAGGCAGAATACCAGACGTGCCCGATACCTTCACACTCCCTTCATATAAGGGGAAAGAGAGGGAGGGTGTGTGTGTTTGTGTGTGTCTGGAGGCCGACAAACAATCTTCAAGGTGCTTTAGATTGTCGTGGGCAGCCAGTTGCAGGCAAAGGAGCACCGAAAGCCCCAAATGGACTAAACAGACCCCCCCCCACACACACACACACATACACACACGCAGACACACAAAGACACGGGCTTCCTAAACAGTATATAAACAAAGATGCACAAGCACAAAGAGACACAGACTGTAATTAGCATTATTTGACTATATACAAAAGTCTTCCAGAAACTAATATTCAGCAGCACATAAATGTTACAAAAGACCCACACATGTGCAAAGACACGCGCACACACATACACACTGACCCTGTGCCTCGTAAAAGAGAAGAATAGATTTTTTACTCGCTTCAGTTTCACCCCTAGAGACAGATTTAAAAAGACTTTACTTCGGTCATGGACCATGGAAGAGGAGGAGGAGGAGGACCACGATGAGGAGGGAAAGGACGGGAGGAAAGGATGCTTCTGGTGTGTGTTCCCTTCATCGGGGAGAGATGTAGGAGAGGTTAACTGTCGAAAGTTGAGAGGTTCAGGATACCAGTAAATCACTCGAGAGAAAGAAGAGATACTGCATTGAACGAAGAGGATGGTGTGAATGAGCACGATGAAAGAGAAAAGAGAGAGCAGGGAGTAAGTAAGCAAAATCGAGAGAGGCAGAGAGAGAGAGAGGAAACGAGTGATGACAGAGAAGAAGAGAGGACAGGAGGAGG
>SEMN01000243.1:303102-434244 GCA_005408345.1 Macquaria australasica | reverse complement strand
TGCTGGAGAAAGAAAAGAAAGTAAGAAATAAATATATAGAAAGAACAAAAGGAACATTAAAGGGGCACAGTTTATATAGTTTAAATAGAGAAAAGGAGGAATATGTAGAAAAGAGAATGAAAGTGGGATAATAGTAAGAAAGAAAGGAGTTAAAGTAGGAAAAGGAGAAAGGGTATTATAGAGGGAGATATACAGTATGTAAAAGGAAATAGCAGAAAAGAAAAAGAGAATAAGAAAAGGGAAAGAAATAGAGGTAGAGAATAGGAAAAGGAGAAAAAACGAGCTGTCGGGCCCCTGATGAGAAAGCCATACAGCTGAATGAACACATTCCCCGTCCAGGAACGAGGAGGATGGAGGGAGGAGAGGCTCCCGTGAATACCTCTGTGTGACTAATGTCTTTTTCACACATTTTACCTCCATCCATCCATCATTGTGTCCACCTCCTGCTCTCCTGTTAAAACAACAGCCCATCGTGACAGCAAACACTAGAAGACTACTGTAACTGTTCTCCTTTTATATATAATCAGCTTTGTGTATATTACTCTACTTCACCCTATTCATCTCCTACACCTACAGCTGCATGTTGGAGGAATAAATCAAGATCCTTCTTTTGTTTTGGTGACAGTTGACAGCTGGCCACCGCTGGCCAATTTTCTGAAGTTTGAGACCCTGCAGGGAGGCTGCAAAGCCAAGGCGGTTACTGTTGCTCATGCTAACTCCCTAGTTCTTCCTAAAGAAATGCAAGAAAATAAAAGTAGGTGACTGCAACTAATTATCTGTGCAGCAGAGGACTTTTCATGGGAAAAGAAATATTTAACTTGTACTTAAAGCAGCAAATGTTAAAGAATAACTCAGTGGTGCTACAAAGTGGGTTTTAGTCATCGTTCCTATCGGTAATAACAACATTTTATACACCAAGTTTCTGAGATCTGGGAATGTGGCGACATGGCGACAAGTCCAACAGGGCAAGACACATGATGGTTTTAAAGAAACTTGTGAAATAAGCCAAACTTTTGTGGAAGAGAAAACAAAGAAAAAATCAAGATTAAATCCATATGTTACTACTTGAAGCAAAGTCCAGACCAACGTCCAGGTTCGACTTTGACCTGTTGTACTTGCCGTAGTTGTGTGTGCACACAGTTTTTCATTTCTGACATTTTGGGTACATTCACTTTCGGTTTTACCTCCACATTAAGTGTTTTAAATAATGTGGCCAAAACAGGTTTTTATTTCTATAAACATGCTGCAGATTGTTATTAAAAGCACCATGGCAACTACAATCTCAAACACTTTTTATTTTATACTTGACATCATCTACTGTTTTTGCCTCCCATCCACTTCTAATTTGCTCCACTGGGCTTAAATACATTGTTTTTTTAACTCCATCCATCTCTACTAGGACCACCTATTTTTCCCCTGTGACCACATCCCGACTTCTCTTCCCCTTCCCTCTGCACAAACCACCAGAAGCTGACTAAAAACAACAAAATAGTACAAGTCTACGGCCGTTCATTAAAGCCTTTTTCTTCCCACAAGGGCAAATTAAAGGTCTCCATACTTAATATCTGGCACCAGGCTGTGTTAATGCTCTCTGATAAGAAAGTATCAGACAAAAGAGGCAATAAATTAACCTTAAATGTTTATATGTGAGATGTGTTTACATATGTTTCTAATCTTTACAAGACCATATGTATTCTTCTAGATAAGCCTCTATCAGGCACATTGTTCAAATCAAACCAGCCTTTGTCCTTCCTTTAAATCTTTCTTAAACTACAGGACATGACCTGAGGTCGGCTGTTTTCTGATGATTTTCCATACAATTGCCTTTTGTAGTCTGTTAGGACACTTTGTTCGCTACATGGTGGCCTATTATATGTTTTTAGTACTATATTTGGAGGGAATTGTTTTAACCCAGAAGGAGTAATGAGAAGCCAAACAGAGTTGTACAGTATGCTGAACCTTGCTAACTCCTACACGCCTCCTGCTTTCAACTCTCTATCTTCCTGTTTGTCTTTCTTTGTACTACTCACCTCTTCGGCCATATTTCTTTCCCTTTCTCTTCTCAGACTTACTCCCTTAAATTCCATCCTCCCTCATTCCCTTCATTTCCTCTCTTCTTCTCTTCTCACCTTCTTTCCTTCCTTCCTTGCTCTCTTTCTCCTCCTCCTCACCCCTATTTGTTCTCTAATTTCCTCCCATCTTTCCCAGTCAATCGTGGGCCTGCTCCTTTACCCCCTCTGTTTTTCTAGTGTGCAGTTTAACAGTAGACCGGCTACTGAGCGGTCAAGGTCACGCCTGATTTCGTGTCTCAACACGACATCTCAGTTCATATAAGCTTGGCTTTGTGTTTGCTCTCTGGGGATTCTATTGTTGTCTGTGTTAAAATGTCAATGTTTTAGCTAAGCCATTATTAACTTCTTAAAGGTTAAAGGATCATTCCTCTGTGTTAAATGCCATATTTGGAGGCTTCTTTGGTGCTGAGAGTAGTGGTGAAAATGAGAGGTGTGTGGCTGCAAACGTGGATTTGGGGGCATGTAGGGAGAATAGGCATTACGGGAGGTCATCCTAACCTCGATCTTAAACCTACTGACACACCTACTTCTCTCAAAATGGGTTTTTGAGAGAAGTCAACCCGCCTGTTGCTGTGTTGATGCATCCACACATACTTTGTGAAACCACACATTTTGTGCATTAATCTGGTTGTGGGCACGTCCAGGTTGTCCCTCAATGCGATGTCAATGATAAGTATGAAAATGGAACATCTTAAATATAACAGGAGAGCTGTAATGAGTAGTCGATTTATCGATTAGTCGATTGACAAAAAAACAACCGGCAACTATTTTGATAATTGATTAATCGGTGCAGTAATTTTTCAAGCTTCTCCAAATCAAGAATTTTCTGCTTTTCTTTGTCATAAATTCTTGTAAACTGAACATTGTTGGGTTTTGGACTGTTGGTCAGACAAAACAAGATATTTAAAGAGGTCCCTCTGGACGTTTTGATGAGCATCTTTTCACTATTGTTTGACATTTCATAGATTAAACTATTCATCTGCATATTTATTGATCATGTAAATAATCATTAGGTGCAATCCTGTATAACCTGAACCTGAATACCATTCTGGTATCTGGAATCGGATGTGAATGTGGACAAAGTTTTTGATGCCTCAGTGGCTCATAGTCCTTACTAGGAAGATATTGAATCTTTGCCAAAGTGGGTCAGAATGACCTATTAAGGAAAAGATCTGGACGGAGTGGACACTAATTAGACTACAGTGATTACTACTCCGTGAGTACCAGCTACCCAGTTCTAACAGCTGGATTCTGCTGCTGCTGGAAACAAAACAGACAACTATTTTCTGTAAGCAAATGTGAAAAGTTTCATTAGCAGGTTTACATGCACTCAGTAACCTGATTGTTTACACTTTCTGTAGTAATCTGATCTTAAATTTTGTGTAATTGCTCTGAAGAGGGAGTAGAGTGGTGGTGAAAAAAGATATTGATTTATCTGAAAATATCACAGTGTTGACTGTTTCATAATCTCAACAACTTTTCCTCTCCCACCCTTAAGGTCCACCCAGGGTGTCAGAGCGGGTGGCCCACCGGCAGAATGTCCGTCTGGGTCGCACCATGAAGCTGCTCTGCCCCGTGGAGGGCGACCCCCCGCCGCTCATCATGTGGACCAAAGATGGCCGCAACATCCACAGTGGCTGGACACGGTTCAGGGTGTTACAGCACGCTCTGCGTATTAAAGAGGTGGAGACTGATGACGCAGGGACTTACATCTGTAAGGCCACCAACGGGTTTGGCAGCGTGAACATCAACTACACACTCATCGTTATAGGTAAGTGAAAAACAATGTTACTGCCACATGAGACGCCAATACAAACCATGTGGATTAAACAGTGGATTAAATCGACAAAACATGATTAAATTGTATCAGTGTTAAAAACACTTTTACAGACTTGATCTATTACCTCACTATCAAACAACTTTTTTGAAGATTTGTTTTTCCCAAAGTTATGTGTTGTATAACATTTTTCCAACAAACTTTTGGTAAATTTACCAATGTCATCAGTTACACATAAAACTTATTTTGAAGGAAGACTTGCACAGGAAAACCACGAGTCTTTTGTTGAAGTAGTGTATTTCTTTGCGAGAGTGTTTGTGTGTGTTTGTATGATGACAGACTGATAAAAACTAGCCATCCATGAGCAAAGGACAAGATTTTGCTCTTTTATTTCTCTCATCCTCTCTCGCTTTCTCCACATTAATTTGAGTTTGTACTTGGTCTACTGCACTCACATCTCCTCTTCTTCATTACACAAGATTTTACAGTCTTTCTTTTTCTTGTCTTTTCTTTTTTGTCTTTCTTTGTTATTTGCTTCACTTCCATATATACTGTAATTAGCCAGGTTAGATTGGTGGTGCCATTATACAGTAATCAAGCCGGTTTGTTTCTTCAGACAATGAAGCACTGCTTTTGTCTGAGTTTTATGCTTGTATGTGCGTATGTGTTTGTGACCACAATTGTTGTGCTTGTGTGTTCCTGTATGATTATGAATGAGAGTTTGTTAAAGAAGAAGCTTTTGTTTTCCCCCCGGTTGTGTGTGTGTGTGTGTGTGTGTGTGTGCAGGACATTGCGTCAGTGTAGTATGGAATGTCACGTCTGTGTGTGTGTGTGTCTCAGTTTAGATGTCTCTATAAAAGACACATTGTTCTTTTTTTCCTACATAATCGTTTTCCAACTTTGCGTCCAGAAAGCTGAGTCGCTTGTCAGTGCGTCTGGGTGTGTATATCTTCATGTTTTTTTTGTCTCTGTTGTACAAACAATGAGTTGTCCTGTGGTGGCTGCAGTCAGTGACTCTGTGGACTCTGACAACCTTTCCGCTCAAATACAGGTGTGTTTCTTTCTATACTGGGACTCAAATAGCCGCTTCCCTCAACTCCTATCCATGTAAACAAAATACCTGGCGATAAGACTGTGTGTCAGTGCACATTTTCTTATGCAAGTCAGTGTGTGTGTGTGTGTGTGTGTGTGTGTGTGTGTGTGTTGTGTGTGTGTGCGCGCGCGCATGTGTGTGTGTGTGTGTGTCAGGTTCCTGCGTTCCAGAGAATCTGACTAAAGCATCTCTTTCTGCCCAGCATCAGCACTTCAAAGACGGGCTCGAGTACAATGAGCCCCGATACAGGTATTACCAGCCGATATTTTCTGTATTTTAATGATTGTAGATGATAGATGATGTTTACAGTGTATTGATAAATCTGAGCAGTCTTAACAAGATGTTTGTACCAAAGTGGGAAACATAAAAGAAGTACTGCTGGCAGAAAACAGAATGATATTAGGGATTACCAGTGAAGTTGTACATTTTCTTGCACTGTTTCTTGCACTGTTTCTTGCACACTATAAGAGCTATAAAGGGGAGTCTTTGTTGGTTTTCTACTTATAGATGCAGCAATATCTACAATATCCATAGATATTATTGTCACTTAAACAACATTAATGAAACAGCTGATTTTACCCCATTTATCCCTTAAATTACATTTTCTCATTCTGTCAAGTTTGCATTCCTATTGTAGTTGCAAGTTGAATACATTTCGTATCCTAGTTGGTACAACGAATGGGCATATTGGCAGTAAATAATGTCCTTTTATTCTCCAGTAATCATTATCGGTATGTGATCCAAAGCTGTATCGGTCTTGACCTGAACTTCAAAGGCGAGCTGGCATACAGAGGGCAGCAAGGCGGGATGGGGGTCTGGGTGGGGGGGGGTCCAGCAGCTGCCGCTGAGGTCATCCAGACAGACAGCTGCTGCCTCTCTCTCTCTCTCTCTCTCTCTCTCTCTCTCTCTCTCTCTTTCTTCGTTCAATCGCTCTCATTCACTATCCCTTTCATTCACTTTCACATAATGCGTGCACACACACATGCTTCAGAAACAATGGACTGGGCGAGCGGAGCAGGAGTTTGTCATTTAAGTTAGTCTCATTGGGCTGAGAATCAGTACTTTGAATTAAAATGTCTAAAAGAGTACCTTACCGTGTGAAATAAGGACCATTTTATTTCTCAAAGATTCCTTTTTTGATTTAAATGTAAATTTAAAACTGCTTTTATGCACCTCCAACAATATAGGTGTAGTTGAAAACTCACCTTAAAGTCCCAAGCAAACTGGGATCAAGAAAATTGTCACCAAAAACAAAGTTCATATGCTGTACAAGCATAAGAGGCTACATCATTACATATGCAGATTACACAAATGGTGCCCAGAGATACTTTGTGCTCCACCAGGTTAACCTTAAAAGATGACCCCCTCCCTGTAATTCAAGCCAGGAATCATGCCGCAGCATCTCCTTAGAGAGGCTGTTAGCGTGGAAAGCAGTGTTTTCATAGCTGGAACAATCTGCATAGGCAATGATGTTCACAGCATGCTGCGAATAGATGAATGCATGGGTGCAGTTGTCTCTGTCTAAGAAGCGATGGCCTGTGTTCACCAGCTTATAACTAGATGAAAATTATATCACTGTAGTTTTGTTTTCTGCTGCTCTGTTCACTGTTTTTCTCTCTGCTGTTGTGCTTCGCCTCCTCGCCTCCTCCCATCTCTCCTCCTTCTCTCTGCTTTCATCTCCTCTCCTCTCCTCTCCTCTCCTGTGTGGTCCTGCTGTAATTATTCTATAACTGCTCCGTTTCACAGTAATGAGCCCACACCTGTGTCTTATTGTCTTTCCCTCTCAATTTCTAACCCGAAGTATCTTTAACACCTTTTTCCTATTAGCACTCAATCACGGCCCTCATTCCTCCTTCCTCAGTCGGCCGGCTCATTTTTCTCCGACCACATCTTAATTAGTATCAATATTTTCACAGTTTCCCATTTTTCCCGGACGTAATAGCATTTGACTGCCGTAAAACATCCATGGTACCGCTGCCCGGTGGTTGGAAGTGATGGAGAGGCGTTTTGTGAAGGCAGGCTTTTGTTGGCGGGGGAAATTAGAAGATTCCTTGAAGTGTTTGTTCTTCTATTGTGTGTAGGTTGGCAAATGTTTGCATGAGTAAATAGTCTGTGTCTGTGTGTATACGTGCTTGTTTATGTTTATGAGGGGTTGTGCATGTGTGCGCTGGTGTGCGTAGATTTATGGGACCACCAGTAAAGTGAAACCGAGAAAGATATTTTTTCTGCTCAACAAACGTCGATGTCCTTCAAAAACTGGATGTCAGGAGAGCCCTCATTTCTTCCTCCCACTCTTTCTTTTTCTCTGCTGTCTGTCTCTCCTACTTGCTTGTATGAAATTCTGATATTGTTTCCCTCCTCCCGGCAGAGTGAATGATAGAAAATTTATAGTTCAAACCAGATGTGATGACAATGGGAGCGTGTCTGGAGCAGAGTTGGGAAACCGTGCGTAAGAAGGAAGGAAGGAAGGAAGCGGTTTGGAGTCATGTGTGTGTGTGTGTATGTGGGTGTTTTAGAGTGTGATTTTAGTGCACGTGAATGTGAAAATGCAGTTTTGAGGTTTATTGAAAATGTTCATTAACACACTTTTGTCTGAGAGTGTGTGTTTGCGTGTCTCTGTGTGCATGCGGGTCCATTCATAAAAGTGACTGGTGTGATGATTTAAGAGCTCTGCCATAGCAGCTGACATCTGGTCATAAAAGGCAGAGAAAGATATCAAACGTAGGCGTGTTTAAACGTGTTTAAACAAATGAGCTTGTATGTGATTTATGTTCATCTAGCAGCAGATAGATAATGAATATTGTAATAAGAAAAATGGAAGCGCAAGAGGAAACGTGACACATGGAAAATAATACCCAAAACAGGACTTGAAAGAGGATTGTTTTAGAAAAATGATTCTGCTCTACATTTTCTCAAATTAAGCTCTGCGGTTTTATGCCAGGATTAGTCTACTAACACTGCCAAACTCAACTAAAATCTATTATCACTTAATACAGGCTGACATCCTGACGTCTCACAGCTCAGTCCTGTGTGTCATGACATTTCAGTGGTTTCAAATTGTTGCTTCAGTCAACTTTTATTTCACAACGAGTATCCAGTTCTTTGAAAGCAAATCGCTTTCCTTCATTCAGATTTATTCTCTCTCCATTTAACTGTATTGCATGTGTGAGACTGCAGCTGTCTTCCGGCCAAAAACGAACACATCGGATCAGGTTGCAGACCAACATCATCTCTATCTCTCTCCCTCTCCCTCAGTTCCTCCATCCTGATACCTCCTCTGTTTTTGTGTTCTCAAATTTCTCAAGTTTTTAATTGAGATATCTGGTTCCTCATCTGGAGAGGATGTAATGGTGGCCAAGGTTTGTAGCCTAATTGGTATGAGTCATACACACACACACACACACAGTAAGTATGGGTGTGTGTGTGTGATTGCACAGAGCCTAAAAACAATCTCAAATAACCCAATCTCTTTTACACACACACACACACACACACACACACACACACACATACACCCTCACCCACCTACTTACAAACACACCAGGGCAGCTGTGCCTGTCTTGCTGTATTTTTCTGAATTTGTGTGTGTGTGTGTGTGTGTGTGTGTGTGTGTGTGTGTGTGCGTGCATGTGGGTTGTGGATTTAGTGTTTTTACCACCAGATTCTTCTGCTCAGGTTACACACAGCGCTTTCTCACTAATGGCAGAAAAATGCATGGAGTGAACCTGAAAGCTGCAGCTCGCTCACTTGGTGTTCGGTTGAGAGTTTGAGGCCTCACGGGGGATTTTTTTTGGTGGGGGTCTCAATCATGATTTACAGAACGTGAAAAAGATATTATTTTAAAGCCCAGAAAGCCCAGAAATCATCAAGTGGTCTACCCCCCTCCTCCTCTTGGACTATATTGTTGACTTACTGGCCTAGAATCCAATCCCAGTAGGAGTTTCTCTCCTCTGTTTCTCCCTTTGCTTCTTTCTTGCTGTCTGGATGACAGATTGTAAAGGTTAGTGGACAGCCTCCTCACCTTTGCTTTCCTAACATGCAAGAATTTATAAACTTAAATGATCTGTACTTGTCAGGAGGCATCAAAAAGTATTAATACTGATAAGACAGTAAATGCAGAAACAAAATAATTTTATTAAAGTTTCTTTTTGTTGCTGTTGTTGAATTTTGCCTTTATTTCACAGCTGTCAGTAGACGAGTGGTTCCCAAACTCTTCTATTGCTCCAACAGTTGCTATTTCCGTCTGCTCCGGGTGCCTCAAAAATGCAACTTTTGAAGGCAAAACTGCTGCACCACTGGTCAGAGTTAGACAAAACCTAATGATTGATTTGTTAACAGACAGTTAAAAGAGAGTTGAGAGACTGCAAATGGTCCCGTGTTTTCTGTTTTCACTATCAGTCATTTCGTGCTGCTGTGCATCAGATCTGTTCAGTTCATGTTGGTCCTTCTGTTGTAATGACATGCTGCCCCTACAGCAAAGTAGACAAAGCTGTTCCTCTGGAAATCAGGGTGGCACTGTGGAGAACAGAGATGTAAACATGCTGGTGTGTGTGTGTGTGTGTGTGTGTCTGTGTGTGTGTGTGTGTGTGTGTGTGTGCTCATATGGGGGGATTGTTGAGTTACAGACGGGGAGAAAGAACAGAGTCGACTTTCAAAAGCTGTTTCCGCCTTGTTGTTGCGTCCAGATGAGACAAATACACTCAGATGGACAAAGATATATGTGCTGTATGACTGTGCGTGTACATATCAACAAGACAGGACAGGCAAACATTCAGTCATTTTTCCATGCACGCACACACACACACACACATCACAGACAGAAGTGAACAAACACACACACACGTCCACACGATCACACACTCCTCAGGGGCCCTGGCCTCCATTTCACGGCTGTCTGTCCCACATCCTCTCGTTCTGCCTCGTTTCACTTCCAGCAAAGAGATGGAAAGAAGATGGACAGGAGGGAGACACGGAGAAAGAAAAGAATAAATCTTCTGTTTTGTTTTTTCCTGGCTTCAGTCTGAAGACGTCACCAAGTCTGGAGAACAAAAAAGAATAATAATGGAAGTTTTGGAAATCCAAAACATTGTAGGGATCAAGAGAGGTGTATCTACTGTATCTATAGAAACTCAACCTTCATCAATGAAGCAAAGAAAGGAAACACTTTACAGTATCTCCACTCTGATTGATTGATTGATTGATTGATTGATTGATTGATTGATTGATTGATTGATTGATTGATTGATTGATTGATTGATAGGTCTGTGGAAACACTGAGCATTTAGCATCCAAAATAAATGGAAATAAATATGGAGAAACAACAAAATATCGAGGGCGTCAATGAAAACAAATTTTTACAGGAAGTGATTTGTGTTGCAAAAAACAATAATGAAACAGTCCCTAAAGGGTTTAGGTTCATTTGTAACGTCTCCTGTCGCCTCCTCATCAAAACTCCATCTTGTTTCTTACACCTGGTCACCTTCTCTCGGATTTGTCCTCTCTCTTGCCTACCTCACCTCTCTTCCTTCTTCTTCTTCTCTCACTCTCACAACCCTCCCATGGTCGTATTCCTCCTGCTCCACCAGCCGATGGAAGATGTCTTTTCTCTCGAGCGTCTTCCAGCTCCCCTCATTCTTACCCCTTCTGTTTGCCTTCATGCTCCATTTACACTTGTGTATGTGCATGTGTTATGTGTGTATGTGTGTATGCGCGTGTGAGTAAGTGAGTATGGCTTGCATCTACTGATTGTATGCCAAGTCAAGCTCTCATAGACCCCTAATGGGTCTTAAATACCCTCGGCTAGCTTTAACTTCAATTCTCCGTACGAGATGCCATCTGTCAGTCAGCGGGGCTTTTTTTCGAGGCCCGAGCAGTGAGTCATTCTGAAGGGGAAATCTACCCTAAAACAGAAGTAATGCACACGTTTTTATGCTATTGTCTCTCATTGAAGCTTGAAATCTCTTCAATTCAGCTTTCTGAATTACATTCCTTCTCTCAAAACTTACAGCTTCTCTCACTCAAGTGTGCTCGACGCTACATAAGTGCTGAGTCAGATTTTCTGTGAACTAGGGTTGGGCGATTGGACGAATATATTGGCTGTCTGTCTGTCTTTTTTTTTTTAACCATTTGTTGGGTGATTTTTGTCATTTTATTTTGCCAATTTGGTCTGCCTCCTCGAGAATTGAACTCAGTAAATTATTAACCTGTAAAGCGCAATTCAAAGCATGTGCGAATAGGAACTGGCAGTTGGAGTTGGGCCATATTATGCACATTCTTGTTGCACTGATTTCCAACGAGTATTTCACTAAACTGGGCAGTGACTAAATGACAATTGAGCCGTCTTTAGTGGTTGCTGTCCAATCGATCGGCGCTAAAAGGCAAGGTCAATTTATAAATCATATTTGAGAACTACACCAAAAACTCTATGTGCAGCCTGATCATTTGGTCATTTGGAGGCTGCAAGCAGAGGCGTCCTTCATCTGACGCCATCGGACCCCCTGTGCGCACCGCACACACATACACAAATATATCAGCAAACGCCGGTTGTTGGGCTGACGTGGCCGGTTGGAAAATTTTTGCTTATGGCCGAACCCTTCTGTGAACACAACATGTTGGTCAGGGAAAACTGTTTACGTCTGCTTCCACTTTTTCCCACTTGACACGACTTTTTTATCTTGATTTTGAATGAATCAACAAAAATAGACATGGAAGCAGCAACAAGTTGTCAACCCATCCTTGCTTTTTTCCTCTACATATCCCCTTTGTCCTGCTACCTGCCCCTCACTCTGTCTCTTCCTTCACCTCCATCCTTTGTAAATTCTGTTTTAGGGTTGAATTTGCTTTTAATTTAATCTGCCAGCTGTTCTCAAAGTCTAAAGCAAACGTGTTTTCACTCTGGGTTTCCACAGCAACTCTCTCATAGCTAACATGAGGTGTAACTTTACCTCTCTGTGTGCGTTTTGGCAAAGCGGGCATCCTTTGAGTACAAAATATGAGTATATGAAATACAAATGTAGCAGAATTTAACACGGGTCATTCGGTGCGCTATTACTCATATCATGAAGTACACTCTGTCCCCAAGTACGAGTAAAACTAAGTGAAACTGAATATTTGAGGATGTGGGCTGCTTTAAAGTGTCAGTTCCTCAGTTTGTTTAATGTAATTAAGATCGAACTCCTCAGTGTGAGTCCAACAGTAACAAAAGATGGGAGAAGGAGGGGAGGGAAAGAGAGGGGGAGGCAGAAGCAGAAGGGGGTGAGGAGAAAACGGCAGAGAGAATTATTGGTGATAATGAGGCGAGAGTGGAGAAAACAGAGCTGCAGAAACCTAGTGGGTGAGTGAAGGAGTCAAGAAATATTGTAAACAGTGATTACCAGAATATTTAAATTATTTTAAAAGTGAACTGTTAAAATGTAGTACATGTAAGTATTAAAACATCTATGACAAATGCTGATCAGTTACCAGTCTGGCTCGATATCCAACCTCAATACTTCTTTGAAAGAGACTATAAGGTGTCAGTAAGACCAAGTATGGCATCAAACTTCTGGTCACATAGTTCCTGATTTAAATGCCAGTTCTAGAAAATGTTATTTTGGTTCTTGAATGGCTCCTTGTGTTTAGACAACATTTAACATTTGGGAACCGCGGCTTCTTTCGGTAAGTAAAGAAAAGGGTTTTGCAGAAAAAAGTGTTTATATTTCTCAAAGCAAGATGTCAAATAAAATATTGTTTTTGTGTCCATACACAAAGTCAAATATCATATTGGCACTAGTATCAATACATTCAAAGATACTGAACCCTAGGTACCATAAGCCAAAGTGACGTCTTAAAATGGGTCTTAACTTGAAAAAGGGAGAAAAAAAAGGTATGAGAGTTCAGACGTGAATGGCATCAGCAAATCCTCTCAAGGAGACACTCACTGCTCTTAGAGTGGTGCTTATAGGAGATGTGTCCTGCCCACCACCACCAACCCAAAACCCCACCCCACCTACAACTGAAAGGAAACGAGGTGCTTCAGCATCCTTCGCTGCATAACTCCCGGTCCCTCACAGGCAACAATGGCGACGACTCCACATTCTCATGGCAGAGGGGTTAACCTCTCCAAAACCTCATCAGTGCAAACACTCACACACACACACACTCACACACACACTGCAAAATGATTGGGAGGAGGAAGAGGTGGAGAGGGGAGGAAAGAGGAGAAGATGCAAGGAGAGGAGAGGGATTAAGTAAGAGAAAGGGGAGGCAGATGGAGGGACACGGTCAAAACTTTATCAAATAACCAAGAGAAATTTGTAGATAAAACGATTTATCAAGCCATTTTTAGGCCAATATCAATATTTGAAAGTTGAACAAACGTAAACATTTGTCAGGATCCTAAGGACTCATGTGGACTTGTGTGTTTTTTGGGGTTTTGTGTTTCCTGTTTTATTTTGTAATCCCTGTTCTTGTTTTCTTGTGTATTATTTACTTCCTGTCTTTGTTCTTTCCCGCCTGTTTTGATTGTTTTCACCTGTGTCTTGTCATGCACCTGTCTCCTCCCTTATATATACCGGTCCTTTCCCTTTGTTCTCTGTTGGGTCATTAGTTTGAGTTTGCCTGCCTTGTGTTTAATGCGTTCTGTTCCTCGTCATGCGATGTTCCAGTGATTCCCTGAGTGTGTTCGCCTACGTTTGTTCAAGGAGATATTTGTGTTTTCTGTTGGACAATAAACCTTTGGACATCGTCAACTTTCCTGCCTGTCTGCATTTTGGGTCCTTTCTCTGCTGTCATGATGGCAAACCGTAACAGAATGACCCGACCAGACCCGGACTCAGCAGACAGTCTTGCCCGTCGGTTTGCCGCCTTCACCCCAGTGACGCCCAAAGATGCCTTTTATAAGATGTTGGGGATCCTAATTGAGCCTCCGGTGAAGGAACAGTCTCCCTCTCCCTATGCGGGTACCCGGCTGTCCTTTTTTTCCCGGAGGGCGCGGAGGAGGTGGTGGTCGGGGGTCCCGACGCAGTCCACGATCGCGGCAGTCCGACGCCGCGGAGCCTCCGCTGCCAGTCCAGGGTCTCCACCCCGACTCCCCGCTACGAGCAGCTTACCGTCTGGTCCTGGACTCCCGGGCAGCGGTTCAAGCGGCTTATGATCAGGATTCCCGGTTGGCGGTCCGGCCAGCTTCTGCTCATGATTCGCGGTTGGCGAACTGGCCGACAACTGCTCTCCAGTCGGCGGTCCGGCCAGCTTCTACTCCTGTTCTCGAGTTGGCGGTCCAGCCAACGCCGGATCCCGTTCCGGAGTCGGTGGTCCAGCCGACTCCTGCCCCACGAACCCGGTGGGCTAACCGGCCGACATCAGCTCCTGTTCTCCAGTCGGCGGTTCAGGTCCCGCCGGTCCAGGTCCCGCTGCAGCCGCAGCCTCTAGTCCAGGTCCAGCTGCAGCCGCAGCCTCCAGCGCCGGTCCAGGTGCAGCTGCAGCCGCAGCCTCCAGCGCCGGTCCAGGTCCAGCTGCAGCCGCAGCCTCCAGCGCCGGTCCAGGTCCAGCTGCAGCCGCAGCCTCCAGTCCAGGTCCAGCTGCAGCCGCAGCCTCCAGCGCCGGTCCAGGTCCAGCTGCAGCCGCAGCCTCCAGCGCATCAGCCTCCTGTGCCCGCCGAGCCGCAGCTGCCGCCTCCTGTGCCCGCCGAGCCGCCGCCTCAGCTTCCAGTGCCAGTTCAGCTGCCGCTTCAGCCTCAGCCTTCAGTTCCCGGCCAGCTGTTGCCTCAGCCTCAGCTTCCTGCTTCTGTGTCCGTCCCGCTGCCACAGCTTCAGTCTACAGTGTCTGTCGAGCGGCCGCCAGCGCCCCCTCCAGGTCCAGGTTCCGCGGAGCAGCCGCCAGTGCTGCCTCCAACTCCAGTTCCTATCCGGCTGCCGTCGCAGTCTCCTGCTCCAGAACCCGCCCCAGCAGCCTAGCTGTCAGTCTCAGCAGCCTCCGGCGCCCCAGCAGCCTAGCTGTCAGTCTCAGCAGCCTCCGGCGCCCCAGCAGCCTAGCTGTCAGTCTCAGCAGCCTCCGGCGTCCCAGCAGTTTAGCTGTCAGTCTCAGCTACAGCTTCTAGTGACTGTTCTTGCCCAGCTGCAGCCTCTGCAGCCTCCAGAGCCTGCTCTCACCCAGCTGCAGTCTCCATAGCTTGCTCTCGCCCAGGGCCGGCCTCCTGCCCGGCCTCCAGAGCGGCTCAGCCTTCGTCGCCGCCGGCACCCTGTCCGGCCTCCAGAGCGCCTCCTTCGTCGCCGCCGGCACCCTGTCCGGCCTCCAGAGCGCCTCCTTCGTCGCCGCCGGCACCCTGTCCGGCCTCCAGAGCGGGCCCACGTGTCTGGTTGCCCTCCAGGCTGTCCGCCTGAGGGGTCCTGTCTGGTCTCTGCCCTGCCTTCAGGTCATCCGCCTGAGGGGTCCTGTCTGGTCTCTGCCTTGCCTTCAGGTCGACCGCCGGAGGGGCCCTGGTCGGCAGTTGCCCTGCCTCCTGGCCGCCCTCCCGAGCGGCTCCCCACGTCTGGTCGTCCTCCTGGCCGCCCTCTCGAGCGGCTCTCCACGTCTGGTCGTTCCCCAGGCCGTCCGCCTGAGGAGTTTTGTCCGGCCCTAGGTCTGGTTTTTCTGGGTCCCTCCTCCGGGACCCCCTCCGCCCACCCGGGTTGGTGTGCTCTGTGGGACGTCTGGAATCCGTCCCTTGGGGGGGGGGTTCTGTCAGGATCCTAAGGACTCATGTGGACTTGTGTGTTTCCTGTTTTATTTTGTAATCCCTGTTCTTGTTTTCTTGTGTATTATTTACTTCCTGTCTTTGTTCTTTCCCACCTGTTTTGATTGTTTTCACCTGTGTCTTGTCATGCACCTGTCTCCTCCCTTATATATACCGGTCCTTTTCCTTTGTTCTCTGTCGGGTCATTAGTTTGAGTTTGCCTGCCTTGTGTTTAATGCGTTCTGTTCCTCGTCATGCGATGTTCCAGTGATTCCCTGAGTGTGTTCGCCTACGTTTGTTCAAGGAGATATGTGTTTTCTGTTGGACAATAAACCTTTGGACATCGTCAACTTTCCTGCCTGTCTGCATTTTGGGTCCTCTCTCTGCTGTCATGATGGCAAACCGTAACAACATTTTTTTATAAGGATCCCTTAAATTTGGACGTTACTTTTAGATGGATACCAAGAAGGATATTTTACAGTTGAAAATAACTAAAATTTCTTCTTACTTATTTGCACACATATGCCGATACGATATTTCTGCGATAAACTACAAGTGGGTCATAATGCCATGTCAACAGACAGACAGATAAAGGAAGGGATACGGTAGCACAGAATAACGTAGGAATGGAAGGAAAAGGCAAATTAGAAGAGGAGGAGGAGGAGGACATTGAAGAGGAAGTCAGAAGAGATAGATGAGGAGAAAAAGAAAGATTGAGAAAATATAGGAAGGAAGGAAAGGAGTGTGAATGGGTGAGTTCGGGTATTCGTGTCTGAGATCAGAGCAGTTAGCAGGGGAGCTGTGTACTCTTGAATAGACAGCTTAGTGGCCATTATGCGGTTTGGAGGATTTGTCCTGTTCACCATTGTTACCCTCAGGAGGTAGCAGCACACACATGCACACACACATAAACACACACACACCCTCTCTTCCTATTTCTTTCTTTGATCTTCTGCCATTTCATGCACTAGTTTTACTGTATTACTTTATGTCTCTATCACATACATAGGGCAGACGCACCCATGACTTAAACGCCAAAAACACACACACACTTATACACACACTATGCCCCCAGCCCACCCCCCAGCCTGTAACTCAATAATAGGCCAGTCTATTGACAGACCTGCTTGTTCGCTGAAGGAGTCTTTTCTCATTAGGGCTGGGATTTTGTCGCTGGCCCTGCAGGCTCCATTGTCCCACTCAGAGCGGGTTATTAGGCCTCCCCTCTGTAACAACCCCCCTGCTGAATAGACCTGAGAGGAGTGGAGAGCCTACGAAGGGCAGAACAGCAATTAGCAAAGACATGTTTGAAGAGAGGAGGGAGAGGAAAGAATAGAAGAATCAAGGAGAAAGAGAGAGCGGACCTGCGATACAAAAAGGCTTCTTTTGAAGTTTTAGAAACTTTTGTCTGCTTTTTTCTGCTTCGCTCTTGCGCCGTCATCAAAGCAAAAGACTGGTTCTGCAACACGCAACGTCCCTCCTCCTCCTCCCTCTCTCCTTTCTTTTCTCTCCTGTTGTTCTCTCATTCGTTACTCCTCTCCCCAAGAATGCATTTGTGTCAGCGCTGAAAAGCCCTGTATCTTCTGCAGCCGCTTTGATGTCTTAATGACGACGTGAAGAGCGAATTATACTCAGATTCTCCCTTCAGTCTCCCTTCTTGTCACTCTTCAGATTCCAGCAGTTACATCTGGCTTTTCCAATCTCACCTCACTGACAACAAGCAGGCAGGATGCAATGGGAAAACATGCGCACAGAGAGAGAGAGAGAAAAAGCATAAAAAAGCAGCAGGCATGGAAAAACTTGTTCCACTTATCAAAAGGTTTATCCCAGTTTCAGCCATGTATCCCAAAGCCAGTGTTTTATCTGGATTTGATAAAGCCTTGTTGCCTATTCAATGTTTTCTTGTCATGTGGTTGTAGAAGGCGGGTAGACTAAACTAATTTTTAAGGCTGCCACCGTGCCGTATCTCAGCTCTAGGAAGTTTGATAAAATGCTTTATCGCTTGTATTTTTCAAACATTTAGCATAGCTGAGGGGAAAAGGGCAGACTGATAACAGAAAATGACTGCTGACTGAAATATCTTGTGAAATTCTTTGTAATTGGAAACAGACAATGTCACTGTAAAACAAGAAATGAGCTCTAACGGGCAGGTTTTGTTTGGAGCCATCAGGTGTGTGTGTGTCTGCATGTACTTACTTGCATAATGTCGCTGCATTCCACTGCATTATATTTCACATAAATGAATGCACAATATATTTTCACTGTGTGTGTGTGTGTGTGTGTGCAGTTATTCCCCATGGTTTTTAGTAAAACACAGTGACGGTAGTGCGGCGCCTCTGCTATCAGCCTAAAGTTTGATCAGTGTGACAGCATGCTGAAAACTGATACACACACACACACACTCTCTCTGTGGCCATGACAGTAATCTCTTCTCTACATTCCTCTGTTCTGACTCTGTTTTGCATTTGTTTGTATGCGTGTATACTACATTTTTAGATTTTAAGATCCATGTCTAAATGTCTAAATTTCCGAATATTGATTTAATTCTGAGCACATCCCTTTGTGGCTCATTCTGTATCGAGCACACTAAATTCAGCGCCTGTTAAATTCCTTTTGCCTCTAGAGGTTTTGAGCTATTACGAGATTGTCCACGCTTTCGTTCAAGGCTAACATCCTTAGACAATTTCTCTGTATGCCAGCGTTGCTTTGATGAGGGTTCGGAGAGCTCCATGCCAACATTTGTCGAACTTAAGCCGCCGTGACGAGCCGAGTGTGTCCATTTCGGTTCTCCGCTGTAACTCCACTTGGCCCGCAGACCAAAGCTCTCACAACAAGTGGAAACAGAAGTAAAAAGACGACAGGAAGGGAGAGCGGAGGATGTGTAGATGCTGTCAGACGTGTCGTTAAACGATGAGAACAAGCCGCAGAGTTAAGGCCCTGTCAACCCACGCACACTCTTCTCCTCCTACTGTTCTACTACTGGTTTTCTGAATCTATCCATCTGACACTCTGAGCATGTGGTATCTTTAGTGCCACTGCGCCACAAACTGAGTAATATGACATTGTTTTTACTGTAAAAAGTGTGTTTCTTAATGTATCCATGCCTAAAGGGGTGACCTGTAGATGACCTTGGGGTGAAGAGATTTTCACCCAACAGCAGCAAAGTGTGTTGCTTATTTACACGAGCACACTTCTGACCACATGGGCAAACTGTAAGCAACATGCCTGATGCATTGTGTTACTTAGTTTTACCCAGTTTCAGAGTCTAAACTTGGAGCAGGCATGTACACATACGCTCCTTGACTACAAGACCAAACATATGCAAGTATCTGCCCTGCTTAAATGTTCTCTAAAAGTTCTCAAACACTGACTATTAGAGGTGAGTAACCAGCAAGAGAGCATCCCACTGGGTGCAGATAAAAAGTTGCATTATTTTAAATCCACAAACAGCTCTGAGCAAATGAGCTGTTGAACAAAGCAGGCATCGGGGTGAGTCATGTTGAAATGTCGCCCAGCGGCGCATCGTGATGAGCGGGTAAGTTTTACATTGTTGTAAAAAGTTGTTCATCAAAGACAGCCTGTCAGCATGTAGCCTCACACAGCAGAGTGTGCCAGCATCTTTGAAGTTAAACAAGACAACCCCATATTCTCCACACACACACACACACATAAAACTAAACCACGTGCACAAGGGCCTGTAAACACACGTTGGTATGCGCTGTGAGCACGCATGCAGATCTATGCAGAAACAATCATACGCATAAGTATGTGCAAAGCAAACAAGTTCATGCACGCGCTTGTGCACATGCATATGACATACACACACTTAAGAGGTCCAGTAGTTGCTTTGAAGTGTGACTTGTTTTAAGGCCTCTCTGACATTCCAGCAGGGATCACAGTGGAGTTTAGCACTCAGCGCCGGGCAAAGCAGCGGTAGGCAGAGCTGGGTCACATACAAGCCACTAATCATTTATAAAGCGTAGATTATTTTCCTGAGAATACTGAGTGGGTGGAGTTAACTGCATCAGGATGAAGCAGTCATGTCTAGAGAAATATATAATGTTAAACTGACCTTCACCTGTCACTGAATCTGATTCTTGTAATGCTTAAAGGTCAACATACCAGCATATATTTGCCTCGCAACTTAAAATGGATTCATTAAATTACCAAAATGTACATATAAGCAAAAAACACTTTACTCTTTAAAGAGCCCAAAGTAATCCATAAATGAAAATTGGATGTTAGCACGTGTTTTTTCTTTATAACTACAAATCTTACCTCACTAGATTGACTTTGTCTACTTGTACAATAACGTATACACTCTACAGAACTTACTATGAAACAGTTGTTTGTTTTTTACCTGTCAAAGGCTTTTTATCAAGTACTTTTTGTTGTTTTATAGTTAATGAATTGTTGTGGTTTAATGGATGATACATTGGATAAGACAGGAAAGGGAGTTAATTAGAGTCTGACTATAGAAGCCATTAAATGAAAGAACATCAGGAATCATGGATGAATAGTCAGCAATAAAGAATAGATGAGTCTTATGGGAATAGTGAAGTAGGTGAGATTCAAGAGGGGGAGCTTGTGCAGTTTGTAGGAAAGCAAAAGGCCCCACAGTGATCGTACCTCCAGCCCGAATTGTAAAAATGAATTCAGGTACGTAAGATGAGAAAGAGGTCAAATGGGGGGAAAACCACTAAAGTGCTAATGAGTAGATATTTAACTGGAGCATAATTTGATACAGGGAAGAGCAGGGTGGGCGAGGGAGAGAATGATTGAGAGTTCAAAGTGCTGAGCCGAGGCCGGCGGTGTGTGTTTCAAAGGCGGCGCGTGGCTAGGGATGTGAGAGATTTGTTAATTCAGCAACGCACAGCGCTGCCTTGATGTTTACTAGAGTTACACAGGCAGCAGCTGGACGAGCGCACACACACACACACACACACACACACACACACACACTCACGTATACATGCATAGACACACACACACACACACAGAGGCACCTTTACAGTATACACACAAATTCACTTGGATGCAAAAGATGTGGAAGTGCACATGTCCTCGCTTGCAGGCGGATACACACATAAATGCAGGCAGATGCCCTAATACACACTTAGGCACTCAATAAAAAATACACATTGCATACACATGTTCATATTCATGGAGACACATGCTCATTCACATTCACACACATTCAATAAGATAAATCAACAAAGACAGAAATACAGGCAGATACATAGACATAAAAATAAAGATAAACCCACACAGGATTTACACGTACACATACTTTATGCACAAATACATACACACATACACTTGCATTCAGGAACAAAGACACATATTTATACAACTGTTGTTTTCTTCATTAAATCACTCAATTACAGCCCAGGGTTTTTGAATGTAACAATTATTGTCTCACTTTTTGACCAAACATCTTTGCTTTTTATGGCACCAGAGCAGTTTAACAATGGTATATGAGCACGAGCACATTAGTAAAGTTGTTTTACCATCCATCATCCATCCATTTACTTTAATTAAATTACTGTAACGTTTCTGCCTCCTGTTGGGCAGTGGACCTTCACACAGGAGAGAGGCTACACTTTGCTGATGAGGACATCATCTATTTTAGGGATATGACAGTAGTTAGGATGGTTTGAGGTTGGAGCAAATGACTAAATATATCTGAGTTGGTGCATCTTAAACAGACAGTGCACCTTCTGCATCCCTTCAGAACGTAACACACACCGGCTGTTGAAATTCTTGGTTTACACTCCCAAACTTTTTGGCTTGTGATCAAGGGGTACCTGTGACCCATTGTAACAGGTTGCATATGTCTACATTTAGTTTTAGAGGCTTTAAAAAGTAAATCTATCCAAAAATTTGAAAGAAAAAAGCAAATATTAGAAAGAGTTAAAAAGAGAATCATGAGAATCAAAAGAATCATAATTTAGTGGAACAGAAACACGTTTTATTCTTAATTCTTATTAACTAATTCCTTAATTTGTCATCTTGAAGCCTCTCAGAGTTTTCTTGCAACTTTTCTGTATGGTTCAAGCCTCAGGTAGGCAACCAATGCTCTAGAGTTTTCCTACATTTCCCAGAATGCCTTTTAAAAACTCAAGACACAATGGGCATGGATTTGCATCAAGCATTTCAGGGTTTTTTTTTGTTTGTTTCTTTGAGTGGTATCATGAACCTGACATAAATGGACACAAATAACTGGTGTTGCAAAGTACTATGGTGATAGCATCTTTTGTTAACATTGTGTAATGCTCACCTGGTAGACAGGTGAAGTCATGCAAAAGAAGGTAGTGAACTCCCGCGCACTGTCAGCACTGAGTGTATTAAAAAAACAAGGTTTTTGGTCATAGACCTTCATCATATTAGTATGAATTATATTGTATTATACATGATGAGATTCCTTGCTTTTCTCATTTTATGTGTCTTATCAGTTATTGATGACGTAATTGTCTCAGGTGTTTGTTGCAGGTTTAAACATTATTTTAGGGTGACATTTTCTTTTAAAAACCATGTTTGTGTAGTTAATTTAGAGTTGTCTGCTTCCCCTGTGGGTCACACAAGACCATCTGCAGGTCTTCACAGACTCTATATGTCATTTGCTTAACCTACATATACTGTGAGTTGACACATACACTGTTTCCACTTGTGTGATCTCAGAGCCCCCCTTTGAGCAGCGGACATGAAGTAATTCAGTAATTCCACTGAATCATTTCTGACCTTGACTGGATCGCCTCCATCACGTTAATCTGCTGGGTGGAGGGTCAAGGCTTTAGGCTGCAGCTGTATGTTTGCCAGATTCCTGCGCGGAGTCCATATCTGTCTCCATTTTAGGCGAAATTTCAGTCTGTGTTCCACACTTGACCCTTGTCCTCCATCAGTGAAGTGTGAACAGTGATGTGAAACAGCTACGTGAAAAAGCACACACACTGCACATGCATGGAAAAGAGGAGGAGGAAGACAAGGAGGCTACTTTACTTTTATTCTGACGCTTAAAAATATTAAATGAACTTAACCAGATGCTTCTGTCTTACAAACACACACGTGCGTGTATATATCAACACACACACATAGAAAACTGAAAACTTGATCCCTAATTGTATGTTTTCAGAACTCATAAACCCCATCGCTGTGTGACATTTATGAGCGAGTGTGTGGAACCACTTGTACCTCGTGCCTGTATGTTATTTCATCGCTCTGTTACGCTCTGATACAGCCCATGTTCACCGTTGGATGAGGCCGGGGTGCTTTGTGTATTCTCCCACTGTTGGTTTTCTCAACATTTTTCATGTCATAACCAAACCCAGGCCTTGTTGTTAACCTAAACCTGACCGCCAAGGGTAAATGGCCCGTGCCTGGCCACAGCGTCTGAAAATATACCAGAGTTGAATCTAGGAGTAACTCTGCCGGAAAATGAATCAGGACTTATTAACGCCCCATAAAAATGTGGCATGTTAATCACATATTGTGTATTTGGATAATATCAGATGGAGATTGAATGGGGCAGGATTTGTGCTTTGTCAGCTGGAAGCGACACAGTTGAACTCTCTCTTCCTTGCCCTCACTGCTACAGTGAGGCAGCGGTTGCAAAAAGATTCGCTGAAATACTCTGAGTCAGAATCATTATATAATGTGATACTTTATTGATCCCAAGTGGAAAGAATTCCTTTCTTCTGCCTCCTTGCAGGGAGGCCAGAGTCAGCGGTACGAAATCAGATAGGGATTTAGTTTCTTACTCAAGGACACCTGAAGGAAAATCTGACCTAAAACACTTTCACAGAGTTAAAAAGGAAAAGCTATCGGTGCTATACAGTTCATTTCTGCTGTGATGTTTTACTTTCTCCTGTGGATAACTGGCCAGATGTAGACGTTTGGTGTTTCCAGCAGCTACAGTGGTGTCTGTTTGCTAAGAATCTGTTAGCAAAATATAATGTGAATTACATAGAAAAGGACATGGTTAGGGTGAGAAGGGAGAGAGCAGTACAATATAATACAGCTGTACAGTGGATCTATAAAAGTTGCAGTGCTGAGGGGTCTGGAACTATTTTCAGCCTGTAGGGGTGGTATATTTTACTTCCTGGAACTGAATTTTATTGCTAGCAGTTTTCGCCAAAGATTTGCTCCCTGGCTTAAATTAGTTACCTGGAAGCGTTAGCTTATTGAGGATTTTGTCAAGAGGAACTGGAAACTTTAGGGGCTTTGCTGTTCTCAGTGTCATTAATTTTTTTTTTGTTATTCAACACTCAGACTACTACCTGACCTTCATCCGAAGCCAATTGTACTCTCAAGAAAAAACTTAACAGTTACATTGTTGAGGAGTGAAACGCAAGAGCACCAGATGTTTCGAGCTGTGATCCTATTTATATTTACTACTTTTTCCATAAAAACCCCTGTTTTATCTACAAGGACAGTGTGTGCATGTAGTTAGTAGCTCGCCTGCTGTCCATCTTCAGCTACACTAAATGGTAGGCACACATGAATACATACAAGGAAAAGACACAGAGAAAGACGTTCAAGATGACTTAGTGACTGACACAAAGATTAACGTATAAGCTGAGTTTTTATACTCAGCTGTTGTTATAAAAATAAAGACAGGAAGTTGAAGAAGATTACTTGGAACACAGTAATGAGTCAACCTTTAGCTATTTAATGGTATCTGGTAGGTCTTTCCTGTGGAAATAAAGCTTCAATATGGAGAAACAGACAGCAAGATACTATGTGAAGGTGGTGAAGACAGGGAAAAACAGAATTAGAAGTGAGATTATTGATGTCATGTTCTCTATATCTAGTCTGAAATCATTTTTGTCCATTTGACATAATTATACTAGTTGCTTTTCTGGAGTTTGTCACACACACTGAAAAGGTGAAAACGTACGTCATGAGGCCTTGTTGTACACATGGAAAACATAGCTTCAAAGGAAGCCGCTGCAAGAGTTGGAGAGGATGTGTGGCGAGCACAATGTGAGCGGTTTGACGGATCAATGAAGCAACTGGCCCAATCTGTCTCCCCCTCTGTCTCTCTCCTGCTTTAAAATGGGAACTGTGCCCAATACATTTGAGTTTTCTTGTACGTTTAGACTTAAAACGTCTTCCGTTGTGTCCCTGGTTTTACTGACACAGACCAAATGCACACACAACCCTAACCTCTGTCTCCTCAAAGTATGATGCTACATTATATTTTCCTCTAAATGTGTGTGTGAATGTGTGTGTGGACAGAGTGGAAACAGCAGATTGTTTTTTTCATGGCCATACAGTCACCCTCCTCCCTCATGCAGCTACTCATACCTTACACTCACACACACATTTACACACACACACACACACATACACACACAAACACAGGTGGCTGTAATTAGTATGTTGAGCCCATTCATGGCACAAGATCAAACTGTGCTCTTCTCGGGCTTCAGGAAATAACAGAGCTCTGCTTAGAGTTAGACACACACACTTATACACACACACACACACACACACACACAAACACACAGATGCATGCACCTTCACTCTTTATTTCTCTTGTTCTCTCTCTAACGTGATGCTGGCGTACAAAAGGTTTCCCCTAAAACTGTTTTTGTTTAGTCTGCAAGTGAAACAGAGCTCTGTTTGACTTCACTGCAGAAACTCACACTCAGTCTTTACTTCTGCAGGGAGAGAACACAGACGGAGAAGGTGGAGAGCGGGGGATTATGGGTTAGATAAGCCTGAACTGTTCAACATCACCAATTTAACTAAAGAATATACGCGGTGGGTTTTTGCTGCAGAACTTACACAGCCAGACCAGCTGGACACAAGGTTATAAAAGCAGTAATAAGGAAAAGCTGATGAAAAGCTTGTAGCTCTGACTGGCCAGCTCTTCGTATTGATGACCAGGCATGTTTCTCTGTGTGTATTCAGACATGACTACAAGTATTTAAAGACAAAAGAATGGACCATTTTGTAGTGAAATTATTAGTGGTTCTTACCATGTGTCTGAAAAAGAGAAAGTGTCCAGACAGTGAATATTGTTTAATTTGGGAACATTTTGACAATCAAGATCTTGGTCAGGTTTTTGTCCTCCACCTGTAACTGGGGTTGGATGTGCACACCATCCACCCTTTTTGCATTGGTTATTCCATGTAACCAGTAGATATATACTTTTTTTTAGACTGTCCTCCCCAAAAATATGACCGTATAGGTCGTCTGTGCAAGCAGCAATTACGACCCATATTTACGTTTATTGTTAGGCGGCGACCTATAAAGAGCAACAATGTCCACATAGGGAAGCAGTTTGGGTGGATGGATAGGTCAAACACAGGACCTTCACCCAGGAGACCGCTGTTTGTGTGCTGTGTGAAACCAAAAGTCATTGTTGACTTATTTTAACTTACGCACTTAACTTATTTAACTAACGTACTTATTTCAACCCAAACCATGATCTTTTCCTAAACCTATCCAAGTAGTTTTGGTGCCTAAACCTGACCAAACTACGACCGTTTCACAACGTTAACCACATGTTTATTATTGTTACCATGATGACAAAGGTCTCGTATGCCTATATATGTCGCTTTGGGAGTCATTGACAAACGACCTATTCTGTCGTTTAGGTTGGAGGACTTGGGTTTTTGTCATTGGGGTACACCGGAAGAGCAACCACATACTGTATTCACCTGCTGCCCAGTCCTTTTTAAGTCACGTCCTTCATTAAAAATCTGGTGAGAAGGAATGTCTGTCCAGTTCAATATGTGTCTGTCACTGACCTATTACTTCTCATTGATTTGATTAGTTGGGATTGATCGGCTGTTTGTTTTTGGTCTGTTTATCTGGTAGTTAGCACAGTGTTTCAAATACGTACCATTGACTAGGGACTTCCATTAATCTTTGTCGGCAATCCAAAGCATTTCTGCATCGCAACTAAACTGCAGGGAAATGTAATATGACTTCAGACCTTTACTGCTTCTTATGCAATCCTGCTTTGGCTGTTTGGGTTGGAACAAACTCAGGTTCTGTCTGACCAGCAGAAAGCTTCGCAGTTACTCTCACTGCAACCTAACCTCAATTGTGACTTAAACATTGCACATTTTGTTCCACTAAAAAAATGAAGTTTAAGGACTGATACAAATCAATGAGGAAAACTTTTTTGGATCCAGTGACTTTGGAAAAACTGAAACTGGTAAGTTCCAAAACTTCATGTCAAGTGCACTACCGATCAAAATTGTTAGCCATAGTTACGTGTCCCTCTTTAGAAACCTGTTAAAAGGCTAATTTTAGTTAGTGAGGTAATTATTGTGCATTATCCATTCTTAAGTAACAAAACCTGAATGTCAGGGTTTTGGATTTCAATGTACTTTATATTATACGTAACTGAGGATTCAGCCATATGGACCTCCACAATCGCTCTCTTTCTGTAGTTCTTTACCTGAACCTGCAAAGCAAGGAATAAGACCCATGTAGTAACACACACACACACACACACACACACACACACACACACACACACCCAGAGACCCAAATTTGCCTTCACTATGAAACTCTTGCCAGCAAAAAACCTTGGTTAATCAACCACATACCAAGATCACTATATGAAATAGTTTCTGTGTAAATGTGCGTGTCTGTGTCTGTGTGTGTGTGATTGGCTCACACACATAGGTTTGTACGAAATAGGTCAGAAAGCTGGAAGCAATTCCCGGACAAACGCTGACGTGTGTTCATCATATTTCAGAGGGCCTGAGCCCAGGATGGCACAATGGGAAATCTCATTTGTAAATAGCGTCATTAAGTTGCACTCGTAAAAAGATTGTTGTTGTCTTGGCCCGGTCCAAGGGGGCCAAGTGAAGGGAGGTGGGGGGTTGAATATTTTTTAGCAGAAAACCCTGTCAGGTGTTGGTGTGTGTGTGTGTGTTTCTGCATGTGTATGATGATGAGGGGTAATGAGATCAAACTTTCCAGAAACATTTCAGAGCAAAAGATGTTTACCTTAAGAGGATTTTTTTAAACTTAGAAATTGTTCCTGTGTGTGTGTGTGTACGTGTTTGTGTGTGTATGTGTGGGTGGGTGTGTGTTTCAGTGATATAATGAACGTTGGGAAATGTCATCACCTCAAACACACGTCACCAATGTGATCACTGCCCACTAAGTACTCTGGGCTTACACATACACAAGCTGCTAATCTGTCATGTAAGCCAGTGTTGTCGCTCATAGCGAGTAGCACTTAACTGTTAGTGTATGATTGTCTGTTCTGCGGTTACAGTTAATAAATCTCTCTCTCTCTGCACTGTTGCCTTTTTCCTCTCCAACTCCAGCTTTCATCTCTCTCCTGCTGCCTCTTGACCTCCTCTAAAAGTCAGTCAGTTCCCGTCTTGTTCCCTCTCTTTCTCCGTCGCAGCCCCTTTCGATGTCTCTCTCTCATGCTGTTAATGGAGGGCTGTGTAGCAGCACAAGGTATAATGATTTCCATAAGGCTACACAGCCTCTCCACAGGCAAGAGTGTAAATCACAGTGACGTGTGTGTGCGTCTTTGTGTGTGTAAAACTGGTCTGTGGAGTGGAGTACACGTGTGCACATGTGGACACTTGTGTGCACTAACACACATCTCGCTGTTTTCTTTTGAGAATATGACAACTTTAAGCATAGACACTGTGACTTTTTCCTCAGACCAGGTGTCAGAACAATGGATGTATGATTTTTTTTTTTATTGTACATTGGCGTCTTGATTTTATGAAATGGCTTTTAAGAAGACAATCCTTCGGCTGAGTGATTAGAGGCGTTCTAACAAAAAGAAGTGACAGGAAAAACTATTATCTTGTGGTTAAAATCACATCACAATAATGTTAAGGTTGCAACTAATGATTATGTTAATTATCGATTAATCTTTTGACAGTGCTAAGGTCCAAGAAGACCAAAAACATAAAATAAATTAAAATGTTGATCACAAGTTTCCAGAGCCCAAGCTGATGTCTTCAGACTGCTTGTTTCATAGAATCAACTGTCCAAAACACAAAGATATTACATTTAGAGTGATATAAAACAGAGAAGCAGCAAACCAGCTGAAAACCATTTTTGCTTGATAAATGATCAAAATTGTTGCAGATTCATTCGGTTTCAATGATTTAACCTTATCGATTAATCATCTAATCATTTCAGCCCTAAATAACATCATCATTCTTGACCCTGGAAATAGTAGTTTGAGTAAACAGTCCCAACTCAAGGTCTACTCACTGTGGTTTTGTAAGTTTGGTTTGTTATGTTAAAATATTATCCTTATTGTTAATAAATGTTCTGTATTATGACACGGAACTATTTACTTATTTTATTTTTTGGGTGATTTGTGAAAAAACTATTAATTTTCATATTGATATCCACGTCTGTTTTACACTGTCCAGTCTGGTGGTTTGGCTTGTTCCCAAGTACATTAAACACCTACTGTCCATGGAGGATTACGTGAGCTGCTAATTACATATGAAACACGACCCACACTGCAGACAGAAAGTTTCCACAGAACATCTACAGTGTTACATTTTGGATCTCAAGCTGAAATCTAACCATTTCTTACAAAGCCCCAGTGTGTAATGTTGCAACTTGTGGCAACTAAATTCGAATAAATATTCCTAAAATGACTGCAGCTGGGGAGAAAAGTATGTTTGAAATGTGTGGTCGAAATGCAGGACAACTGTGGTGTGAGAGAGAGAGAGATTTTGGACGTCTCTTTCTTCATCCACAAACAAAACCCCTCCAGTGTAGAAAATGTTAAATCTCTTGTGTTATTCCAACAGCAGCAATAATGGGCTTATAACATACAAAAGAACCACATGACGTGGTTTAATTGTTTCGAGAGTATCATTGAACTGATGGAGGTATAATGACAGTGTGTGTTTTAGTAGGGGGTCAGTGTACTGACAGGCCAACAAACAGCTGAAGGACAAATGGTGTTTGTTCTGCTGGTTGTTACAGCAGACGGGTTTGGCGGAGGATAGAACTGTATTGAAGGATGGGGTTCTAAAGTTCATCTGTCTGACACCCAAATGCAACATGTATCATCTTATCCTGCTACCCAGGCTCTTCTAAAGTTGTAATTCAAGACTCTCCGTGGTACCTATCTTTGCACCTACCAGAGGTCACTTACAGATGTGAATTTTCTGCTTAAGATGTTTCAGTTTTTAAAGTTGGAGTTACTCTTCTTTGTCTTTTCACTGCTCCAAATAAACTGAACATGTACAAGTGCATCACTTTCTGCGGACTGAACTAAACAACCTCCCCCAGGAAAGAGTTATGCAGCAGCAGTGTTTCTGTATAGGCTAAATAACCATGAAGGTTAGATCAATAAAATCGACTCGTGATTAAGACTGGCAAAGTGGTAGTTTTTTTTTTTTTTTTTTAGATTTTCTTACTCTAAAAGTGAAAGAAATAAATCCCAATTATTAAACCAACATGCATGAGACAGTGTTCAGGAAAAAAATGTTAACATTTCTATGACAACTGGGCAGATTCTTTCTGCTGATGAAGATCATGTCATATGATTGAAAACTGTATGATTGAAAGCTTCGGCTACTAATTGGACCTTGTGGTGAGAGTGTTTCCTAAACTGCCGTTTCCAAGGTCAAGAATGAACTTTGAATCTCAGTGAAAGAATGAAGTTACTGTACAATAACTTGCTTGAAACATGCCTTATTTATCAGGTTAAAATTAGAGCCTAATTGCAACCCATGTGAAGTTTGAAGATTATTTTATGGCATTTCTGATCATTTAAACACCATGCACTTGGTTTGGTCAGAACTGCAATCCCCTGCAATATTAAAAGCAAGCTGTTGTTGCTGAAGCAAAAATAAACCCTCCTGGGACCCAGGTTTAACTGAACAATGCCTCTTCTTCCAGTGTTATGTAAAACGTTTTCACTTGCGGTAGCTCCTGTCTGAAATATGACGTGAAACGCTAAGTCTGTATGAAGTGTGAGGCAAGCTGTGTCTGTGAAAAGCCTGAAACTGTGACCGTGGTCAGTTTTAGAGGACTAACAGTGGTTTACTGGGTTTGTCAGATATACAAACTCACATCAGGCTGGTTTTGGCCCTGATGCTGCAACAACCAGCGGTCAGTAGGAGCCGACAGAGAAACATGTCTCTCTCTCTCTCTCTCTCCCTCACACACACATCAACCTCAACACACAGAGGTTCTGTCCACATATCCAGTGTCTCTATATTAAAACCTGGAAGGACATGACCCTTTAGGAAAACACTGGTCCCCTGGACACACTCACACATACAAACACATACACTGCACACACACGTACACACTGTTAGGACTCATATTTCTGAGCGTGCTCATGTCCAATTGCTGCCTTTTCTCCACAGACCTAAAAGTAAATACAAGAAGGGGTTATACAAATACACACACACACTCACACTCACACAGGGGTACCCAGCCAGTGAATGTGTGAAATGTAGCACACTGTTGAACCACATCCCCCCCTGTAGATAAAAAGAGAGAGGAATGAAAAGAAATTGACGTGACGCAAGGTGACGTGACAGAGAAGACTTTGAATTGTTGGAACTACAGAAACACTCGCGGTTGAGAAGCTGCTTCCTGAATGTTTTGTACGCTGCTCTTTGCTAATGATAATTAGCGTTGGAGTTTAGCGAATCTGTGTTTTTTGCCAACCTCAGTGTCCAAAATCACCATCACTCACCAGTGCGTCCAAATAATTTTTCACATTCACACATACTCATTTTAGTACAGTACAGACAGGATCAGATTTTGATTGGCTTTATTTTTGCTGATACCAATCCATTAAAATATGTCCGGATTGGCCCCCATACCAATTCTTAGGATTGACTTTTGAGTATATAGCTGCCTTCAGCTTATCTGACTTATTGACAGTGTGTATATGCTCGCTTATACAACTTGCCTTCACGTATGGATGACTGTGTGCATATGTGGCTGTGTGTGTGTGTGTGTGTGTGTGTGCGTGTGTGGATTAGTTGTTGTAATCACCAGCCAAAGTACCTGGCCGAACATTACAAGATGGCACGTGATCAGAAGAAAAACATTTTGTTTATTGAAAACAGCTGAAGCAGGGTGGGAATATGTTTTCTACTCTGTGTGTGTTCAACTTGAAACAAACAGTGAAACATTAACTCTACCCCCAACCTTGCACTCGTATAACAGAGCTAAAGAAAGGCGCAAAACGGACTCTGCTGGCAGAAACTGTTTCTGAAGCCTGGATGTCTAACATGCTGACAGACGTGTGCATGTTTGCAGGGTTGACATTGAAAGATGCAGTTATACTCACTAAAGGACTAGAAGGTTTTAATAGGTGTCACGTCCCAAACATAAATATATATGTAAGGGAATGGCTTTTTTTTAGCAGGAATCCTTGGTGACTAACTTGCGTAGAAGAGTACGGTGTTAATGACACCATACTTAGTAAGACCACACACATTCAGATTGCCCTCTCTGAACATCTTTGGATGAAAGCTTCCTCTTCAAGTCAGCTGGTCGTGTGTGCGACATCATGTGTTTATAGTCAGACGTGAACTCTGTATTGACATCAATTGCCTGGTCTCCACTGTTGTGTAGAGTGTATAAATCATGTAGCCGGTTATTGACAGCTAAGGAATCAGTCAAAAAGTAGTTTAAAATTATGTTTGTCTAAAAGAGAGGGACGTGCTAAAGTCGCTTTAGTCACATCCAGCCATATCAGTGACACAACTGCAGTACATGGATAAAGGGAGAGACTGGCCCACTATAAAAAGGTGCCAAGCCTACCTAATCTACTACAGTAATCCATTAAAATCTTTTGTATATAAGGCATTAGTACACATCCAAGTAGTAGGTAGACACTGTATAGTTCTGTAATTAACAGATCAGACCATACCTTTACATTGGGATATAAAGAAAGGAGGACATACAGTACATATGACTCTAAATAACTCTAGGTATATGATGCCTGCATGTACACACTTTCCACACTACAGTGATTTTTATTCTCAGGATTGTTTTGCTCGCGATGTATTTTATGTATTGTAATATTTTTAAATACAGACACCTAATTTTACAATCACTAAACCTCTTCTTTGGGCATTTATTTATTTTTTATTCCAAATTATCTTAATGCACAGCCCCAGGATAGAGAACTTTTCATACTGTATATAGCTCTTTATGTTACCTATATCTCAAATCCATTAGTGTATGTAGTTTATATTGTTAATCGAAACACTGGTGTTAGTAGATTTTCTGTTGCTGATCAGTATCACACTATACAGCTGCTATACATACTTTGGATGTATGGCTGCACTGTATGGACAGTGGAAGCGGTCCAGCCCCCCCTCTGCGAGTGGGTTTGTAGGAGGTCTGCCAAGTAAGGTTTACAGGCTCGCACCAGGCCTGGGGGATGGTTTGATAGCTGTTTAGAGTGCTAAACCATGTTCCCCCTTTCAGATCAGACCCACATGCCGCTCGGCTTCAAACACGCTGCCCTTTTCTCAGAACACGCCGTGCATGTGGCAGGAGGGAGGGATGAGGGAGGGAAGGAGGAGTGAGATGCAACAGGAATACCAGCACCTCAAGTTACCACTTAGTTAAATAACGCCAGATCGCACGCACCCACACATGCACTGACACACCCATATAGGAATTCATATCGCACACACAAATATACATACAAACAAACACGTACAGGGTCTGCACCAAACAGCCTGCCAGTATGCTATTAATACCAGCCCCGAGGATGCAGGTCATGCCTAGATTTGCATTTCAAATGCGTCTTTCATTGGATCATCCAAATAGTGACATAAAGACATTTGGCGCTGCATTAAACACTCTGAGCTTTCAGGTGGTCTTCTAAAACCCCCGCACAGATCTGTATATGTACCAACATGCATGATAAACATATCAATTTACAATTACGCACACACTCTCACATATTTCCTGCAGGTGGTCGAAGGCTGTTTGGTTCCTTTTACTTTCTTTCCATAACTACCATCGGGTTTTGGTTGAAGTTTCAGGTTCAGGCCAACTTAACCCCCCCCCATGTATTTTGACAGACCTGATATTGCACTGTATCAGCCCTCCCCACCTCCCTGTTAAAGGGCCCCTCGGATACATTGGTTCCATCTTGAAGCGGTTCCTAGCGTGAAGGTCCACACAGATGTTTGTATCTTTTTGATAATCAATGTGGGAAGACGTGCTGAGAGAGGGAATCTGATACAAGCAATATCATACTGTAGAGTATGATATAGGCACATACAGTATAAAGGTATTCAAAAAAGGATTTGCTCTTTGTACCATGTGATCTTTTTCCCTGAAAGGTAATTTCCCTCTTTTTAGATATTCATGGCACAAATTTCTGATCATGAGTCAGCCATTAATAATTTTAGGGATAAGGGTAGAAGCATGTTAGGGGACTTGTAGCATTCATTTTACGGCTTTCATCACCAGTGAGTTGCAGTAGCAACAAGTCTCTGGCACAGTCACACTAAGGGATATTGATATCATATTATTTGTCATTTGGTTTTCTGGTTTGACAAGAAATGTGATGCTGCGCAATTTGAAATGTATGGTGGGGTGTGTTGGGGGCAGAGTACTGGATGGAAAGCAAGTTTTTTTAAAGCCAGAAGTCTCTGTACGTGGCTTCAGTCCTGTGAGCCTGAACACCTCAGTCTCAGCTTTTGACCAGATTTTACCTGCCACTTTGGGGGGAATGGATCCACCAGTGTCCCTGTCATCAGCCTGCTTTTCTAACCACTGATCCACCTATGTTTTCCTACTTTTACTGTTGCAAAGTTTTCACCTAAAAACCCTGTGTGCTTAAGGTCTAAATATTTTAAAAGATGTTAAAGTTATAACAGTGATGCTTCTGCCTTCCACACCCCTAACTTGTAACATTCTGCATCCAATTTGTGAGAGTAGACCAATGTATCACTGACATCATGAGGCTTCATGTCATAATTAATACGTTTATTTTACTCTAACTGCAGCAACAAGTAGGTATAGAAATTCAAACAATTTAATATTTATTTGTCTGATGGTTGGAGTTTGCTGCATCAGGTCTCTTTGCATAGTGTCTTACTCACAATCAACTATTCGGAAGTTGTCAATTCACTAATGATGTTTCTTGTCTTTCTCTCTTCCTCACCAGACGACTCCAGCTCAAGGGGTGGAGCAGGGATGGCCAACGGTGACTCTGAACGCGGCCCAGAGCTGGCTGGGAAACTGGGTAACCACTCATAACATCTCTGATCTCATCACTACGTGCATATAAACATTTTAAAACTTTACCCCAGCTATCTAAAGTGTCACGTACCTAGAGGTAACACGTTAGATAGCTGAGAGCGTGTAACATTTTAAAAACTACAGTAGCAGATTGTACAATAAACACCTTGCACACTGTCAGAGGGGGAGAAGGTGAGGGTCTATGCCCCCACACAGACGCACAAATACACACAGGCACACATCAGGGTGGTTGTTGCCCAGATAATTGGGTCTGACAGAGTGGAGAGCAGTCTATTTGTGTGAGGTGTGATTTGGTGGGACACATTTCTTCATCCTCCCCCCTCCCAAGTCTTCCTGGTCCCCCTGTCATGTAACTTAACCCTTCGTTCTTTGCTTGTTGTTATCCCTTTATCCAGCTCTCTTTCTTCTTTCCTCTTTATCTATTTGCCTCTCTGTGCTCACACACAACCAAACGCACACACTCACTGCTTTAGGCTAATGCCGCGTCCAAACCAACTTTAGCCCTGCGTGAAAAAACACGCCAATCTTCTCATCTAACTCTTTAATTTAATTCCAAATCCTGACCTAAATCTAAGATAAATGTAATCCTAATTTTAATTTTATCCTAAACCCAAGCCCTTACATGCACACTCTCTCTCTCTCTCTCTCTCTCTCTCTCTCTCTCTCTCTCTCTCTCTGGCACACTCTCTGATCAAAGGCAGTCAGTCAGAGGGTCAGCAGTATTTTTACACTGTGAAGTGTGGCGTTGAAGTGGCCCCTGAGACCCAGAACAAGCCTGCCCTTTCACCCGTTCTTGCTCTCACCTTCTCATCTCTTCCCCCTCTCTATCATCGCTTTGCTCAGTTTGCCGTCGCTTCTCCCCTCTCTGTTTTTCTTTCTTTCTTTCTTTTCTTAGTGTGCCCTCTCTCTTACCTTTGCTTTTTTATTGTTTTAACTCCATCTCTCGTTCTCTTTGTTCCCAATTTCTCTGCCGTCACTCCAGTTTTATTTGTCTGTTTTTAGCAATCTGTCCGTCATCTGTATGGGCTAACCTTAATTTGAACTTCATTCTTTCTCTTTCCATCTGTTTTCCCCTTAACTTCTGTTTGATTTGGTTCAGCTTAGACAGTATAAATCAGTTCATTTCAATTGCACTTTGCTGTATTTTGTTCATTCTCTAGTCTCATCTTTATCCAATCCCGCTCAGCTGCACTTTGCTTTGGCTCTTCCCTCCTGTAGTCAGTTAATTTCAGTCTAAGCCAGCACAGCTGAATTTATCTAATCATCAAAGATGGACATTTAACTGTTAATCATTGTCTACTTCTCCTCTACTCTACTTTCCCCACTCCCTGTTAGATCTATTGGCTCAGTCTGGTCACAGTTCAGCTGTAGTCCAGTAGCTTTTCTTAGATACAGGGGGACAAAGGTGAGACTTAAAAGCTATTCGGGTATGTTTGTTTTGTCACCCTGCCCAGCTTCCTGTCGGTCAGCAGAGAACTATATTCCGCTGAGTAATGCAGCCGTAGTGAAATCTCCGCATTTGAGCGCGCAAACCCGTCACATAACTCTCCCCCCTGTTTGTTTACCCAGAGCTAGAATAATAACTGTGTCCAAAGAAAGAGACACAACTGCAGTAGTTTCAGGGTGATGTATTGCCCTGGTTGATGACTATCTGCTGTGTCTAGAACATGAGGGCTGTAAAATCAGGGGCTCCTGTGAATGATTTCCTCTACTCCCTCCCTACTGGATAGTTTTTTCCCCTCTTTGATCTGTTTTCACTGCTCACTGATTGTTGTGTTTTTTTAAAGAGGGATATGTGTGTATGAATAGATGCATGGGTTTCTGTTAGAGTGGAGGAATATGTATCTTTGAATAGCTGGATGGGGTTAAGTCATGCAACTGCATGGAGGGATGTGGATGTTTGAATAGGTGTATGGGGTTAATTGTCCATTTTATGTTTTGTAAGAAAGGATTTGCATGAATGATGATGTTTGGTGTGATTTTAAATCACTGTCTGGCTTTTTATGACTTGTGCACAGACTGGATATTTACAGTGATGTTACACAGCTGTCTAGTTTCTGGGTTTTAGGATGGGATATCATGGATGCATGATTTGAGGTTAAAAAAAAAAAGTTGCTTCTTTAAGAGCAGCAGAGGTGTACAAACCTGGGGCCAGAGGTGCTGGATTAGTGTGTATGTCTGTTTGTGTATATGCATGCGTTTGTGTTTAGGTTCCCGGTCATTTGAGCAAGTATTTTGTGTCAGGGAGAAGAGGAAGTGATTCAAACATTTTTCTCAAACTAAACAATTAGGTTTATTACAGCAAATTAGGTTGTATATACCAAGAGGCACGCTGCCATATGTTTTTACAGCACAACATGTAATTCTTGGCACTGCCTGTGGTGATGACCTCAGCCTCTTACACTGCAAAAAAAAGTCTGTTTTAATAAGTTACCAAGTCACTCAATCTAAAAAAAAAAAAAAAAAAGAATTCTCTGCAGACTGCGATGATTCAATTTGTTCCTAATTCTATTTTTCTTGGTTTCTTGTATGTGGAAACACATGTCAGTTTGTTGTAACAATGAAAAACCTTTTCACACCAAGCATGAATGTACTTGTGTGTAGATGCAGATTATTATTATTAACTCCAAAGAAATTGATTTCATGGTGTGTAGTGGAAGGTTACGCACCAGTGCAGAATATTCGTGGAGCAGAAAATGAATTTGTAATCACATTAGCTGCTGCAGATGTCTGCATGCATAAACAAGGGTTCAACCAATAAAATGTCAGATAGTGCAGCAACAACAACAACAACACAGCCAAGCAAACATGGCACAATATCTGTGTGATTATAGAGAGTTTCTAACAGCTCCAGAGAATCCTTTGGAGAATGCACAGACTCCATCCTGACATCTGGAATTTTTTTAAATGAGGCAAATGTGTTTGTTGTAAATACTACTACAAGAGATAGAAGAATGGAGGTGGACAGTAGCTAGGTATAGCTGTAGTAATCAATGAAAGCAACATGTCCTCAAAATGCTAATAATGTTTTTATTTCTCTAATAGCAAAAATAGTTACTTTTCTGGGGGTAAAAACTGTAGCTCATGAGGCTTAAAACATTTCTGAACCCTCTGTCTGTGTCATAGCCTCTTCAGATAGCATGGCTTTGATCGCTCTTTACGTCCTATAAAAGCTTCACATAAGACTCTCTGATGAATTACACAATCTTTCCCAATCTGTTCTCTTTTCGCTGGTCTGAAGGACAGAACACTGCTTATAAATATAAAACTACTCGTTTATCCCGTTTATCTCTGCTAATAACTTCTTCTGTTCTTTCCTTTCCTTTCCTGCCCGTCTTTTTTCCCACCTGTAGCTGACTGAGAGGCAGAAAGAGAGTTTCTGTGTGTTCTTCTGTGTGTTACATTTTTAGTTAGACTTTGTATCCAGAGTAACTCTACATTAAGCCCCCATATTCTACAGGCAGCCAATAGCAATACAACTTGTTTTCCAATACTAGATCTCTTTCTAATTACACTTTAAATTCTCCCTTTCAACTTCTCTCCACTCGCAGTACGTCCATGTTTCACCCAGCCGTCAAAGATGAGGAAGCGCGTCATCGCTCGCCCAGTGGGCAGCTCAGTGCGTCTGAAGTGTACAGCAAGTGGAAACCCTCGCCCCGACATTGTCTGGCTGAAGGACAGTCAGCCGCTGGCGGATGAGGATGGAGCAAGAGGAGGGGAAGGGAAGAAGAAAAAGTGGACTCTGAGTCTGAAGAACCTGACGCCGGAGCACAGCGGGAAGTACACCTGCCAAGTCTCCAACAGAGCAGGAGAGATCAATGCCACCTACAAAGTGGAAGTCATACGTGAGTCCCCATGCATTCTAAAGAGAGAAATTACATGCTGAACCTCGAAGATATACATCAGTTAACAAAGAAGAAAAAGGTGATGGTGGGCCACCTTTATCAACTTTGATATATATTGTTTTAAGCTTAAAGCTAGGAAGAATCTGCCCACTTCAACTTTCAAAATGTACCAGCATCCTCCATAAAATAGCAGAGAATTTCCACTTCCATTTTCATCAGCCCTAAATCTGTCGATTATTTTTTTCAATTAGTATATAAAATGTCAGAAAATAGTAAAAAAATGTCCATCACAAGTTTCCAGGGGCCAAGGTGACATTGTTTAATAGCTTGCTTTGTCTGACCAACAGTCCAAAGATACTCAATTTACAGCTAATAATTGGCAAACTGATAATCAAAGTTGTTGACTAATTCTTTCAACACTACTTTTAAGAGATGTAGCATCCAAAAATTCTGCCTGTAGAATATTTAATCTATGTAAAAATATGGCTGCGTGGTGCTCATTTCATGTCGTGACACATCAGAAAGCACATTTTTCGAATTGTGGTGTGTGAGTTGTTGGTATATGATATACCAGCAGGAATGTCTCTCACCAAAACAAAACATACATTATGCTGTACACAGTATGTGTGTTATTGTTTGACTAAGAGGCCTGTCTGACTAAATAGTAGGGTTTGAAATGGGTTTTGTTTCCATTCTGACTCATAATACAGTGATTATGTAAATGTCTAAGATAATATGATCAAGAACACCATAAGTAACTTTTCAACAAAAGAGTCTGAGTGCAGATTTCCATCTTGTTTTAAAAGAGAAAGACGTGAAGATGGTCAGTTATCAGCACGTCATTTTCATGGCAGATGTTGCTAAAATTAGTTTAATTCAGGTTGTTGTTACATAACACATATAAACATTTACAACATAGCAAATTTGTAGCACAGTGAGAATATCAACCAAAATGTGAACATTCAATTTTTAACGTTGTAACAATGAAATACCTTGTATTAATTAATTCAATGTATGTTTTAGATATTGCCGGTTGTTGCAAAGTAGAGCTATTGTGCCCACATGCACCAGTGTGCTGGCTAATGAGTTGCACCAAGAATAGAAGTTTACAATAGCTTCAGTGGCATTTATTGATCAGCACCAGGGTTGTCAGTAAACATAATTCAAGCAAGCGAGGAATGTTTAGCAGGTTTTTTAAGTTTGGAAGGTGAGCCAGCTGCAGTTTGAGTCTAAAAAAGGTCTAGATTTACTGTTGAGAGCAGAATGTGTGTTATGATGAGTTGTGAGTGTTTTCTGATGTATTGGGTTGTGTTGGAAGGCTACAAAAGCTGTTTTGGTGCTGGATGATTTAATGTTGTTGTTAAAGCTGTTTGGTGGAGTTGAATTTGTGTGTGTGTGTACTGAACGGTATGTTACTGAATGTGATAGCTCTGTTGAGAGCCTCAGACTAGCTCCTCTCACTTCACTCGCCACATCTGTTGTACATTAAAGTACAGCTGTAGTCTTTCCTGAGAGACACTTAGACTCTCACACATGTGCGCACACACACATACACACACACAAGCAGAAAGAAAGTAAATCAAACCGCTGCTCGTTTATGTCAAATGTGACATTTTCTCTATCAGTAGAGATTCACTCAGCTGTCAGTCATTCACAGCTGAAAGAAAACTAGAAAAAAAGGAGTCCAGGACAGAAAACCAGTTAAGCTCTTACAAAGCATATATAAACCATAAATAGAGATACTTGAGTATCCCTCTTGAGCATTACCTGACCACCTTAAAGAAAAATGAATGCCTAAAGATTTCACGTAAAACTTTTTTTAAAAACTTTTCTTAAAAACTTTTCTTACTTTCCCATATGTTAGCTGAATGAGTTCTGGCAGAGGTGTTTGCATGTGTGGCTCCTTTGCATTTCATTGTAGGTAGCCATGCTTACCAGATGCCTTTGGGACGTGCTGTGACTACATTAACACATTTAAAGTTTAAATAATTTAAATTACACCATGAGTTTTTAATAAAACCTGGGCAGCACTACACATGCACTGAAAACAACAAAGAAAACAAAGCTAGAACTGCAAGGTGTTCTTAAAGTCTTAAACCGATTTCTAAAATAAAACATACACCTGAGACTTTTCCACATCACCACATGAGCCTCCCTGAAAGTCAGTGAAAGTTTGGAAGCTACAGTACTTTCCAACTTCATGAATTAATCCCGTTTCACACCTGAAAACTGAGGATGACTTTCAAATTCTGTTGAACAACGGTTTTCGAAGCAGCTGATGTCAAACAGGAAAAAAAAAAATCGAACAAATTTTTTCGGGTTACGTTCTCGTGAGATTGTATTAACAGATACTAAAAATGAGAATGAATGAATGTCTCTGGCAGGTGTGTTTATTCTGCTGTATAAACTCAGAAAGAAAAGGCAGGAGCTGAAGATAAGGGATCTGTTTGTGTATCTTAGCAGAGAGGGAGGATGTGGTGCTGAATACAGCAGATACTGTGTAAATAATGTTTGCAAACCACATCATATTCTCTCAGGGCTGGTGCGTTCGTTTTTTAGGTTTCATTCAATTCAAATAAATTGAATAAAAAGAGTATATACTCTGACCTCACTGTGCTTTTCACCTGATTTTAAATTCCGATTACAGCTGAATTTGACAAGTTCATAAAATACAACAATAGAACCATTTCTTCTCTTCACACTTTCTCAACTAAAATAGAATTTAATATTAACTACACTTTCTCTTTCTGTGTGTTTGTCTCTGTTGTGTCTTCAGAGCGTACCAACTCTAAACCCATTCTGACTGGTACTCACCCTGTCAACACCACCGTGGACTACGGAGGAACCACGTCTTTCCAGTGTAAAGTCCGCAGTGACGTCAAGCCGGTTATTCAGTGGCTTAAAAGAGTTGAACCTGGCGACGAGAACAAATTTAACTCCACCATAGAGGTACAAACACATGTACCACCAAAACCAATTTTCTATGTTTACACAATTCTCTGAGGAAAATTATGGTAAACTAGTAATATTTGACTGAACTGATCAATAAACATTGTTGATTTTGTTCAAAAGGTTGGAGACCACCGCTTTGTGGTCCTGCCTACAGGGGAGGTTTGGTCGCGTCCTGATGGATCCTACCTCAACAAGCTGCTGATAACCAGAGCCAAGGAGGAGGATGCCGGCATGTACATCTGCCTGGGAGCCAATACTATGGGCTACAGCTTCAGGAGTGCCTACCTGACGGTGCTACCAGGTCAGAGGAAGAAAGAGAGAGAAACTAACATGCACACACACAGAATTGTATAATTATGTGTAATTATATCTCTGGTTTACAATACTAGAGAGGAAGATACTTGAGCAGCAGGTTTGATGAAAGGCAGTAAACCTAAAAAGTTGTTAGTGCTAATACCAGTTACATGAAAATATTAGGCACTACTAATGCTAGCCTTTATTTGAAACATTTCCTAGTCTCCACAGTTGATGTTGTTACCTTGATGCATTAACTTGACATATATTAGTGGCAAAATTAACAATAAACTACTGTTGTACTGTGCTATGGTGCCAGAGGGTGTTGCATCTTTACCTGAAAGAAAGGTACTCGGCAGCTAATATCTTCATTTTATATACTAAGGCCAACCTACATTGCTTATCCCCAGTGGCTTGACAAAGCGTACACTTCTGTCTGCAACATTACCAGCTAACACCATCTGCTAACAACATGCTAACGAACAACAACAACCAGTCGACAGCATGTTAAGCTAAACTAGCATAGAGAGAGCGCACACGCCCACAGTCGGCGCCACGATATGCAACCGAGCGCTGAAACGCTTACAAAATGCCTGCAGCTAGCTAAAAACATTAGATTTCAGCATGTCAAAGGATTATTTTCGCACCCTGTGTCTACCAGAGAGGACAAACTCAATATTGTCCGTCTATCTCAGTGTCCCTTCTCATTCTAAGTTACTGTAGTTAGCTAAGGCACTTGCAAACATAATACTGCGTAGCTTTCTGATTTAGCCACATTCCTCTTCACAAGTTGCTTACTGTCAAAATGCTTTAGCTTATAGTTAACCTAAAACTGACATTTGGATATTTGACAAAATGCTTGCTGCACACGTAGACATACTGAGCATCCCACAGTTTTCCCATTCTTCCTGCTGATGCCTCACGTCTGTATCCACTTCATCTTCTTAAAAGCTCAGTTTTTTGGGTTTGGCAGCTTATAAAAACTTAGTTCTGGGTTCATGACCCTGTTGGTTGTGCATCCAACCACACAGCAGCTTTTAGGCATGTTTCTGTTGTTTGCCAGCAGACCAAAGTGACAAGGAAGCACCTTCACACAATACAAAGTCAATGGAGAGCGATGAATGTTTTCCCCTCCGGCGCGGGCAGGACTTAAATTCGATCTGTCTCTATGTTGCCATCACTGGCAGCATGATGCTCAACCCACCAAACAAACCAACCAAGTGTGTTGTTTTAACATCTAGACAAATGATTCTGTCATATTTTCTGTTGTTTTTCCTTTCCTTCATTTTCTAATTTCTTGCTCCTTTGCAGTTCTGAAGTCCCAAAGCGAATCTGTCCCCACGGCAACATCCCCGAGCCTCCCCTGGCCCGTCATTATTGGAATACCAGCAGGTGTCGCATTCATCTTAGGCACCGCCCTCCTCTGGTTCTGCCAATCAAAACGCACCTGCTCCTCTTCTTCATCCTCCTCCGCTCTTCCTGCCGCTCAGCGTCTACCTGTGGCCAATCGTGATCGAGCCGGCCCAGCGCCGCCTCCTCAACCAGCCAACGGGGATAAAGATTGTCTTTCATATGAGGACTACATTGCCCATCAGCAGCTGCTCCTGGCTCAGGGAGGCGCTGGATTGGCTCCCAAGGTCTACCCGAAGATCTACACAGATATACACACACACACGCATTCACACGTGGACGGGAAAGTGCACCAGCACCAGCACATTCACTACCAGTGTTAGCAGCGAGGCTAGCAGCAAGCTTTGGTGTTTCACATTCAACTCTTACATGAACATGTTCCTGTGCATGCAGGCTCATTCACAACAGTCCATACTAACTGCTGATGTATAGAGCAAAGAACAAGGCAAGCCACGTGCAAGAGACCATGCGGATTCATATACAGAGACATGGGATCACGCAACTCTTCCTCATTCTGCTGCAGCCACGTTATTGTGTAAACACGGACTTATTCAAGACACAAACAATGAAGAATGTAAAGAAAGAAGACAAAGATCCTTATTTTTAGCCAATCTGGAGGTGAATCCAGTGAATTCTATGAGAGAAAAATCCCAAAATAGCTTTTTTTATGTATGAAATCTTTTCTGTAGATGTTTAAATGTCTCTTTTCTCAAAGGCCTTATTCGAAGCCACAATGAACTCTGCAGCTTCAAGGTAACTTAATGCGACAAATGTGTCTCTGTTCTCTTAGTACTTTGGACACAACCACATCCTCCTCATTAACAGCAGAAATACAGCTCTCCTACACAACACGGCTCTAACTATAGCTAGTCATGTATATAGTGGAATACGATTATATGGCATATATGGCACGCTTCTTCATCATGGGTAATCTAGAACAATATAGCATGTGTGTAATGTAATAGCTTAATTTCAGAGTATATCTCAGGCCTCAGCCCAACTGAGCCATAAGAAACACAAATCAAGACAAACTCGCACTGTAGGATGTAAGGATGAGGGCTGCTGGTTTTTGCTTCTGCCGGGCCAACAGCCATTCTGATAAATGTCCAGCTGCTATTTGGGTACTGTGGGAAAAAGAGCTGATGTCAAACTGGGTTACTGAGTTCAGACGGCATGGATCTCTCTTAGTAGATTGATTTTAGCAGCAGCTACAGTGTGATTTCTGCTACAAACAAGGAACTCCTGCAGCAGAAGCTGTCCCACCTCTGATAAGTACATCTACTGACAGTTTCTGCCCCTTTACTTCCTGGAGAAATGTGGCATTTCCTGTTTCGCATTGTCTCCTTTCCAGCATTGTTTGATGCTCGCTGACTTTAGGGGAGAGTGACGAAGGATATCAGTTCTCCTCATGTCATACGTTCATCCTCTTGAGCCGACAGCGCAAAGGGATGATCAACAATGCCTCGGTGTGAAATGGTGCCTTATAACAATTGTTTCCAGATTTGGTGGATCACTGCTGGATCATTGGATATGTCACAGATTCTTGTTAATCCGTTATGAGATTTAGAGGGCTTAAAAGAGAGGAACTTCATCTTAAACTCTAAGTTAAGGATGAGACTTAAAGTCCCCAACTCTTCTTCTTAAAGCGCCTCACAATATGACCTCAAGCACAATGGAACAGGGTTTGCATGTGGTCTGTTTTCCACACATGGTTTGTTACAAAGCAGAGGGACTGATCTGTTGTCTCTTGAGTTTATCTAAAGAGAAAAGGTTTTGGATATAGGGCTTCTTTCTCACCTGCAGAGCCCTCTGTCACCGTGATCAGGAAAATGAAAGATGGGATTAAAACTGAAAAATGTTGATATATTCTGCAGAAAGTTATGTTGACTACAATAGCAGTACCCACTGACTAGCTACAAGTACATAAACTGCTCTCAGTGTTCTACAATGGCAGTGAATTATAATAACATCTTGATGCATTCATAGATACGGTATGTCTGGGATATTTGATTCCTTATGTTTTGATTCACTCGTCTGCAGATTTGCCACTAATTTTATTGACCACCCTAAGAGATGTTTTGAATAATGAGATCTACAAATTTGTTTTAAATGCATTTACATGGGTTTTAGGCATTTTATCTGTATTGGATTAGAATTTGGTCTCATGTTAATACCATTTAAAACCACTCACACACCCATGTTACACCTCCACAGGTGTTTTCACTCCTTTTGGCTGTGTGGGTATGTACAAAGTGCATTTGATTCATGTTTACCTCACTCTTGTGCAGTTGTTTCTGTTAGGGTGGGACAACTGAACCCTTTATTGTTCTCATTCATACGTTGAGTTTGGTAAACATACGTAATTCCCAACATGGCTCCTCCTGGCTTCATCCTGAGCAGAGGTCTAATCAGCCGGATTAACTGAAAACACCTGTGTGGGTGTTCAGGGCCTTTAATCTGTAAACCCAACAGCTGTTATGAGTAAAGCAATTAGTACACTATATAAATGATCTCCGACTAAGCTGTTTTCAAAGCCAATGTAAGCGCAAGTCGGAGAGAGTGAATGTAAAATTAAGGTCATATTTGCCAGGTGATGATATTGTGTTTGGGATTATAAAACCCCATGAACCCAACGCATCAGGAGAAAGATATCAGTGATCCATAAAATCCCAATGGTCATAATGAAAAAAGGTTTAAATCCCTTATAATTCCTTTTCACTACCACTGAAATCCAAAATCTCACGATTAAAACTGCAACTACTAAAGCATCAAAAACATCAGCAGAACTAGTAGCAGTGGAGTATTGGTTTTTTAAAGTACCATAGCTTGTTGGATTTCTTTCTTAGAGGTGTTTTAGAGACAGATACGGATTTCCATCTTTTCTTGTTACTTGGTTTGTTCATGTATTTGAATGACTGTACTCTCATTGTATCATTGCATTTTTGCCCTCACTGCTCCTGGTAGGTGTTGGACCCAAACCTCATTGGAAAACAGCCCCAGCAAACCTTCTCATTACACAGCCAGTTACTGTACAACAGACTTTCTTTCGCTCTCTCTCAGGTGTCCATCTTGTTGTTCCTGTGTGCGCTCATGAATCTGACCACTATATAAACTCTGTGTAAAATGATATACTATGATAAGATTTAGTTTTCATCTGTTTTACATTACAGCACTCTCTCAAAGACACACTCAGCCATGTGTATGGTTGAAGCAGCGGGGTGACTCTGTCCAGAGATGTTTAAACATAAAAAGAATGTATGGAAAAGAAATGTACATGTGAAATATGAAAGAAACCTGAAGGCTTGCCATGTAGTTGATTGCATTTGCATTAAGTCGGTGTTTCGCTCCACAGACCTTCTTCAGGACAAAATGCAACAGTGAGAACTTTACAAGGGTGTGTTTAAACAACCATGTGACAGGAAATGATATATTGAAATCATCTGGTAACTTTAGTTACACATGTGGTCGTTCTTCACCATGTATTTTTGCACATAAATCTTTTAACTCAAGTAGGAAAATGTACAAATATGTTCATATGGATCATTTATATTTGCCCATTTTTTATAATGCTCATTGGTACAGTGGGCGTGCAGACCAGAGCTTTGAAACCAACTGCTAGTCAGGCCTCCAGTCTCGTTCTTTGTATATTTTGAATCCCTTTTAGAGATTTTGTTTTTTGTATTCTTTCCTTTTTCTGAATAAGACCTTTAAGAAGGTGTAGCCTATAAAACATGCAGCCTTCAGATAAGATGAGCCACACCTGTATACCTGCACAGAGACCTATTTAACTAAATGTATTAACAAAATGTGCATCTCATACCCCCACCAGAGACAGCCTGTGACCATAGTGTCTTTTTTGTTCATCTTTCCAGTAGAGTGCCCTCTAGTGTAATCTAAAATTACAAGGAACAAATAAAAATTAGGTTAAGCACATCGGAACAACAAAGAAGAAACTGAAAAAAGGTCTTGAAACATTGCATTAGTAGCTCTCACTTTGACATGTTCTTTTTGTCCTCCCATCTTTTCTGTTTTGAAACATCTGTTGACAAAGTCACCCTGAACAGCTGGAGTGTGTTCTTTCAATATTGGAGGGGTGGAAAAGTAAATAACTAACATTTTCCTAAATCAACACTATGTTTTTCTGTGAAAACCATCATTAACTCAGTTACTCTTTGTTTTCCTTCTTTTTTTTGACTCATTTCACATGTTAAACACTTTAAGTTTTTTGTTTCAAAGCTAATGGACTGCCAATAGACAGACTGTGTATATGTGCACTTACCACTAGCATGTACATGGAATGACATTAGTGTTGAAATTATAGTTACTGTTAGATAATTTAGTGAGAATGCTTTGGACCATACAGTAGCTCTAGCAACACATTGACCCACAAAACATTGTAAATGCTAAATTGTCTCAAGATTCAAAAAGAAAGTATGTTTATAATTTATTTAGTTTTTTTTTTTTCATATAATTGGGCATTATACTGCATGAGTGGATTTTGTGTTATAGTAGTAATGTAAGCTATGTAGCAAATACCATGTTCATGTCATTGTAAGATACTGTATTTATACGTGCTGACGGAATATACGAAATTTTATCGATAATCTTTGTATCGACAATCTTGTACAGTCTATTGTCATTTAGGTTAAAAATGTGTTTTCTCCCATTGTAATCATTTTATTGGTGCCATTAAAAAAAGTTAAATCTATGTATTATTGTCTTTGTTCTTAAAGATTTAATCTACTCCAATAATCTTGCACCCGAGATGGTGCATTTGACAGTAGGAACAAGATATTTATCTCTGAGTATCTATTACTCATCTATCAAATATTCTCTTTAGTTGTTTTTCCATGTCTGTTCTGTCTCTCTGTCACATCACAGGAAGAGATTCCAGTCCAGTCCAGTACAATACCTCAGTGTACCATGGGACTGTCTTTAAGTGAATGTCCTTCTCTAAATAGTTGTAGCCCTTCAATTGTGAGAGCTGCAGCCAGCGTTTCATCTGTCAACGTGTCTGTCTGGAGAGATGACAGATGGACAAGCGGTGCGTGCAGATGGAGGGTGTGAAGGCCCAACATCTCTCTGACTCACTTTGCAGAAGATGATGATGAAAGAAAACACAGTTGAAAGGATGGGGCACAGCAAAAGGGTGGAAGTGGCAACAGGGCAGGACATAGAAACAGAATAGGATAATAATAACTTAAAACGGTATTCTGCATGTTCTTCAGGTTTTTAGCAGAAGGTTTTAATAGTGTTTTTGCACTGCACTGCTTAGAGGCTGCTTGACCGTGAGACATGACCGTCAGGCAGCGCAGGCACCCATCATCCAGGACATCTTTACTTTTGACTAAGGTCTTTGACTTTCCAACAAACATGTTAAAGCAGTTGTTGTTGTTGTTGTTGTGTTGTTGTTGTTGTTTTAGCCACTTGGGGGCAGCAGAACAAGCTGTGAACACAACATTAACATATTATCACGTTAAAGCTATAGTCGATATTTACCTATTTACAAATCCAGCAGACATGGAGCAACATTTGCATTAATTTTGAGTTTTGTTTCTGTGCAAATACTCACAGCTTGGTTTCCACCAACTCTTGAGGAAAATATCTGACTCTTTAGCTGCTAAATGTTCCACTATGTTTACTAGCTAGTGAACTTTGTCTGTTTGCTATTTGTTGCTGGGCAGATAGAGTACAGTGGGTTTATCAGAACTGTAAACAGGGTCATTTGATGCATTGTTAATATAAAAATATTGATTAGCGCAGCTTTAATAACGGTCACTTCATACTGAGGCTCTGGCTGAGGGGGCCCTGAACTCTTTGGCCTGTACAGTAAGCTTGAGTTGCCCACCCAAATCTTCCTCTGTTTATTCAAAGGAAACGAGTGTTGATGCGGAACATAAAGCGCGTCACTTCCTGTGTGGCAGCCTATCAGACACCATGTTGATAGCAATAAAGGTGGACTGGCTTTTAAGTTCAGTCAGTTTGCAGTTTATCAGTACATTATGGGAATCTAACAAACATTTATTTATATGACAATGCCATTATTACTTTGTTTCAGAATTCTGAAAATCACTTTTCAAAACTCTGAAACTACAGATAAAGCAATAAATAAAAGCCTGTTAGATTAAAAGCGTTAGAGTAATACAGAAGAGGACAGCAAAATGAAACTTCCCCAAAATCTGCCCGTGCTTTGTAACTGCTTTGCCCTCCTTGTTTTTCCAAATGTCATTTAAATTGGATCAGACATCACAAATAAAATAGACATGACTCTACACACATATATATATATATATATATATATATATATATATATATATATATATATATATATAATTAGTTTCCCACTCATGTACTGGATGTTTTGACCAAAATATGATCATTAATACGCATATACTGTTTCATAACTTTTTGGATTGTAAGGTTGAAGATTGAGCAAGGGGTTGAGGGTCTCGGGAAAGGAAAATAAGTTGGAGAAAAGAAACGCTGAAAATATACAAAGAAGCAAAACGCCTCCCAGTAATCTGCGGTTTTGAAATTTTTTTTTTTGCAAAGTCAGCAGTTACTCATGACTATATGACCTAACCCAGGGATTTACAAAATCCTGGCTAATTGGATTTCAATACATCTGGTAAGCTTCACTGGTAATAAATAAATAGCTGAGGTAGTGATACGTAAGATGTAAAGCTACGAAAGACATGTTACATTCTACATGTTTGTAATTGTGAGATAAAAGCAGGAAAACTGGCCTGCTAAAAGTTACTGTACAAGGCAAATATGTGACTTTCCCAGGTTGTTTTCATCCTTGACATTCAACTCATTTTTTTCTTATCTCAGAGATTTTTTGTTTTCCTGGTTATGTCCTGTGATTCTGATTGACTTGAAGAGTTGGGGGGAGGACAATAGGGAGGACAGAGACGAAGAGAAGCAGGGAGAAGGAGGAGGATGACACAGAGCTGAGCTGCTGACAGATGTGTTGAGCTCACTTCTGCTCTGCACTGATGAGAGGAGATGAGAAAATGGAGAGGAGATCAGTGGAGAGTGTGAGGGGAAAGAAATGTGCAGAACAGGAAGGGAAGAGAAAATGTCACAGGGCCGGATACTCTCTGTCCCATCTGTCTCTACATACATTTGGATACTTTAATCAAATTCATTGTTTATTAATGTGTAAATTAAGAAGATTTTTCTTTCTTTTTTGATACCTAGGCATTCATAATAATCTTAAAAAGAGGGACCTCCACTTCCAAAGAATACCATTTAGTGTTTAGTGTGATTCTGGTGCAGCACTCAGAAGTATCCACTGTGTATTTTTATTTAACCTTTGTTTAACCAGGAGAAAGTCGCATTGAGATTATAAGCTTTTCCAAGAGAGGTCAGGCCAAGAAGTCAACATACAGTAAAAGTAAATAACAATAATCACATGAAGTATCAGGCCAAGGATCCCGTTACACAAAAGAGCCGAGATTATCCTGTTAAAACATACATGCAGGTATTTGAAGTCTCAAGTGACCATCCAAATAAATTAGAAACACCTTTTTTTTTTATCAATATAAATATAACATTATATATATGATGTGTGAGCTGAGTCAGTTGCAGATTGAGACAGTTTACACAGAGGCAGATTGAGTGTACCATTATTATTTATATTGTAAAGGTATAATTTCAATGGAGGTTTGGTAATAATTTGAAAATAACTTGTATATTAACTAAGAAAAAAAGTGTATAAGGAAAGGAAACAACTAGTTGACAAGACTTTGTTTACACTGTACGGTATATCTAAGGTTCTCTGTTAGTGTAAGTATAAGAGATAAATGCGAATAGCAGTTAATAAAAAAAAATATATGCAGTTTTTTTAAGGATTCTAGTATGTAGCTGACAGATATCCTCAAACTGTTCTTCTTGAATGTGAATCTTGAGCTCTGGAGATCCACATAAATCCTGTGGAAATGTGAAAAGCCATCATCACAGTATTCGAAAAAAAGGCATCCTTAGGGCTCTTTTGGTTGAAATACTTTATTTCCTTTGAGTTTACATGACATTAAATTCCCCTTCAGATTGTCTGTAGCCTTCATATTTTGTAATCTCATCAACCTTTTTCTCAGCGTTCCAGTGGGCTGTTGTTGGTTTAGTAGACAAGTGTGAATCTACTGAAATCCTTGCCTCCATCTTCCCACTGTCAATAGAGATAGTATGTAGTAATATGAACATCCCTCACACAGAAAAAAATGTTGTTTTGCAGAGAGATGCTTTAATTCAAAGGGGATACTTAAAAAGGTTCCCACAAAGATTATTTTTATAAAGGAAAAATTTACAACAGAAAAAAGGGGAAAAGTTTTTGACAGCATTGTACATTTTCTCTGAAACTTTTTGTGAATGAAACCTTTAGCCTTTTAGAGTTTGTGGTTTTGCAGGCCTTTGTGCTCCAGTGTGTACCACTGTGCGGCTGGCTGAGCAGAAGGGTGTGAATTCACTGAAGACATTCCTGAGCTGGTGAGATGTAGGATGAATCCTTTGTTGGGTTATGGTCTTTTGACATGAACCTTCAGTCAACATTACTAGTTTCATATATAAATGTAAACAGATTTTAGGTTTATATAATAGATTATTTTTTTTTTACAATTGTTTAGTGCTTGTTTGACACAGAGAGACACAACTATTTAACCAGTTTGACGTCAATTACCAGAAATAATGTGATGTGTGTAGTTGCCTTATACCAGTGGGTACCAAAGAGACGAGAGGCTACAAATGTAGGTTTTGCAAGTCCAGTTTTCTCTGGGTGTTGGAGTGTTTGTTTGCTGTTCCAACCAGTGAGCATACTTTTTTTTTTTTTACCAGAATTGATTTTCGAGTAAGTAAGCCATTACAATTATGGGTGAAGGTCTCTATTGCAGCCCCACTTCCTCTGGCCAATAGGATGGCTGCATTTGGACTAAATCTTGTCCATTGCCAGAGCAAATGTTTAGTCCTTTAGACCTTGAGGTCTTGCAGGACCTTTTGCTCACTCACAGAGGGTTCTGGTGTGTGGTTGGCTGGTTAAAAAGGGTGTGAACCCATGGAGGAGATTCCTGGGCGCTTGAGTCAACAGCAGCTGTGGTTGGTGATGAAGAGAAGCTGTCCAAAGAGCTTTTTACCGGCAACTGCCTTTTCACTGTGAAAGGACGGCTCAGGTGAATGGAGTCAGTGACCGTGAAGGACTTACACACAGACGCTCACCTGGGGAAATAAAAAACATACACACATCTACTCATAGAAACCTGAAAGATACCTATACATACACACAGTCACCTGGAAAAGAGATTGACAGTTTAGTAAAGTGCATATGCAACATGTGCACACAGCTACACACACAGCTACACACACACACACACACAGACGGGAACAACACAGACACCTGGCTGGCATTGAAGCGCTGTTCTGTTTGCATACCTCTCCCTCTCTCCACTCATCCTCCACACAGCCACAAAGCCGCCATTAAAACTAGGAAAACAAAAACACAAAAAAGAGACTAAAAGGGGGCAATAGGCGGCTTCCATCCTTCTTCCACCCATCCCTCCCTTCCACCCTTTTTCTGTGTCTCTGTACCAAATGTTTACTTTCCCCCCCCCCGTGAAAAGAGAGGGATGTGGACAGACAGGGTGAGAAAAGAAAGAAATCTGGTAGAGGGGAAGGGAGCCAAGGCCTTTAAAGTCTGCCACAGAGCCGTGACAAAAGCCTCCTAATCTCGGTGTTGTCTTTCGGCCCCTTTTTCTCCCCGCACATCCTGCCAAGTGTGTGTGTGTGTGTGTGTGTGCGCAAAAGAGAAAAAAAGAGAGGAAGAAAGTCAGAGTCAGTGTGTGTTATGCAAGCAACAGTGTGTGTATTTGTTTGAGAAGGTAGTAAAAGGCAAGGCAAGCTGGTGTGTGTTTGTGTGAAAAGAGATTGTGTGTGATAAGGAAGTTGTGTGTGTGTGTGTGACAGGAAAGGAATCTTTCCACAGTCGTGCTGACATCACTCAAGCATGCATGGGACAGTTGGAGGAGGCTGGGCCCCTTCAAAGCAACAGCCTGCCTGCCTTCACATGTGGGATGCCTGTTTATGTGAGTGTGATTGTGTGTGTGTGTATTGAAGAGACTACGAGTGGTCCAGGTCGCCCATCCTCACCTGTTCCTCTTTGATTCATAAACCGCCCCTATTTAGCTCTCTTCTGCTAAAATGCAACAAAACTGCCAGTAGGTGTGGTTTTGTGTGTGTCCAATAATTTTTCGATCTCATCCTTTTTTAACCCTCTTCAAAAGCAGCAGATGAATGGACACGCGTGTTAGTGTGTGTGTGTGTGCGTGTGACCTCCCGAGCGTTCCTTCCTCATCCTGTCGATCCCTATCAGAGGCAGCTGTGGTCCAAAGGCCTTCACACACAGCAGAGGAATGCATACTACAGCTATCATGACACTGTATATACGAAGCTGAGATAGACTATAGTGCCATCTACAGGCCGATCAATTTAATGTCAAGTCAGTGCTGCATACAGTAACTCTAGTTAACTTCCATATCTGCCATGGCAGAGGGAATGGTTTGTATTAATAAAACCAAATATTACCTAGGACTGGGTGATACGACTGAAATTAATCAACATATAAATAAGAATAATGATTGTGATATCAATATACAGTATATTATGGTATGGAAAATATATGCAACGTCACATATAAAATGATTAAATTGATTTTCAGTGCAATAAACCCTGTTCCACTGTTATGCATTAAATCACAATTCATTCAACAACTTATTTTGTTTGTTTTAAATAACAATTTACATATATTCATTCATGTAAACTGATAACACAATATGATCATATCATAACAATACAATTCATTTGACATTTGATAATGTTGAATTATTATCTAGCCCTACGTGAAACCAGCCAAAACAGTTCAACTACTAACAGGGAAAGCAACATTTTTGTGGGTCCTTAAAAAATGCCTTTTGCTTTGTGTCAGATACGGAGGATTTTTGGAGGGATTTTTTCCTTATGTTATAAAGAAGGGAAGGTGAAATGCTTTGAAGCATGCTTAACAGCACATACATTAAAAATCCCAGCCAGGATGTCCCATGTGATGACACAGTAGGATGCTATATCTTTTTGGCTTGTGACCCCCAGTAGCCCAGGCACGCATACCAAAGAGTGATGATCCCTTCTAGGATTGTTTCATCTCCACAGCTTTTTTATCTTTGAAGAGGCAAAACTCTTCAGCATGTCACAAGAAAACGATTTGAGAAACGTACAAAAAAAAAAAATTAATACATTGTTACCCCTCAGATTTCTCTTGCAACCCACTGAAGGGTGCTGCTCTTGACCATCAATTATAACTAATCTAATCTAAATGTTAAACAGGAAAGGTGATGGGGATCAAAGATTATACACTGTAGGCCTGCACAGCAACACTTTCTGTGCACCTCAGAAAGACAAATAGCTCCAGTGTGAAATCATTTAGTTCATGTCGTGTCTTGCCTTGAGGGGATTACACGTACAGCACCAAAGGTACAAGACTGAAATACTGAGTGACAAAGTGTGAAATCTGGATCAGATTAAGAGAGAAGCTTCTCTCTCTCTCTCAGACACACACACACAGAAAGATGGAGATGGAAATGGAGAGACTGAGAGAGAGAGGTAGAGAGAGGGAGGGGTGGACAAGCTGTGGGAACACGCTGCTGAATAATTACCACTGACATCAGAATAGTTTTCTTTAGCTCTCTGAAGTGGCAGGGCTCATTTGTACAGCCTGGAGCCATGCAGATGTGTGTGTGTGTGAGAGTGTGTGTGCAGAGGAGAAAGTAAGAGGGAGAGAGATAAAAGAGGTGAGAAGGAGATGTTTTAGTGTGTGAGAAAAGAATGGTGTGACTTTATTTAAAAGAAAAGTGCAATATTACTGTAATTTTGAGAGGTAAAGCACAAGAGATGACCCAATGTATGTGTGTGTGTGTGTGTGTGTGTGTGTGTGTGTGTGTGTGTGTGTGTGTGCATAAGGGAGAGATTATTCTGATTTAGTCTTCTCCCTGTCAGCGTGTGACACCATGACAGCTTAGTCTGCTCCAGGGAGCCATTTCTCTCTAAGTGGACCTTTTAAAAAAACAGGAGTTTAAATCCCACAGGCGCGCAGAGGAGGATCAGGCCGACTGACTCTATACAATACCCTTTAACTTCATACACACACACACGTGCTATTAAGTGCCTGAATATAGCGTGCACAAATGCAGAAGACACAGACACACACACACACACAGTCACACCTGAGCCCTCCTCAATAGACACCATTCACCACCCTGACAACCAGGGACAATAGAGGCAAAAACGCAGGTCGACAAAGAGAGAATCGACCTGTCGGAACACATCTGGCCATCCTCGACACCCGCTTCACCGCATCAGCTTTTCCTTGCTGGGGATGACTTCAGGTGATATCATGTTTCTATTCGGCTACAATTTGCTTTGCCTTCACTTGCAGCTGTTTTGTAACAAGATTTGAGGGTGAAATCACGAGTCGTGTTACTGAAGTTACATGCGGCAGGCCAAACTATTGTTGAGGGTAGTAGTTAGCTATATCGCTGCCTGAAGGCTTTCTTGATGTTACTGCAGCATTTGTTTGTCAGCCTTGAAGTCTAGTCTTGTAGAATCCAGTAAATGGATGTAGTTTTTCGTGAACATAATCCCAGTTTATCTTTGTAAATTGAACAGGTGTTGGTGCAGCAGAGTGAGCGTCACGTCATATTGTGCCTTAGGCTTGTGAGGCTCTGTGGGTTGAGGCCTGTAGGTAGATCAGTGAAAGTAATTCACTTTCAAGACAGCACAGCTAAACAACTCTACTGGATAACCTCACCTGTGACCACATACATACCAACACAGAAAATGTACATTATATTTCATCTGGACAAATACAGTATGATGCCAGGATGATCAAAATACTCTAGATTCTGTCCCATATTTAATTCCACAGCAACAAGGCTCATGTAATTATTTCACCAGTTTAATTGATTATGAGACAAAGAAAACTTGCAATTCAACAACAAAGAATCTGAGTTTAGTCATCACCGCACAAACTGGCTGGTGACTCATTTTAGGTTGTGATAGGAGACATAAATGCCTATATATATACATATGTCAGTGGCCAGGTGTATTTCCTCTAAAGGCTTCATGACGTGTGTGTTTGTTAAGGAGGAGGGCAGCCCAGCGGGGACATGGAGTGTCTGAAGGAGAGAGGTTTGAAGATGGGAGACTTCCATCCAGAACTCTGGCTGTATGAAATATCTGGGGTCACCAGTGATCCTTGAAAACGACTGGGAGAGGAGAGGAGAATTCCTTTTACTTTTTATTATTGTCAACAAATGCCATGAAATGACCAAAACCAACACTGCGTTTCTGTGTGGCTAATTAATTTCCTAAAACTACCAAATGTCACTGAAACTGGAGTAAATAGTGTATTTGTTGGGGACTATTTTCAGCCAAAGATTTGGTGTGCTGTTTGTGTTTGAGTAGTTCCTGCAGCAGGACGGTGCATGTGAGATTGACTAAAACAGCGCCCATGTTCATGGTAAGACAGGAACATTTCACCCAGTGCAACAGTGTGGCTCGCTGATGTGTTTTTATTAGTTATTGAACAACAATGGAGCTCTACAGCACAGAGGAATAAGCTAAATGAAGCTTTAGCTACACAGACAATACTTGTTAGTTCTTGTTAGTTGGATCAATTCATTGTCGGTTTTGGTATTTTCATGGGATTTGTTCCCAATAAAAAAAAAAATAGAATATCACCAGATTTATCCTTTAAATAATTTTAATGAATTAAGCTATTAAAAGCAAAACTGACGCAGGTAGTCTGCTCAAAACTTTGTTGTAATTTATGACAAGTATATAGATGCATTTGCAGCCTCTTGTTGCATTATTCTGATTTCCTTGCGATGCCTTTAATGAATGAAATTAGTTACCTGACTGTGGCTGAGCGAGCTGAATGGTCGGCCAACGTGTTCTGATTGGACGATCTGTGAGGGATGGTGCCTAAACATAACACCAGAGAGACCCATTCTAGTAAAACACCTACAGCATGTACACAACCCTTAGCTACAGAGAGCTTTATAATACATGGTACATGTCATCCTTACCTAGTAATAACAATAAATTACATTGTCTGTTAAGCATTTCAAATAGCCCTGTGAATCTGTGCTGGTTAAATATTATGGTTTCCTTCAATACAATATTTATTTACTTAACCAAACACACAGATATAGTGATGATCTACAAAATCCTAATAACATTTGAAGGTTGTCACCTGATTTATCTGCCACAATGGAGGTCAAATCCTTTAAGAGACTAAATTACATAATCAAAGAGATGGAGCTAAGTAGGAGTAATCCTAAGCACAACAACAGCCAGCATCTATATTGGTTTAATGATTGTGGGTGGTCAACCCCTAAACAATGTTGGGTTGAAAGATGGTTTTGTCAGATGATTACAGTGCAATTATGTGACACCTTGTTTATAAATATGCAACTTTAGATGCATACCTTTGGCAGAGAGAGACACTGAGTCTTAATTATGTTATATCCTAGGTAGCATAACATGCCATTTTTCAAAGTGCCTTTAGTGCCATGCTTGTATACAGATTAAGGTAAGGAGGGGTGTCGAACTACTAACCCTGAATTTACTGGTATAATACTTTATGCACTGATGTAATGAAATGGATACAGAGAGAAACTGCCAAAGCAGATCCAAGTTTATGGGCAAAATTTGACACAGACAACAGATCTTCCTGTAGTGAGGACCAAAAACAAAAAGTTTTATGACAGGCAGAGCAAAGCACATACCCATTCGTCCATATTGTGGAGGACTGATTAATGACAGTCTGGGGACAGTATTAGGCTGAAAGACAGAGAGACACACAGAGAGAAAGTCAGGACTTTTTATTTGCTTGTTTTTCAATACTCTTAGTCTTAAAGTGAATGTCAGGATACTGTATAATCTTGACAGAGCTCATACATTACATTACACAAACTGTATAGCAGTAATGGAGGGTGAAATAATGAAACTTACTTTCCTGAACAGACTCCTATCTTCCACCTCCATGTTTTCAGTGCTGCAAGACAAGAGAGCAAACTTCATGAGTTGTGTTGGGTTCAGCTGACTGAGAACTGCAGTGGGGTATGAACCTTTTTATAACAAGCCAAACGTCATTTGTAGTTACTATAGATACTGACATTTACTTGCAAAACCAATTTCCCCGCACACTTTGCAGTAAATTAAAAAAAGAAAAGAAAGTAAAGTTGATAATTGAAAAACGATTACACTAGAGTGAGATAATTCCATGCTTTTACGTTGCATCTTTACACTAGTCATAATAATGCACATAATTTCAGTAGAAATTTTTTGAAACCAGTTGTTCAAGAATTTTCTAAACAGAAAAAGTTTAATCATTTTATGTATTCATTGGTTTTATGGCTAAAGACTAATATGGTACAATTGTTTTATTCAATATTATATCATTGTTTGTTTAGAAGATTATTTTATTGAAAACATTATGCATTACTCCAAAATCGCGGTAATACTGCAAATGGGGTTAATATCATCACGTGTACTGCTTTCACTCAGTAGAAGAATCTAAAGACTCAGTGGATAAAACAACATTTGTATTATTAAACTCAAGCAGCCAATCAATCTTGTGTCAACAGTTTCTAGGAAACCCAATAGGGAATCCTGACTAAGCCCAAGTGAAGCTTAGCTTATTCAGGTGTGTGTGTGTGTGTGTACAGATAGCCGCAGGGCAGGGCAAAGCTATACAGCAGCTAAAGCTAACATAAGACATTGGGGCTGAACCCAGGATATAGCTTGTTTGCACTGTGAAATACCTCCTACATTCTCTCTCTCTCTCGCTCTTATGGTGAGAGGTAATGAAGGGCAGAGTAAAGAGAAACAGGGATTGAGATGGGGTGAAGAAAGTGCAAATCAAACATTAACACAGAAGAAGGTTAAAGATGTTCAGAGATACAGCGAACATTTAGGGAGGCACAGTACTCACACATTAGTCATTGAGGAGTGTCTTGAGAGGGACATGGGGGAGTTATATGGGATCTGTAGGACTGACACCAAACAAAAAACATTAACAACCACTGTATACTATCAATGATGATGAGACATTAGTGGTCATGCAGAGAGTGTATGAAAATACATGGTTCAGTGATATGACCACAAAGACGTGACTTGAGGCAGTTTTACGGTTAGTCAGTGGCCTAATTGCAACCAGTGTCACAAGAGTTTCTGGTCTTGTTACATAAGCCTGCTAAATTTGCCTTTTTTCCAGCCACTAGCCCATCCAACTTGGCTGTGTTTTTTCTTACCAGTATTATTAAAAGACTTTTGTGGAACAGACATTATGGAACAAGTAATAGTCTTGACTGGTCAGCTTTAAAAAATAGATCAATTCTCAACGTTGAATCCTTACATATGCAATTTGAGGGACGTAATCTTTCTGTATCACTTAGTACTCGGTTGTGAGTGTTGTCTCAAAATACTTTCTCTATTATCTTTGTCTTTGTTTGGGATTATAATCACAATTTTAGTAAATAATCCAACATTTTGGCAAATTTACATTTCTTCCTTTTCCTATCACATTTCAAACTTTTCAAAATCATAAGGACTGTATTGAGTGATTGAAGTTATATCACATTTGACTCTATGGACAACAATAAGACAAGGAATATTGAATGGGAATTGTCTTGTGTTTTTGGTCTCAATGCCAACAGAACGTGGTCCTGACTCGAACTCAAGCCTATTTGGACTCAGGCTTGACTTGATCTGGTCAGACACTTGGATTTGTCTTGGATTTGACTTAAGTGGACTTGACTACAGCCCTGCTTTGAGTAGAGTACAATATAATAATGTATATTATTAATAACATTAATTCTCATTATCTTCATCACCATCACCAGCTTGGATCACGGCACCGATGACAACAATAATGCACAGTGAACAAAATGTTAGCAGCATATAATAAACAGGTATTTCATGTATAACACATTAACTAATGCATAATGATTGCATAGTATAATACAATTATATTATTTATGAAAATGTGAATGGCAGTTCAGGGTGTTTCAGATTAAATAGGTGCCATACGTCTGCCATAGAGACCAACACAAAGACCAACACAATATTGAATTAAATTGAGATTGGTGTTTACCTGATTTATGTCCATGTGGAGTATGGGAACTGTGGCTCATCTGAGGCACTGATGAAACTTTGGCACTGAGTGAGCACAGAAATAAACAAGGTTAATCAGTTCCAACAAAACAGACACAGCTGCTTCTAACATAGTTGTTAGTTTGAATCCTAGAATAAGAGCATGGGTGAGGACTCTTCTCCCTTCAAGGGGCGCTCAAGCTAGACACGTAATCTTTTATGAGAGTTTGGGTCCGATTTTTTTCTTAGTGTGTCTACCTTTAGACCGTATTTTACAGAACATTTAAAAATGACTTAGCTGCAGTACTCTATTAAAGGTGAATGATTTAGAGCACTATGATAAACTAAATATTTTCTAACACTGTAGGCTGTAATATTTGTTGAAATTATTCTTCAAATACTTATCAATGTTATACCAGAACTTCCACTTAAATACTATAAACAAATCTTTTTTAAAGATATCTTTTCTGGCCTTTAAAATAAAAGTCCCTTTAAACGAATCCAGTGTTGGTTGTGGTTGTAACAGGCCAGTAGTAGATGTGCCAGGAGTGACACCTAGCGAGGGGTGAGATATAACAGCCAGCTGGTTGTAAATAACTTCATATGCTAAGGTACTGCCCAAATCAAAGAGGTACACACCACCATTTAATTCCAAATCATGACAAGTTTTACTACCTCCTTAGATCGTCATTTAGTCTTTTATTTCATGAGCATCATGATCACTGATGCATGACCACGCAGTACGACATGTGATGTTTAATGTTTAAATCATGTGTTAATGAAGGATGCTAAAAAGATAATCTACAGAATGGGAAATTAAAATGAAACATCAGCCAAATGTTTGTCGGACATCAGTTATATTATATATATATATCAATATAAAACATTTTTCAGGATAGTCTGGTTTGTGGAACAGTTAAAGACTGGATAATTACACAACATAGTGGCTGTTAAAGTAGGCAAACTTGCCAGCTACAGATCAAGCATTAACAAACTGATTGCCTTGTAAACATTTTGAATAGAGTTATATATATTTTAAGAGGTCTCAAATCTTGGAGAACGATAAAATTGTAACACATGAGCAATACTCAGTAAAAATGGGGTTACTCATCTTTTAATATCCCATTATCAGAACATCTGAATCTTATTATCTTTAATACATATCCACCCTATGCAGTACCTCCGATGCTGAAGAGAGGTTTCCAGCTTAGTAATGTAGGCGCTCTGTTCATTCAGCTTCCTTTTTTAAAGGAAAAAAAAAAAACGTTTCACAAACTGCAGTTTAGAAATATGTATGAAAATGCATTATAAACTTATGGTTTAACTTACTTTGTCATCTGCTGCATTTCTTGCTTCATCTTGACTAATACCTCTTCTAGTTTCTCATTCTGTAATGATAAAATGGTTAGTGATGAACTAGTACAGCAGGTGTGACTATTTTATACTGTAACTAGAGTTTATATCTATTTTAGTAGGCAACAAATAGAACAGGAAACTAACTAAATAACACTTTCGACATGGTTAGTGGGTTAAAAGAATTTATGTCCAAAAAGAGCAAAATTAATGGAATGGAATAGCACTGAACCTCAAAAATATAGTCCATTACCTGCCAAATGAAGAAAAGCAAACACTCAGAAACACACACACACTCACACACACACACACACCAACAAACATCCACTGCCGCAACATAAATGTCTCTCACCCTTTGCTGGTAGTGAGTCAACAGTCTCTTTTGATGTCTTGCCTGGAACATTATCACCTAAGAAAAGGGAAGAAACAGTGCTATGTGAAGTCTGCACTAATAAGTAATATAAACATACATATATTGCATATATAACTCTACAAAACAGCTTTTTGAGCAAACCATCTTGAGCTGACTGAGACAGACTTAAATACTGAACTGAACTGATAAGAACAGTTAATAAGTCTGTTTTTAATATTCTATGATGTGAAGCTAGAAAATGACCAAACTTTGCTGATATCCGTGAAGTGTTTGGTTGCCACAACATTGATGTTGGAGAACAGGGACTTCACCTCTGAGCTGCTCTGAAACAAAGACATTTCACATGACTGTAACGACAGTAGGATTGTAAAATGATATCAGTCTGTTTCTAAACGTATAAAGTGTGATGTTATCCCACCCAAGGATGCCATTTAATGAGTAGAAATATGCTTACTTTGTCAGAGAGAGGTGATACTTGGCATTTGGCATTGCATATTAAACAATTGCCTTGTTTGCCTGAAAGAAAATTGGCAATTATATAGGGAAAAAATTACAAAGCAATGAATAAAATGCATAATCTTTCTAGATTCATACTGAATAGAGGACATGTAGACTCTAAATCAAGTAAAGGAACTGGAAAAAAAAGAGTTTCTCAAAGTGCTTTCGCCTGAGACCCAGTATTAATGAAGTGTAACCCCTGGGTCTAACCCTGGAAGTCAGAGCAAATTAAAATATAATCAAACTCTTGAGAGTTTGAGATTGAGATTAGACCCATCAGGAACAGACCCGGGACTTGTGAATATGATCAGTGGCTCACAAAGTGGGACCAAGGGACCTCCAGGAGTACTTCAAGAGGTCCCTATCCACTGTTGAAATGAATTTCACACTTATTTAATTTGAGGATATGAAGAGAAGCACCCACTGACACGAGCATGACTAGATCAGAGATTTTACTCAAGAAGAACAATATAAAGCCCTGTGTGACAACAAATACTATCTCAAATTCGGCTTCCCCGGGGAAAGGTTGATTAATGGGGGACTCGTTTGTGTCTTTTGAGAGGGCTTAGAGAGAGCTTTAGAAGCTCCTGGTACACCTGTTGTAAAACTGAGTCATCGGCTCTGCAATATCACTGCAAGTCCAACAGATGTCCCTGTCTAATCACGCTTTCACACCGCCTGGGGCAGCAGGCATGGCACAGCTGAAGCGAAGATTTGGTGCTAAATACATCCAAACATCCACAGAAGTGATTGTTTTGACCGTTTTCTACCTTGCTGATAACAGACACTACAGATAACATGGCCACAGGTTGTGACAGCCAGTTTTCGGTCAGCAGCACTGGGGGAAAGGAAGCAGGAGTTGCAGCATATCCAGTAAGACATTTGAAGACCTGCAAGAAGATAAGATTAACAAGCTAACTTACTTTACTAACTCGTTGTTGCTGGTAGGGGCTAGTTAAATTTGTTTACGCTATGTCAACAATCTAAGTGGTATTACGGCTGTCGCCTTCATTGAGAGCTTTAAAACCTTTTCTGTTTCTTTTTAAGTTTAACTTTATAACACGGCTAGCCCCTTCTCACAGTTAAGTACATGTAGATTTATTACATTACCGAGGGTTTCCCGCTGCAAGTGAAGCTTAATGCTAACTTATAGTTAGGTAACTAACGGATCCGTTGGAGCCAAGTAGCCTTACGTCGTGTTCCGACTGCGTAAGTTACGTAACCACAGACGTAACGTTGCCCGTTATTGGTAACGTAACTACTGTAACTGCCAGCCCAGCTTTATATTTCTACTAGCACGCAGTGAAGTCAGTTTTTTTACATTTTACATTTCGCTAAAAGGCAACTCGATAAGGTAGCTTACACTAGCTAACTAACTTAAAATAATACCGTGTTATCGTAATATAACTAGGTAAGTTAGCTAATTTAACGTTACATGCCCAGACAAGACTATCTCTTGTAAATATTGAACATGAGGTAAGTTAAGCATCAAAGCTATTGTTCAATTCATTTTGCTTGTTGTTTTAAAAGGGAAATAATCACAAAACAATTCTCCGTCAAATGACTTTATTTATTATTTTCCCTAGTATCCTTAACCTTGCAGTGTGCATACTTGCTTATAATGGGACCAAACAGCTATACTTGTACTGTGTTGATATCAGCCCAAACCAAGATTACAGTGATCTCAGGTCTAATGAAATGCAGTTTTAACGGCAACAGAGTTGAACAAAAGAAAAAAAAAGAGAAGAAGGAAAAGAACAAGAATAAAAAAAACAAACAAACTCTAGAAATGTTGTAGTTTTGGCAGGATTGTCCATATCATACACAAACAACATGTTTTAAACACACTTTTAACTGTCTCACATCCTTACACTTACTTTTCAAACATTATTTTAGCCATACATAGTTTTTAATCCAGTGTCCCATGTCCATGTCACAGGCTGTTTGGCAAAAAGAGAAGAGAGCTTTTAATTTTTAAGTAGGCCTATACTTGTTGCAGCCTACAGTATAGACACTGGGACAGGTATGAGCAGCTGACATGTCAGAGGTCAACATCAGACCAGCTTCTTGGCGATGAAGAAGTCTTTGAGTCGTTTCATCTGCCAGAAACCAACCGACAGCAGAATAGAGGTCTGCACCACGGCCCACCATAGCACTTTACCGTTGGTGTCCTCGCTGATCTGACGAAACACCTCCTCTTTCTCCTGAATGAGAGGAGGGAATATAAAACATGGAGAAGAGAGGTTTTCTTTCTATATTTTTCAAATGTTACGTTTTCAGAAAGAATCCTTACATTTTGAAAGGTTAGAAGAGATGGCATGCAGTATGATTTATTTCAAACCACAGCATAGCATGGTAAATATTAAAAACATTATTTTGTGGTGGCTAACAATCAATGTTAACTAGCTTTTTAACATTCCCATATACAGATGACTTCATATCAGCAGGTACCACACTGCTCCTAATTTTTCCTCCGAGCTACCTGTTGTGCGATGTATCATATCGTGTCATATCATGGGATTGTTATATTTGCAGACAGGACAGTAAAACACTTATTTACCCTCTGGTACTCCTGCTGCCTGGTGATGTACATCATCTGATCTATGAGGTGGCGGAGGCTGTTCTCCAGAGCGTCCATGTTGTCTTTGGTCTTTTCAGTGTTGGGGTCAATCAAGTGCTCTCCCATCTGAACATCCAAATGTAGCTTCTGTACAGCACGATGGAGGAAAATTAGGGGTTATTTTAAGTCTATGATTAGTCTGCACTCAATTCACGGACTTGACTCAGTGTGCAATTTTTAATATATTTTAATACTGCAATTCTGTATGTGTTGCTGCATTTTTCCCTTAAATTAATCTTAAGTTAATTTTGTGTACATAGGTCTCACCAGCTTCTCTCCAGCAAAGACAGCAAACCTTGTGGAGTTGGTTTGGAAGCAAAGGTAGTGCTGACCAGAGGCGTGAGCTGTGAAGGTGAATTTACCAAATTTACCGTAGCGTTTGGACATCAGAACCTAGACAGCAGGAAAGACACTGTTAGGCCAACATTTCTTCAGCTATGTGTCATCAAAATTAATGGAGAAATGAAACTGAAGGATGTTTTTCATATTGGGGCCACATCAGTGGGCAAAAAGCTGAACAGGAGGTGTCAGACAATAATTTTATAATACAATAACAGATATAAAGACTTATGCAATCAAACCGTGCAGTGCTAATCTTTAGTAACACTGTTAAATGCATTTCATCCTTGTTTGGGTTTGGTTTGAATGGGGAAACCAGCCAACACATGTTTTAGTGTACCATCACACACAAGTCATGGTGATAAACCTCTCCTGTGAGTGCAGTACCTCATAGTTTGGGTCTCTGACTGTCACAGTGACGCCGAGGTGAGGGGAGTTGGTGAACGTCTTCAAATCCCAAGGCTCCAACAAGAAATATCCTGAAGGTATGACACATGAGTGCAGTCACATACGCAATCACACACAGTAGTAGTTTATTTGGTTTTTAAACAGACATACATATATATATAGTACTTAATATATACATTCCTTGACATGTTAAAACAAATGTCACCGAAGTACACAAACACACTTCTTTCTCTCTGTCTCTCATTGTAGGACTAACTGTAGGAAATATTTAGTACTTGTGAGTACAATGAGTGGGAATGCTCTTTATGTTTTCATGGAAAACAAATCAGTTTTCACGAAGTTGCTACTTAATGGGCGGTTTGGAAGTCATTAAGGGCTTTTGCACTTGCTGAAATGAGAGACATATTATCATGGAAGTACATGTAACATCTCTGTGTGATTCAACAATCACGTGGCAATTAACAATACACTTTTCAAAATCTAATTCCACATTCATGACTTCTGTTGAGATTGTAAACGACACTCGGGAGGATTATTCCCTCTCCAGGACTCACCGGTGACCAGCGTGTCTTCAGGAATCTCCTCAATGATGCATTTTTCCTCCTGCTCTCCGAGATCAAAATACATGGCTGCTGCCAACATCAGGTAACACTGGAGGAGAAAGCCAATGCCTCGCAAACCCATTTTCAGTTAACAATGAGCTATTAAATTACAATACACTTGACAGTGACCAAATGTTTGGCCTGTAGTTCCAATTGACTCTTTTTGTAGAGCTGCAAATTCTAACTCAAGATTGAGGTATTTTTCATCGACTATAGCCAAACACCCATGTCCTATAGCATGTATTTAAAGAGGGAGACAGTCTGAGTGTGAGAAACTCACAGGTGCTGCTTTGCGTGATGAGACGTTCTGGTCGTTTTGTAACTGGTTAACCTGGGAGCCAATAGCAAAGCTATTGCTAAGAATAATGATTGACTGGGGTGTGCTCAGTGTGCTCATAATACACCAACATGGAAGTAGGAGTATCACCATGACCTTTGAAACACATCCCTGGCACCTGCAATATTTTTCTATTGCCATAATACAGAAAATAGCTACCAGTTAGTATAATAATCTAAGAGCTTTGGGACATGGTAATAAACATGTTCATCTTTAATACTGCAGTAGACTTGTTTAATACTGAAGTAGACTTGTTTAATACTGCAGTAGACTTATTTCCACTGCTGGGCCAAGTGCCTGCTCTGCATTTACCACACTAAATCGAAAGTGATAGATGCTGAGCTATGCCCTAAGGGATAAATTGTTAGCTATCAACAAGATGCAAGGAGAGCATATCCAAGAAGGTCTTTATCTGCTTTGGTTGACCCTCAGGGTATTCTAGGGTGAAAATATGTAGTATGGTGGTTAATCAAATTAGACAAATGCACTTCTCATCCTACTGACTTATTTCTTGTGGATTTTTTAGTCCTTGTTAAAATGCGGTGTTCACCTTTTAACCTTTTTGAGCAGTAAGGATTACCAGTGTCAAAGTGTCTGTTACAACAGTATGAAACAGAATCCAAATCTCTTTGGAAACTGAGTGGAAATAGTAATCCAACCCATTACATACAATAGTTGCCATATGCTTACCTTAGATGAGGTCACTTATAATGTAAACCCCCACACACAGAATAAACCCTTCTCATATTTAGCATCTGCAAAAGTTGTTATTCCTCAAAGTAAGCAAAGAATCAGATTTCCGTCTCCTCCCACACTTCAGTGGTTTTACAGAAAGTGTGAATAATAAATTGATACGTTTAATATACCTGCCATTAAAATAATAGGTTCAGTTTTAAACTCCAATGGATCTATATTGTGTCTGCAAAATTCAGTCTAACTTTGTAATTTATTCACTGTGAACCACATAGTGATGCAGTATTTCCTTTTCCCATTTTGAAAACATTTTTAACAGATTTTTCCTGTGGCAAGAGTATTGATCTTGTTGTTTGTTGTAATAAACATTATTGCAGGGGGCACAGTATACATGCATTTTCACTTTTTCATGTATCTTGAGCATACCAAAACAAATTTTCCTAGAAACCTGGTTGGTATGGTAATAAAATCCCTTGTGTATACACACCATAATGTATTCTTCATCATATACTGTGCGTATCCTTAACTCTTACCTCTCTCAGACTTAGCCGATGAAACTGCTGTTAAGGAAAGCTACAAACTGGATCTGCTTCTCTCCTGTTTCTCCTGATTCTCTGTCTCAGTCATTTTCTTCTCCCATGCCATTCAAAACAGAAGGAGCTCCCTCATGCACCAGATGTTTGGTTGTTATTGCTGTTCAGTCTGTCATCTGCAATATAGTTTTTATGTTGCTTGGTGGGAAAGGAGAGGTCATAAATGATTTTATCTGTTTTACATAAAGTATTTTCGGCAATATTGTTCACTAAAGAAGCCATTTTTCAATCCGTTTCAAATTGTGTTATCTTCATCCTGCCCACAAGTCTTTTCTGAAAAAAAGAAGTCATTTATTGTGTAACTGGTGTCTGTTCTGCCTATTAAATGGGACTCCTGCTTCATACTGGGATCTGCTGCATTGGATGTCACAGCATGAAGTTCAGGCCTCGTGATCTAAATCAACATTTGGTGAACTGTTTTAAATAGTTGGTGAGCACATTCATCCTTTTTATGACCAACACTTCATCAGGGCGAATCCTAGCCAACACCGGGGCTTGAACCCAGGTCATCCAGTTAAAAGCATTTCTCTCTACACTCAATTTGATCCTGCAGCCCCAGTGTTAGTAATATTGCCTTGGGAGCCCAAATGTAAGTAAGCCCAAATGTGTGGTTGGGATTTAAAGGTCAAAAATTACACTGAGCAGAAGCACTAAAGAAGGATTTCAGTCCATATCATGGAAAACCATTATACTATTGTGATTATGTGATGTGAATGCAATAAATCTACAAATATACATAATATATTTCTTCAAAATAGACCATCCTTTCCTTGAAGAAACAGTTATCAATGAGGACACAATATCTTGGATATATTTACACTTTATTGACGGAAAACATACATTTTTTTTAACATTTTTAGAATTTTATTTTTTTTTGTTACAAAAATGTATTTTCTGTATTGAACTAATATCTCAATAACATAAATGAATACACATTATTACTTTCAGATTTGATATACTGTACACTACAGGTTAAAATCCTGTCAATAAATATATTCTTTGTCTTCAGGAAAACAACCACAATGTCTCTGTAAACATTACGTTTTGAATGCGGCATACATTAATTTCTATGTCTGACTCACTTTTCTGCTAGTACTAATTCTACTAATGGACCTATTGAGGTGTCGTGTTTTCCCCTGTGCCAAAGCTGGTATTATTTGGATTTTCTGTTCAGTATCTCTTGGAAATAGGGATTTTAGATCTTAAGTATCATTTATATGGATTTATTTCTAAATCCGCTAGATGAAAGCTGCTGGTTGTTTTAATCCACTGTGGGCAAACAAACGTCTGTGATCTTCAGAAATGTCAAACCAAACCCTATTATAATGTGAAAATGTGTTTTCAGTTAATGGCTTTTCTAAAAACAGCATTGTTCTCTCCCCAGAAAATTTTGATAATCTGCCAAAACTTGAATTGGTGTCTATTAGCTATTTTGCCAAACTACACCTCTCCAGTGCGATCAGATATATCAATGTGACTGGAGGATGAGAGTTTTTTTTTTTTTTGCAGTATGACTCTTCCAATTTAACAGTCAGACAATCAATCAGTACGTTAGTCATTTCCAGAGAAAGAGGACATGGCCAGGGAGGAAAGAGGAGAGTCCAGTTCATCATATTTATGCCTCATGTGAATACACCACAGACCTTTTACTGTTATTTCTCCGTCTTCTTCCTTTCCTCCCTTTCCTGGCTTTCCTCTCTTTCTTCTCTCTCCTCTCTTTCCTCTCTTTCTTCTCCCTCCTTTCCTGGCCTAGTCATAAACAGTTGTCCGGGAAGCACTTCCTCTCTTCCTCCAGCAGGGGGCAGGCTGCTCCGTTGTTGGCTGGGTGCATTAGGATGTAGCGTGTGCGGTGCTGCATGCCTGAGTCTCCACACTTGCCTTTGCACAAGCCCCAGGGAGACCACAGTGACACCTCGCAGTCCAGAGGAGTGTCTGCAGGGAGAGGGGGGTATTATAATCACGTTAACATTTAGGTTTGGTTTGTAATTTAGCAGAGTTATTGCTTTCTAGCTCTTGCACAGGTCTTACCTCCTTTTTCAATATACTGTATTAATTGTGTGGAAGTGGTAAATGGTTGACATTTGTGAGTGGAAATTTGAGTTTACTTTTATAGGTTTGAATGGAGGAGAGGAATTAGTCATTATAGGGAAAATCACTGCTCTTCAGCCCTTATGTTTCTTTAAAAAAAGGAATAAAATAATAAAAGGAAATTGCAAGAGATGGTGGCATGCTGTGCGTGTAGCTCTTTATGAACCCATAGCTTCTCGTTATAGATTCTTGGCAGTGGTTGTGCTGCTGGAGTTTAATTGTGACTCTGAAATTTTTTAACCTTCATTTATTGAGTGAGTTTTTGCTGACTGTGCTTGCTCTTTGTCAGCATAGCTCTGCCTCACAGTAAACGGTGCTACCACGCAGGCGATAGGGATTTAGAGCCTTGCTAAAAGGCACCTCAACTTTAATACAGGGAAAGGGAGCTGCCTTTCTCCAACACTGTGAACTTACCGAGCTACCTCAGCCAACCTTGTTGAACTTGCGTACAGCTGATATGTATCACAGACTTAGTTGTCAGTTAGAGAGTAGAAAAGCAGAAGGATGGGAGGCGGTACGGAAGCTACATGGATGGACGGTCGGATGGAGGGATGGAACAAGCAAGTCAAATCTCCCTTCATATTGTGTGTCCATTATGGACAAAAGGATGGGTAATGTGAAAAAGTGCTGCAAGAAGCAAAGCTGATCTCTCTTTTTTTACATGAGTGTTGTATTACACAGATGCAATCTAGAGCAGGTGATTGCTAAGCTGTAATGAAAGTTGTTGTTCAAGCCCTGGGGAGAAGGCATGAAAGAGATGGAGGGATTAATTGAGCAAGGGAAAGATAAACAGATGGAGGGGTAGGATGGAGCACTGGGATCAAGGCAGGAAACCCCAACAGATTCTTGGCACCTCTCTGTTGTTTGTTGATGGGTAGTCAGGGGAACAGACTTGTAGTCTGTGATGCTGAGTCAGACCTTTACAGTCATTGAACACTGAATCTGATTACCGCTCTGTCAGCTCTACTACCAGCTTGACACACTATCTGTTCCCACCCACCCCCCAGAAAAAAACTTTCCTGGTCAAGTCATCTGTTCAGTTTTTCTGTGGTGAATTGTGTTTTTATAAAAGGTTATTTTTTCCCCTGCTTGTCATATTGGAGAACATGAGTCTCACAGACAGGTTGTTTGACTTCTGCACTGTTGGCTTTATTTATAGTTAGACACTCTCTTCATCTTTATTTTTCCAAGCTGTCAACCTATTCTTCCTTGCAGTTGGGTTTCTTTTACTGTTACCACTAATCTGTACAACAGGGAGTTTTAAATTTTAACAGTCTGGGAAACAGCATTAAGTAAATCCAGATTCACCTTATGGATCCAGATCTTGTTAATACACGCGTGTCTGCATCACGACCCAAACCTTGCTGTACAAAATTTCTATGTAGTCTTCTTAAAATGCTCTTTCCCTTTCTCAGTCTCTCATCTTTAGACTTTTCCACTGGATGCCGGATGTGCCCCTGGCATTTTCTGATGCCCTCGCCTCACTCGGCTTCTCTGGTTTCTGGTTGGAAGTAATTTAGTTTGTGTGTGGCCTGTAATGGTTCCCAAATGCTTTCATTTGAGTCAGCAAAAGACTTAAGACCCAAACTCCTAGCATTGTGTGAAATCCTACATCTGTGTTTCACACAGCTTAGATATGTATATTATTCGATCAAGTGGAATGGAGAGAGGCAGTTTAGGGTAGGAATGGTGGATGCATACCCGCAGTATTTCAGCATATTGTGCTGGCTATGTATAAGTGCTTGTATTTGATTAATTTTTTAAATCTTATACCTGTAAAATATTCACATTTGAGTTTTGCTGTTGGACATTTTGGCTTGGTACTTAAAGGTACCTTGTGGAGTTATCTCGTAAACAAATAGTGTTTCTTACCAAAATGAATTGTTTGTATCCTTGATGCCAGCACACCCTGTTGAATCCATTTCCTTCCTCATAAAACATCTGCAAAGCCAATTTTTGAATGTTTAAATAATTTATGTTTTCTATCTTGTAGTCTTCTTATTCCGTGCCTTTCCTGACGCATTGCTACGCTTCTCTGAACAATACTGTCACCCACTGTTAATTAGTGGAATAGTGTGAAACCCACGGCAGGAATTTGTACAGCATCACACATTTATTCCTTGTGCCCATGCAAGATAAAAACAAACGGGGACCCACTCTTAAAACATTGCTCCATAGCGCTACCAATGGTCAAAACTCCACAGAATATTTTCAATTCTCAAGGAAAAAGGTGGAAGAAAAATTTAGTTTGAACTCTGGAACATTTTAAAGACATCACAAATTTTAATCGACTAAGTCCATGTTCTAATAGACTTTGGGTCTGTATGAAATAATGCAGCCTTCTCATTCATTTGAACGGGGCCAGTCTGGCAGTGCAGTGGGGATGCCAACGCAGTGGGCTCTGGCAAAAAAACACAGGGTTTTCCGACAAAAAAGTTGAACCTGGTACAACTTTTGCTGCAACTTGCTGACGATGCTTGTTGCATTGGCTAATCAAATACATGCAAGCGTGCATTCCTGATGGATTATTTTGTAACATGAACGCCTTCTACTGTTTATATTACTGTTTTATATTTCATCGTTGTGATGAAATCTAAAATTGTTGCCGTCGCAAAACTTCAGAGTTGTAAAATCCTGTCTGTTGGTATTATAAACTGTTGTGCAGTGTTTTGGCATCTGTTAAGCCTTTAAATGCATTAATCTGTTACTTGAACTAAACTTCCTGGATCGTACCTGAAGCAACACACCCACGCCAATGCAGCCCCCTGTGCTGTTTTAACGCAGGGCTGATTTTAATTCACACATCTGTCCATTATAATGTAGGTATAGTAATTACAACAGAATTACAGCACCATTCAGTGTTTTGTTTTACTGGTTGGGATCAGTCATTTATAAATATGATTACTGTTATCATGCGAGTGCCTTAAACTCATCGATATACCCCATTTTAGCAAGTATTTTTGCTCCTCAGACTTACTTATGAGCTTGTCCTCAATCTCGTTTCCTGTTGGCAGTTGGTTGGACTGGGTGGGCTCCACAGGCAGGCTGATGATCTGATTGGTCTTCTTTATCTTGGTCAGCATTACCTTGGCAATGGGTGGCAGGTGCTTCAGGCGGGGGTAGAAAAAGGAGTTGGCAGGGTGGCTAGGGAAGGAGGAGGTGATCTATGGAGTGGAAATGGACACGGAATAACAGTGAATATGTGGTGATTCCTTGGAGGTGAATGGAGGCATCAACCTTTATAGCGACATCTTATTTTTAATTTTATATCTTATAATTATGTCAAAGGAATGTATGATTTTTGGCAAATAAGATCTTAGTGTGTTGAGTATTTAGGGTGCTACAGTGCTGCCAATGATTTTCAGATGATAATAATAACATTTTGTGTTGTCCACTGTATACACAGTGTGCCAAAACATTGCATATCTAGGATGAAACAACACAGTAAACACAAAAGGTCAACAAAGCCTTTAAGGCATTTTCTTCTTCTTTATACAATAAAAAGTGGTATAAAACACTGGTTTTATTAAGAAACGTTAAGCTCATGTCCCTGTTCACACGATTAGGGATGTTGCACTTGGCTCAGGCTGGCCCACCTGTGTGATTTTGTCCTGTGGGATGGTCTCGAAGTTTGGAGAAGAGAAAGTGAAGCCGCTGTCAGTTCCAGCATCGTATGGGAAAAGGTCCAGCGACACATTCTCTTTCCAGTGGTTGCCATCACACAGGTCAACACTGTCCACACCCACAAACCAGTCTGGACTTGGAACGATACGCACAATAAATGACAGCTGCAGATAGAGAGGAGGAAGTAGACCATGGGGAAGGAGATGGAGCGTAGAGAGAGAGAAAAAAAGAGAGAGGGAAATGAGAAGGTGGGTCAGAGTGAGAGATGGAGATAAGGAGAGAGAAGAGGAGAAAGACATGGGTGGGAAAGAGAATGGAAAAGGGTTGTTATTTTACGTCACCATATATGATTTCTTCTTAGTGTTTGTCGGTGTAACTGTTTTACCTCATGTTGTCAGTTGGACAGTGGGTTAAAGCCACAAAGGAAGATGTGGGTTATGTACTTGATGTATGCACTCATTTAACTTTTACAACAGCAAAGGAGCTGAATAATTGGATTCCTTTGTAAGTTGCAGTAAAATGAGGACTTTATTATCCTGATTTTGGCTACAGAACATCCTCACATCCTCACTGTGAAATTAAAGTACTCCACCAATTTAATATTGCTTTCCTATAGAATTGTTGGACTCAAGATGAACAGTAAAAAAGTCATCAAAAAGTCCCATCAAAATTGATACAGCAGAATCAGAGACTTAGTCTTTTTTATTCCATGCATTGTTCTTTGTTGTTAAAACTTGGCGCCTACTTTACCCACAATGCAACTCAACAGCCGGCTGTTAGCCTCACTCAGAGATGAGGAGCGGGCTACAGAGGTTTGAAAAGCTCACTAACTCCACACCCCCAAATTTTTTTCATTTTCAACCTTGTAGTCCTCAGCCCCATGCTGACTCAAGTGACATCACTTGAGAGACATCACTTTAGGCTTTTTACAACTTTTTTCACATATGATGTGTAAAATCTGTGAAGTTCTCATTTAAATGAACTATTTGTGATATGTATGCTATATGATAATGTATTTCACTGTGCCATAATGTGTTCAATTAGAAACATCATCATAGTAGGGATTTGTAGTCCAATAACTCACCCACCTCCCTACAGGTGTGGTGTTATTTCAGTACCCGAGTATAGTTTGTGTTGGTGAGCATCTTCTGTCTTCAACTGGCCTTTTTCCATTCCTCTCTCCTCCAAGCCACACCTCCCTCCCTCCTCGCTCTATCTCATTTCTTAGACTTCTCGTTTCTTAGGTTTCCAAGACTAATATTGTGTTGGGTCAGATATGTCCCTAAATTTATGACCTACCCAGACACTCATCAGTAGGAAGTTTAACAGCCAACTCATACAGAGTTTTACATAATTTGTAGAGACATAAATTACTCTCGCTATGTTTGGGAAGGTCTTGTTAGGGTGCAGCATATGGAAATAACAGTCTGGAGCTGGTTTCATAGTAGCGTTAACCGTTTTGTTTCATCAGCCTAGTTTAAAAGGCATAATGCAGCTCTTTCTCATAATCTAATGCTTATGATCAACAAGTACCAGTAGTATGACATCTTATTACTTGGCTAGAAAGACACTTGGTTAGGTAATTTTAGTTTTTTTACAACCATTTTTATAGTTTTGGCTGTTGTTACTCACAGTTGTATGCAACGATCTCAATGGAAATAACTTACCACACTCCTGATGTAGTTTAACACAGGTATTTAAAAATACTTTAGTTGGAAGGTAAACAACACTGAATGCACCCAAAATGTCCATCATAATGGTACACTGCTCAACTACAATAAGTATGGTAGGTCAAAGTTGTACCAGTTAGGACCTCTGCAAGGTGCAACGGATGTTTACAACAGACGGTTGGGGTGATAATTCTTACAAAGACTTCCATTTTCACTTCTAAATAATCAGTTTATAATATGGTCAAACTGGAAATCTGCATGATCTATGCACTCGCTTGTAAGGCTGTGTCTATTGGCAGTAAAATGTTATTATATCTGATAAGAATGATGGATGAAACTCCATATGAACATAAGAAAAAAACTATCCTTGGTCTTAACAAGACCTATGATTGGCAATATTTTTAAGAAATTCTTTAGCCCTCTCACCTAGGCTAAGGAATGCATCGCACCACCTTGTTATATATATATTGACCCGTCTGGTACAGCCTGACCCTGACTGAAGGAAACCTGGTGCTGATTAACTTACATAGGAGTGCCTGGCGAAGACCTCAAACTCAGTGTTCATCTGGCCTGTGCCTCCCACAACAGCGGGAGCGGAGAGGATCCCATAAACGCTCTGGATGCGTTCGCCGGCCGCCTCGACTTCCTTTATGAGCGTCCAGGCCTCGCCTTTCTCCGTAAACTCCCTCACTCCGTTGCTGGCAAACTCATTGCGCTGCCAGATGTGGTAGTCAGAGCTGTGAGTCACCCCTAAGAGCAGAGAGAGAGAGAGGTAAAGGAAGTTAGTTGTTGCAACATTAATCTACAGTCATCAGAGCTGTATATAAACTGCTTTAGTCAGTTTATATATATCTGTGCAAAAGGAAAGAAACAAACATTTTTGAGAAGATTGCATCTGTATTGACACAATAACCAGTGGCCTTCAATCAGAAGAAACATTTAATAGTATCCTTTCTACTTTTAACAAATAGGAGACATTTTTGCCATTTACTTCCTGTATACTGACCAATCAGGGCATTCTTCTTCTATGGATTTCTCTGTATTTTGTTTTCTACATTAGCTTGCTGTTACTCATCCAATCAATATACTGTTCCACATCTGCTGCCAAATCTGTGACCAATGAGAATACAGGTCGACACCAGCTTGCTGTGCACTTACCAATAAGGTTTGACCACTGTGCAGGGGGACGGTAGACAGGATACTGTTTAGGGAAGGCTGCCTGGGTCCACTTGCCGGTAAACGTTAGCCTGTACTGGGCAGTTTCTGAGGCCGTGCACATGGGGACGTCAGTAGGAACAGGCATTGAATGAATGCCTTGGCCCAGTGTCAGCATCATGACGACCAGGTGGTAGAGGGCCTCAGAGATGGAGAGGATGCTCCTTGTGGTGTCCATGATAATGAGGGCTGATTTGGGGGAGGATGAAGGACCTGAAGGAGATGTCTAAAAGGGAGGACAAAGAAAGGAGAAAAGTCACTAGTAAAGTTCCTATCAAGCTGAGTCATCCAGCTGTAAATGTGTACAGGTGTAATCGCCACATACTACACAGTTTTTCATGCTTTCTGCTCTGCTGTCTTCTGCATTAGTCTGATTTGCAGTCATTTGTCTTATTTATTTTGACGTCTCTACTTGCAGTTGTCCTTTTCCTGTCAGATCTGGTACATGACGAGACTGACAAGGAGAACTGGTGAAAGGACAAAGCGTCTGGCTGCAGCATCAGTGTCTGAGTTTAACAAGTGGGGCATGTGAGTCAGAGGGAAAACGTTTCACTTAAACATTCTCCACTGTTTTTCCACTGTTTAGACTTGTACACTCAGTTAAGCAGCGCAGGATTGGCAGAAGGAATTAATTTAGATGCAAATACTGAATGTTTGGTCTTTGTTGTTGCTGTGGTTACAGCCTGGTGAGCTCTACATTCCTGCCTCAAAGATATTATTTAATAGAATAAAGCTATGCCAGCTGATTTTCCTAACTTTGGATACTTTGGATATCCCTGAGCTCCTTCAATGGCTCTTGAGTGGTGTGGGTCTTCTCTCCAAAGGCCTTCTCTTTTAACAGTATGATTAAAAACTCTTTCATGAATATGTGTGGACAGTCACTTACACATATCCCCTTAGAAGCACATCCTTGCTTCTAAGAGGATATGTACATGAACAGGATGCACATGGAGTTATATGTAGTTTTAGTATATTGTTTAATCAAATTGAGAGTGCTCAATTCAGAGTTAATAAATGTGCTATTCTTACAAAAAATATTCTAATAATCTTATCATTTTAAATTTTGATTAAAATAAAGTGGGTGCTATTGCAATTTACATATTTTCACAAAGGTAGAGCAGGATGTTTTTAACGTTTTTCTGCAGATTTTTGCATTTCACAGCAACACTAATTCTCCCTAAATATAATACATTGCATCCATTCAAAATCTGTTACATGCACACTTCCTTGTCACATGTTTGCTTACTCTATCTGAATTTGTTTTCGCTTTAATATGATTGCATACAATTCCACTGTTACAGAAATTAGCGAGTAATTATACATGCATACTTGGTAGCCTTCTATTATACAGCTGTCATTTCCATTAATTTGTGCGGACTGATGAATGCAGTCTTCCAAATCTAAGGATCTCTGTACTGCCATGTGGCGACAGGATGAAGATGTGGTGTAGAAACTACTCACTGATTTTGCTCAGGGTTCCAGATGAATGAAGGGTTGCAGCAGATGAGTGGAGAGGAGGGCTGGAGGTGAGGAGAAGGGGAGAGGAGAGTGGTTGATGTGGCTGTCGGGAAGAGTGACTGCGAGGCTTCAAGTCCTCTTTCGCCTATTTATGTCTTCCAGGAGGTTCACCCCTCTCTCTCCTCTCCCTCTTTCCCTCCTTTCTCCCTTTTTTTCCCCCTCCTTCCCCCTCTTGCTCCACTCCCCTCTTCATCACACTTCACTTTTCTTTCAATACTTTCTATCTGCTTGTCAATGACTTCCCTGCCCCCTTCATGCCCTTTGACTTTGGCTTTCCCCCCTCCCTTGTCCTCCTCCTCTCTCTCCTACTCTTTTTAAGTAGCCCATTAACTGGCTAATGTGTTCAGCAGTTCTGGATGCACAGCCAGGGGTCCTGTGCAGCTCCGTGGGCAGATTGTAATTTCACAGTGTGATACTGTAGGTCGCTATACCTACAAATATGACTAATGAGGCTAATAATGTATTTCTAGAGTTGTCTAAATGTCTCTTGGTCAAGTTTTTGAATTGCAGCTGAGCTGCTAGATCCAGTCCCAGTACTGCGTTTTAACTCATGTAGGAAGTTATATTGCCTGTGTCACAGACAATTTGCATAACTCTTTTGATGTGTTTTTCAGGGCCTCATAAAGTCAGTCGAGTTGAGGCATCATCCAACAAGATGTTGAGGAGTTATTGGCTTTAAGATACAAAAGTTGATGTGTTTGATGGCACTGGGTCAAAGTTTAGCAGAAACATTACACCCTCAAAAAAAAGTTTTTTTTGCGACAGGCTATTTCACATGTGTATAGTATTGGATTGTATATGGATTCGTACGGGACTCAATCAGTGATTTATTCCATTTACTTCAAATTGTGTATACTTAAGCATTTTCTAAACTTTTTCTTGGTTTCCTGCCTTCCTGGCAGCAGTTCACTTCATTCAATCAGTTGTCACATTGTAATGCAGTTAGGGCTGTAACTAATGACCATCTATTTTCCTTATCGATAGTTTGTTTTGTCCGACCAACAGTCCAAAACCTGAAGATTTTTAATTCACAATGATGAGAAAAGTAGCAAAAAACTCACGTTGGAGAAGCTGGAGCAAACAAATCTAGTTTCTGATACATTTTCTGTTGATTGATTACTCGACTAATCTTTCCACATCTAAATGCAGTTGCTGGAACAGATCTCTTTGGTGTTGATGCAGTGGGCACTCCCAGCATTTGAGATTTGACAGTTGGTTCCCAAAAAGAGTTGTGCTTATGAACTACAAAGTGACAGATATTTACCACCAATGGCAATAGCAAAATGTAATTAATGGTAGTAGCATCATAATGTCTCATTTAGTGGAGGTTGAACACCTCTCTCTTTTGCAGCCCAATCTTGTGATTAACGTTGAGGCAGCTGTATTTTTACAAAATCTCTTTGCTTTGTACAGCTGTAACCACAACAAAATATCAGAACCTCATTTTTATATTCAAAGTGCTACCATGGTGATGCACTAAGTAATGCATTCAATTATCATCACATAATCAACAGATTATCATCTTCTGAGCTGTAATTTCTAGCAGTCTTCACACATTTTCTACAAATAAACACAAGAAATACTGTAAACTAACTCACAGAAACAAACATGAAGTGTTTGTGGTCACATTTGCAGTAGAAAATTTTGGTTTGGACTGAACAGACGATGCAGTGTCCGTCAGAGTGTTTTACAGAGTGTGATGTGTGACTACCACACCTACAGGCAGCCATGATAACAGCTGCTGTTTTCTTCTGGATCCTGTGTTGTGTGTCTTTAGTCTCTCTGCCAGGTTATAGAGGGTGTGTGTGTGTGTGTGTGTGTGTGTCGAGGTTGGGGTTGTGGTGCTTGACTTACTGAACCTGGAGGTGGCAGACAACACTCCACACGTTCACTTGCAAACACACAAATATGCCAGCATGCTGAATCAGCCCACATCTAATGACTTCCATATGGTCACGTTTCTTACAAACACAAACTAACACGCCTACACACACACACACACACACACACACACACACACACAGACCGGTTGCCCTCACTCAACCTCTCTCAATTTCCAGGATTTATTGTTTGGACTTTAGAGCCCAGTCTGCTTTCAGTCAGTGGCATTTGAAAAGGGGAAAGTTAACTCATCACCACCATCATAACTCTTGCACACTGAACAGTGCTGTACTGTATTCGGTTTTAGCAAAATGAGAGAAGGAAGAAGCATGAGCAACGTGGCTGAAGTGGGTGGTTTTTCAGTTTTGGACCCTGGGACTGGATGAGATTACTACTAGATTCACAGATACCAAATGTACATGGTGTGCACCTTAGCACATTGCATCATCACTTCATTCCAACATGCATATGTATTATATTACCACACCTTAAAAGGCAGCAGGGTGCCATATTCACTGGAAAGACCATCCTTTATATTCCTGTGTCTGCAGACATCCACACTGCTGTCCAGGATCAAGCCCCTGAATCCCAACCAGCTCCTGGTCTGTGGCTCTGTTGCAGACCTCCGACCCTTGACCTACCCAGAGAGCTGAATTGCCCCACAGGGATCAATAAAGTATCAAGTTATTATAAATAGTAATAGTAGTCTCCACTCAAGGTCCAATTACACACTTCTTCTGGAGCTTTCAACTAGATGAAGTTTGCTCAGTTGTCATGGAAATTTAAATGTTTGAACTTTCCTTTATTCTCTGCACTTCTAGGACCTTTCTGCCATTTCAGCTTAAAAGTTGATCAGAGTTCATTCATGGCACTGAAAACAGCAAATGACAAAACAAGGTCCACTTACTCATGCTTTTTACTGTATCACACAGACTTCATCTCTATGTTCATTGCAAGTCCATATTTATTTTATCCCACTTTCCCTCACAGTACGTGCGTTTCACCTGTTTTTATGCACATTTTCAATTTAAGCATAAAAACAGCTGGATGGAAATGCCAAAAATTAAGAATTATTTTAGTTAAATTAAGAATACCTTGCTGCCTGAATGTAAGTGAATGTTGAATTTATATACTGAAGTCATAGTTTTCTGCCTTGTCCCCTGTTATTGTTTGGGAATTCTTGTTGATCCAGAGACAGTGCTGTGGCAATGGACAACCCTCACAGGTGAATGTTGGCCTATTTTTCCTTTATGTTTCCAGCATGTGACTAGAAAAGTGATTGCAGATCTTGAGTTAAAAACACGCTGGCACCACTCTGAGATTATAGTGTGTTTGTGTAGGAAAACGACCAGTCGTATGTTGTTTGAAGGGAAGCTGTAAAAACCTAGGGAGAGAGAGAGTTTAGAATATAGGTCAGGAAACACCACGAGGGCCTGGGGCCAAAGAGGCAAGTCTGGCACGTGTGCTGCAACTGTGCTGGGAGTTGAGGATGTGGGTACATATTGTGGTGGGAAGGTGGGAGTACTGTCAGCATCCTATATATTTCAGTGGTAATTACAACAATATGTGAGTAGAATAAATCTCTAAAGTAAGAGGCAAATATACTCTAGAGCTTATACATCTCTACATCTGGCTGTCAAACTTGCTTCCTAGGGATACATAAAGGTTTTATGTCTTTGATGCATTAAGAAGTTAGACACTATCATCATCACATTATGGAAATTTGGTTACCAAAGGACAAAACTGACTTAACTAGTACAACTGTAACCAATTTCTTACACATACTTTATGACGTGACATTTCTGAATGTTCTTGTTGGTCCGTTCACATTTAATATAAAAGATAAATGTAAGATTTACAAAACATCTGTTGTACAGTAACACATGCCATCATCATCAACCATCAAAAGATTTTTTTCATCAAATAAAAAACGGGTGTAAATTTGCATGTACGGTATAGTATAGTTGAGACCCATAGTAACAGCACAAGGTTACTGATGCGTCTACAAAACAAGATATAGTCATTTTTTGCAATTTTTGTCAGTGGAACATTTTGAATTCTTGCCAGGGCAGAAAGGAATAAGAAGCAACAGTCACAGTGAGATGCAGGCAACAGGCTCTTACTACAGTTTGTGAGAACCAGCAGACCTCCAGCTCATCATCAGGGTAAACAACACGTTTTGTCACGCTGTTTGTTGTGTACAAAACTACTCACGCTGTGCACTTGCCTGCGATCGTTGCTGCTAATAGCATGATGGAAAAAGGCCAATTATTGACTTTAACAACATCACACGCTGTCGATACATGTGTCCTTTCCAACAGAACTCTCTGGGAACTGTGCTGTTAAAACTCACTTGCTGTTACCACCAGTAACCACCGGTGTTGCCATATAAATGAGAGCTGAAATCTTACTATAACTTCAACTGAATTATATTCCTGCTTACTGCTTCCTTTAGCAATGTTTGTGATGTAAACAAATCTGTGAGTTTGGGAGCAGCTTCCAGTCCTGTGTTTTCAATTTTGGCAATGGGTTTTCTTTATCAGTTATTACTATATTTAAACAAAGATCTAATCAGTGTTAAATGGCTGATTGGGTGGAAAATTGTAACGTAAGTGTTAAGTGAGTAACCTGCAATTCCTAATTGTGAGACTGTTAAGGCACTTGAAGGTTCAGAGCCAAGTGTCTGAATTGGACAATGAAAGTCTGTGCACAGCCATCTATTTGCAAGATTTGGGAAGAAAGGAAACAACACATTAGCTGCACTAGAGTCGACATAGACACATCTATCTAATATGATTTGGTTATGAGAAACTTCCAACACAACACAGGAACAACTGGACATAAATTTATGATGCAACTGCACTAATTTTGGTGTTGTAGAGTGCTGCTCATGGTGTTTCTTTCATGCTCATCACTTGAATCAGCCAGGACAATACTTGCCCTTGGCTGCACCCTCTAGCCTCTCCGGTGTTTCGTATCAGCAAAGGTTGTGAAACAGATTCAGTCCTTTTTATATGCAGGCACAAACTTTCATTGCTAAGAAATATTATCCAAAACTGGTTTACAAGCTGGAATCTGGCTTTGTTGCCAAGTAACATCATTGAACTCTCTAGCAGAAAGTAGGAAGTAAAGTTGAGCGCATTGATTTCAGTGACAGGGTGAATGTCAAGATGCTGAAGGCCGCCGAGGGGCCACCATATGTCAACCCAATGGGCCAGAAAGCCTGTAAACAAAACAACAGAGTTTGTTGATGTTAGGGTAATGGCCAGCGTTGCTATGGTGACCGAATGTGAGGTCATTGTTTTGACTCTCTGGCTTCGTTTAAGAGAGGTTTAGCACTGACCACAGTGAATCTGGAAATACTGATAAACAGACATGCACACGTGGACACAAAAAGAGGTTTAGTCATGTGTATTAAGACACACACACACATATGCATGCAGTGATTCACATCAAAGCTCACACACAAATAAATAAAACAAAAGACACATCAGTCACATGCCATTCATTATGAATCAGTCACTCTTTCCCTGTTTCTCTTCCTTTCCCTCATACACAAAAAGACACACACATAAACACACACATGGTCTTAATTAACAGACACACACATAAACACACACACGCTCTTACTTCTCACCGACACCTGGTCTTAACATTCAACCCTTTTCACACTGTTCTCTCCCCTAACCTCCACTCAGTGTAACCCTGGGGCCTTGTTAGAGCAATAATCACCCCTGATTTCCGGGCATAATTTCCTCCGCTGTGTGGGAGCAGTCTGTGTGCATGTACATTCATTTGCACACTTCTGGATGAACTGTGTGTGTATTTGTGTGTGTGCATGTGTGTCCCCTCTAATGGAAGCTGCAGGCCGATGATATTGTATATCCACACAGCACATGGCTCACTCTGGTTTGGCTGAAGCTTTACTTGTGTTTATCCTAGGATAACGTTTCTGTGCTGTTGTGCTTCTTTGTTCAATGTTGAATGAATATTTTGTCCTTTATCTGTAAAGATACTGCTGGTTTCACCCACATAGGCTTTAATATTGGCTTCTTTTAATGTTGACTGTACAGGAATTCAATCACATAAACTGTCTGACCTGCCGCGACCCTGTGATGATATGTTATCTGGGTCCTACTGTTTGATTCCACAGAAACAGACTGCTGGTATTGTAACTGACTTTGTTGAATGTTTGTGCCATCAATCATCAAAACCCACCACAGTCAGACCAGCCAATATTAGATGTCGAGACCAAAACGATTTATATCTTGACAATTATGGATGAACAGCTCAGGTCCAGGGTATTAAGTAACTGCAGAGTATTAAAACAACGCATATAAATTCAACTTTACAAAATCCCAGCTGCTGAGTCTGCTGTTCTCGCTCTCTCTCATTCGTTCTTGTGTCTTTCATGGCAATTTGCTGAGCAGTTGGAACCTGGATTGCATTGTTCAGTTCTAGTAGAAAGGCTTTAAGAGCTGCACAAAGCAGATTTGCACATGGGCAACTCCAAATGACAGTGTGGGGTCATGTTGAGGGGAGAGGCAAAAGATCTAATGGTGGTGAGTGAGGCATCACTGTCGTTTAGCTGTGAGTGGCGATAACCATTGCCAGATTACACTTTGGGAAAATAGGCTACTGGAGCAGAAAGACTAATTGTTAGCCCATTTTTCGTTATGTTTGAAGACTTTTTGGTAGGTTGTTCGTTGTGTTCTGTGTGGGTCAGGAACTGTTGCTAATGTGGTCCTGTGAAGCCCTTTGAGACATTATACTGTGAATTTGGGCAATGCAAATGAATTAAAGTTTATGTACAGCAAGGATTTTCAAAGTCTGACACTGGCCCCCACGTGAGATACAATTGAGACTGCAATGTATAATGTTGCCATGCATTCAGTAAGTTAGGCTGTGGGCTACAGTTTGAGCCATGTTTTATATATTATTATATATTTGTTTACATTTTGGCAAATTGGCACCATTAAAAGTATGCCAAATTAAAATGTTTAGCAGTTTCTGCTTGCAATGTACCCATGGATGTACAGACTATTATCACTGTATTACTTTATACTGAAAAAAAACTTAAAAATGTGATGATTCTCAGGCAAGTTCTGGTCTTTTTCCTATGATTTTTAAGCTGATTTAGGTTTATTCATGATGGACATTGGAGATTTTGATATCCTCTGAACGTGTAAATCACACTCAATCTAAAAATGTTTATATCATGTCTTTTTGTTCAGATTTCTCCTCTGCTGCTGCAACTGCTGACTGTGTTGCTAAACGGGTCAAACTACATTAACTAACTTCCCGTTGTTTTCAGAACACCAGCATGCACCTGTCCCTTTCACCTCGCACAGTATCTTTGCCTCACGTCTCTCCCTCTGCACCCCCCCTTCAACTCTCCCTCACAGTTTGAAAACCTCTGATCTACAGATCTACGTTAGTGGGATAGGACACTGTTGTCTGCTGTTGTCTGACTTCTTTAGGATCAGTGTACTTTTTCGTAAATTTTTTTTCTGCTGCAGCTTTCAAAAATAGGTCACAGTACTTTTACTGATGGGCCCATTTAAGAAGGAGCTCATTTGGTTTTAATGAGGCTTGGTCACAGGTTAAGAGGCAACATTTACTTTAAGTCTGGGTATTCAAGTGACATGATCCTTAGTACAGGAGGTCATCTTATTTTAAAAGGCTGGTTTCCTGTGGGTGAGGCTGGATCACTTAGTGGGAGATTTCTCTGTATCTCCAGCACCTTCATGGCAATTTTATCTGCCTTTCAACCTCTTCTCATTAGTGAATTCTCATTAGTGTGGTTGAAAGGATTGTCATGTGCTGTAACTTACAGAAAACAGGTATTTGCTCTAACAAAAAGACTAAACTAGAGACTCACAGAAGGCTAAGAAAACAGCAAGTACTGACATTTAAATGGCTAGAATCAGTTCATTTTAAGTAAACTTTTTGTCTATCAATCAATCGATAATTCAACTAATCGTTTAGCTCTACGCTGACCTTCTACTTATGCATTGATTATTACCTGTGGAAAAGGGCATCACCTAAATATATAAAACCGTAGCCAGTTTAACTTCAAAGGGAAGGCAAGACCAAATTATTGTGTACAGGATGTTTTTCGATAAAAATGCTTTTTCCCTTTTCTTTCCCTGTGCTAATAAGTGAAGGGGCCTGTCATTACTATCCTGTATTTATGTTTTTTTATTACTTTTAATTCTGTTTTTATGCCCAGTATAGAATTGGGTCTTAACCTTGCCGGTTACTTAAAAATGTTTTGAATATGGAGTGTTGTTTTTTATTGCTGTTACTGCGGTTTTATGTCTTCACATTCTTCTGTCTTTATTTCTCTTTCTCTGTCTTACTATATTTCAATATTTTACCCCCTGCTGTCTCTGTGTCTCTCTCTCATCCATTGTAGACAGCTCCACCTACCTCCTTCACAGCCCCTCACTCTCTTTTGCCCTTTTTCTTCATCTGTCTCTCTCTCTGACCCACTAAAGCGAGATCCCATCATGTTTTTCCCATCATGCTCTCCTCCCACCCTGCGGTGAGGCGGTGAACCCCCGGCCGGAGGTATAAAGGACATGATTTACAGGGCCCCTTCGCAAACAGAAAAAGGGAAAAAGAAAGAAAAAAACATTAAATGAGAGATCAGTTTCCCAGCACAGTAGTCTTGTGCTTCAGTGCAGGTTTCACTCTTCAAAGTTTTGAATTGAAATATGGTGCTCCCACCACAACACGGTGTGGTCCAATTTTGTCAGGTTGCAAAAGTGCCAAAATTTCCACAGGAGAAGAAAACTGTGATAAAGCCGGTTTCAGTTTTCTCCATGTGTGTTCTGTTGACATGTCTGGATGGAGCGACAGGGAGATCCAAATGAGGGAGGAAGTGGCAGCAACATTAAGGCCCAAGGCTGCGGTATTGACACACTGTAATGTTTTAAAAGAAAGCATGGGATGTAAAGTCCCACTTAAATGAAGTCTGGCTTTTTCATCTTGTTTGCCAGTTGTTCATTCAGTTTGAAGCTCAAACATGCAACCTTCTGCATGTTGCTGCAGTGAGAGGTGACTGAAGTGATGTTTGATCTACAGAAAGATGGCGGTGTTGTAGAAAGCTGTTTCCAAGAATGCTTAGAAAAGCATGATGCTGCTGGGCTGTTGTTGAATCTGAGGAAAGAAAATACAAAAAAAATTGGATTGCATCACTACCAGTGCATTAATTCTTGTTTGAACAGACGTTATTGGGACTGTCAGCATAAACAAGTGTGATAAGCATATCAACATTTCTCAGAAGCAAGAATAACTGGACTGGATTTCTGATAGTCTGCCACACAGATGGACATTTTGACTGAAAAACATTGCACAATGGCTGTTCCAATCAAAAATATTTGAAATTAGCAAGACACCAGAAAATGTTTTGATTTCTTGTTACTCTAAAATAGCACTTTTTTATTTTTTCTGAGAAAGGTTGCAAGCATGTCTGCATCATTTTCAGAAACAACCTGCTTGATACTTCCACAAATTTACACCTGGGAGCTTTCCCGCATAAACACAGACTTCTGCTATTGACTAAGGCCAACAGAGCCAAGTTGATCATACAAAACCTCTAATTGCTAATATGAAACCACAAATGTTTTTTTTAAGTAGTACTAAAGTTAACACGGGTTTGACTAAGGCTATCACTGATTCTATAGTCCTATAAACCCAGTAGCCTGGAAGTCAGAACTACAGGCTTGTGGCTGGAAAGTCACTAATTTACATCTTGGACGGAGTTAAGAAGAACAATGAACACATGTTTCCACTAAGCAATCGAGGCATTTTGGTCCCAACTGGCCTGGTGGAGCAGGTCCATAGTCAATAGGAGAAGACTGTTGACACTGGAAAGCTCCCGGGTGTAATTTCTTGAAGTATGAAGCAGGTTGTTTCTGAACATTTAGACCTTCCCCAGATTTTACTCTTGTATAACTGGCTAATTGTAAAATTGTGAAAAATGATGTTGTATCAGGACTAGAGTGAGAATCTAACCTCTGAATTTATTGAGTTTGGATATTTTGCCTCCTGCCACAAAACGGTGGCTGCACTTCGTAAAAGCTTTTTACAAATGTTCCATATCAAATTTACACCATCAAAACTGAACATCTGTCCTGCTGGGGCAGCAGCTGAAGTGGTGACTGTTAAACTCAACACACTCTTCCTCGCATTAGGTGACTGATTCTGAGTAGGGAACAGAAATAAGAAGTATTTGCATGTCTGGCTTTCCTCATGAAAATCTTACAAACATCCTTTTCTTTGTCATTTTGGTACAAATCTGAAATGCTGTGAATTGCGGTTGTATTATTTTAACAAACAAGCCAATTGCGCTTCCAATACTTTTCTTCTTTAGGAGGAGCAGTTGCTGTATGTGACTACGATGAAAATGGCACTATTGCTATTTTCAAATACTACAGTATACCTTGAAGATAACATTAGATGCATTTTGATGTAAACAAAACAGCAAGACTACATTTTTTTATTGCCAACATTTCAAGCTGTTAGTTTAAAGTGTAGTCACTGAGCTCAGACTCTCAGCCGAAGCCCTTACCATTTCAAGCATGGTGTTGGTGTTGTAAATACAGACTCATGTGTAATTCACATGTTTTTGTTCGAGAATCAAACATGCAACCTGTTGGGTAGAAGTTGGTCTATCTGCCGGGCATGTCACCATGCGGCAACATAATCAGAAACACATTGAATCCAGGTCTACATCTCACCTCTCCTTGAAAACAGCACACACTCCTCTCCTCCTGAACCAAAACACTGTCAGACAGTGACAGGCTAGGCCCATAAATTTCCCCGCTGGATACACACCAGTACATCTGTGTTTCAGCGTCAAAACAAACCCCAAACACCCATAAATAATGGTTATTACACTTGCGTAACCACAACTAAGTGTAAAGCTACCGTAGGCCCAAAATGTGTTTTAAAAATTGTAAATACAAAATGAACAAAATGAAATCAAGTAGAAAACTTAAAAAACTATAAAATGATCTAATGAGACATCTAATGAGAGAATGTGCTCCTCTGAAGATATGCAGCGCAATACTGAGAGTTTAGTTGTGTTTCTTTCCATGTTCACGGTCAGTTTTGATGTTTAAGATTTTGATGTATAGAAGGCAACGTGACATTCTGTAATAAGTTCAGTTAATCTGTCCTGTATGGATGCAGACATGGACATAATGATTCAAATGCTATGCGATAACGTTCAGTCACACAGAATTCCTGGCTTGATTTTTTTGTATATTTGCTTACCTGAATTTGAAGTTTAGATTGTCATTTATTTTTAAGAGCACCACGACTGTTTAGTTCTTACACTATTTATATTATAATAACAAGACTAAGAGTCTACAGCCATGATAGCAGCTGTGTAAGGCTGTACTACAGTAATGTCAGCATGCAGCAGGGGTTTGGTCATAAACCAAAATATTGGACAAATAATGGTTTTGACCTGATAAAGGTTCTATATGGAAAGTTAAGGGATGAAGACACCAAAGTTATAACAATTCATCCTGACGGGAAAATGAATGTGTTTCATAGCAGTCTATTCAATAGCTGTTGAGACATTTCACTCAAGCCCAGGAATGCCTCATGGTGCGCTAGACGAAAAGTCAGGGGATCATCAAAGTCAGTAGGGTACATCATCTGTGTACCATGAATGTCATCCATCCAATAGTTGTTGAGATATTTCAGTCCGGACTGACCAACAGACCAACGTTGCCACCCATAAAAAAATATTATACAATAATATTGATGACATACATAGTGTTTTCTAAATACAAAGCTTTGACAAAAAAAGTCCCCCACATTATCACACCCCATCTTTTCCAAAATGTTACCCGACACTTTACCCATTTGGTTATTTTCTATTTATAAGCTCTATTCAGTTATCAAATATTATAACACTTATCCTCCCCCTCCCAATCTTGCAGAGTGTTAAAGTTCATTTACTGGCAACAACAAAACAGAACTGGTAGAGTAAAAGGCAGTTTACTAAGTTTACAGGTTAAATAAACAGGCTTTCAGTTTGCACTGGACAGACCAAACAAATCCCAAACTCAGAACAAGTTACAAATCTGCCATTTTAGTAGTTTCTGTGTTTTTTTCTCATCAATTCTGATTATGTAATCGAAGGATTACAGTTGGAGCAAACTGATGCTTCTTCTGAACATGATGTGGTAAAACAATCAGGGTTTGCTTGTACTGTACACAGAGGCCTTGACAGGAGTTTGCCTTTACATGATGATTAAATGCTGGTTTGAGGATTGAGGCTAATTATGAACATCAAGGTCTGAGCAAAACTATAAAGCAGAAGTTTGTGGCGCTAAACAGCAAAGCTAAGGAAGGAATTTGTAAGTGGTGGTCACCTCATTTCCGTCCTTGAAATCCTTCATTTTATGTATCCTGCTAACATGTAAAATCTTTGCTTTGACATCAGCAGTTAAAACTGGGTTAAACTCCGCATCAACGATGAAGGAGATTTAAAATATAAACATCTGTGATAATTATGCATGGACAGTCTCCAAAACAGTGCAGCTCACTAACAGGAAGTTAATATTTTGAGCACTGCCATAGTGGAGCTGCAGTATCAGACTGCTTATGTTCGGACTCATCAATTTTTTTTAGATGAAGATGAAATAAAAATTATATTTGTGTATTTTGAAGAACAAGACCTTTAACAAATAGTCAGAGATGCGCTATGAACATTTAATATTTCCCAACATTAGAAAATAAATGGAAATACTGAGGATACCCACAACTGAAAAACAGGCCAATGTACGGTCCTCTGTACTTTGACTTGTGATTGTTGGAAGAGAAATCAGTTGGACAGAAGTCTGTCCAGCTGTCAGGCTTCGATACAGATGAGTTACTAATAGTTTGGAAATGAAGAGACAGGGGAGGATATTAAATTATCACTGCAGTCAAAAGAAAACCTCGAATCTCTGAAGACGTATACCTTTCACCCCGCAAAAAACATCCATCTTAAACTCTGGTCTTCCTGGTGAAAATGGGTGAGATAATTTCACTTGTTCCCAGTGCAGTTTTCAGAATTTTCTTTAAAAAGTGATGACATTGTGAAACAGGGATAATATCGCTCCAGAGGTATCAAGATAACATCACTTGAAAATTGCTTAAACAAGCCGGTTTGCTTGAGTAAAAATGACCTCACCCCTCTGGCAGATTTTGACTCCCTTACTTTTGGAGAAATAAGATTTTGAGACTCAACACTATGCTGAATGACTTGTCAAGATGGATCGTTTTTGCAGCACAGGAGAAAGTGAAAACAGATTCTCATTTTCCAGGTGACGCCAACAGATTTTTTCTACAATAGGCTTTTTACAATAGGCTTTGAATGGTTTCCACAGACATAAAGGTCATATCACTCTCTCAGCATGTTGGAGGATGATGTCAGCTTTAAAGTCAAGGTGAAAATGAAGCAAAAGTGAAAATGCAAGATTTCCACACAAGTGTGTTGCATAACGACACAGTGATGCTTTGTCCTAAATCCCCTGGTGGCGTATGAAACTCTGGCCAGTTAGTTCTGCAAATCAAAGCCTGATTGACGGGCTGTTGAAGTAACTGGGATACACACACATATACACACTGAGATGACATTGGGCAAAGTACCATGCATACAAAACAGTGGATATCACACACTTTTCATGCACTCACAGTGACACGACTGCACTTATGAATAAAGAACAGGATGTCTAAAAATGCAAGAACACATACAGAAACCTTCAGTGAAGATGTGGTTTGATATTAGACCAGATGGCTGCGCAAAGAAGAATTTATAGACTTTCTGTTTTTGTTATTATGTGGAGGGAGAATTGCACTGCAGAAGAAGTTCAGACACATTCACACACACTCATAAAGTCTCGTAAAAATACAGACATTTCTTCATGGCAATATTGCAGGACAAGACACAGGAGACTTTAATACATACAACACATACATGCACACACCAGAAGTATACTGACACACTAGAAGCTGTCACACACACTCACACACACGCTTTCAGTAAGCCAGCCAGGAAGATCATCTTGTGTTTCTGGTGACCCTCTCTGTTCAGGGATTTACTGTCCCTCTCCGAGGAACCGTTAATACTGCTCCTCTGCCCAGAAATCCTGCGATTCTTAAGAACACAGCCACCCACCAAATGCAGAAAAAACTATCAGGAGCACCTGCTGTTTCCATGAAACCGGCTGACCAGGTGAATCCAGGTGAAACCTCTGATTCCTCTCTCAGCTCTCCCAGTAAATTGCCTTCTGCCATATAGGATTTGGACAGGTTGAAGGAGGATTTTTGAGCCTTGAGACAATTCATACACATGCATGGACTGTGTCAAAGCAGGTGCAATTCAATATCACAGTCACCAAAACCACCAGGTGCAATGAATATAAGGGGATTTATATTGGTGACATTTCTCGAGACTTCAGTAGTACCTCAGGAGGTAACGTGGGGCAGTGTAAGACGTTTGAGACACAGTAGACCATACTTGCCACCATAATTTAGTGTGTTACATTTAGCATTAAACTAACAGCATGGCATCCCTGTGGCTAAATTGTAGACTGTATTTATAGTGTCTGTGGCATCACCTATAAGCTTCTGAAGGAATCCTTTAAAGCCTCGACCATAATTGTTTGGAAAATTAAAAATCAAAGTTTGGGCAACGGGGTGGCGCCTGGGCGGGGCAAAGAAGCAGCAAATGCAGTGTTTGAGTGTGATACGCTGACACTCGTGAACAAAATATGTCCATGAATGATCTTAAGATGCATATGAAAGTATTTTATTGTTTTTGAGATGTCATATACTGTAGTTGCTGTGTGTGTGTGTGGAAGTATTGTTCTATAGATAGTTTTGAAGTCTTGGTTATTGGATGGATTGTCATCAAATTTGGTCCACACATTAATGTCCCCTTGGGATGAATTGTAATAACTTTGGTGATCCCTGACTCTTCTAGTGTCATCATCAGGTCATAATTTAAATGTGTCCATTACTTTGGTTTATGGCCAAATACCTGGAAAAACGAATGACATTCCCATCAGCCTCAGCTGTACTTTAATGCTAATTAGCTAGTCAGTATGCCAGCACGCAAAACTAAACTAGTGAACATGGTAAACATTATACATGCTAAACATCATTATGTTAACATTGTCACTGTGACCATGATGCCATCATGCTGGTGTTAGCATTTAGCTCAAAGCACCGCTGTGCCTCACTGTACAACCTCATGGAGCCCCTGGTTATAGACTCTTACTGTATATCAAAAAGAGCATGCAGCCTAATACAAAAATGTCCCTTGTTCATGTAATGGTAAATGATGATTTTAAATAATTTAGCTTAAATAGTCTTTTAAACGGGATGTGTGACAGTGCATTATGCATGCCACTAGGAATGTATTACTCTGTACTTCAGTTCAGACGGTCCCAAAAAGACCCCAAATGACTCAATTAAAAGATCAAAGGGGGCAAAAAAGCCCACTGATAAACCTTAACTCTTTATTGGTTCATTGTATTACAGGTTATCAATTTGTAGTACTGTGTGTCAGTGTAGATTAACAGGAGCAATGTGAACAATGCAATAAGACACATGTAGGCCAGAGTGTGTTCAGGTGTCAAAGGTTTGATCACAGATTTGAGCACATGACCTTTTAGCAAAAAGTTTCCTCTCTTAACTCCAGAATGCCCCATTGGACAATTGAGGTAAATGTACTTTCTCATTTTAGTGGGTGCAGTATTGCCAGAGTTGGTTCTGGCCAATTTCTTTTGTAACCTTTTTATGTATTACTGAGACGTCGTTGTGCCAAAAAAGCATTAGCCTTGATTCATGGTGACATTTGATTCATGTTGACGTTTGAAGAAAGTTCAAGGGAAAAACTGTGAGTTCAATACTGTATAGCCTTTATCAGCACTAAGCAGCACACTGAATGTGTGAATGTGAATGTGCACACTTCTGACACTTTTAGTTGCTTTAATAAGAGATCAAATGTCTCTTTTCCCAAATAGAATACTTAATGTAAGCTTTTGGTATATTTTAGGGCCACTTTGGCCAACAAATAAAATAAATGTAGTTTTCTTTCCCATCATTGTCTTCCTATATGCTTCTATATCCCAGGTATTTGTTTTCTTCTTTCTAACTCTTGCCTTCCTCCAAGCCTTGTATATTACGTTTTGAGACAATTATTTTGAGTACATAGTGTGGATTTGTATTGTATTTATGACACTGTACGTACACTGGAATGTGTTCCTTTCCTCCTGTATCTGTGAAGGATTACAGTGAGATAAGAGTTATTATTTTTTAATGAGATTACTGTAACACCATAATCCGTTTCTTCCGACCCCTGGTTTCCTGTGACGTCTTGACAGCGTAATAAGGTCCACACTTTGTTTTCATAGGTGTGAGCAGTTACGGCACAATATTCTGTGTAAATGGCCTTGCCAGCCGTTGTCTCTCAGGTTTCTCTTTTACTGAAGTAATGATGACAGATGTGAGAACTGCTAACCAGAAATCTGACAGCTGAGAGGACGACTCCTCTGTTTCTGTACCTGTCTGCGTCTTTCTCTCTTTGTCTGCCTGAGACATGCTGGGAGGTTAATGAAGGCAGAAATGAAAGATACTGTAGCACCACACATGACGATGATCTTTAAACTGCAGCTGTTTTTTCGGTGTATACGCACTGACTGTATGTTTGCTAAGATAAACATTTTTCTGAAGGATGCAGTTTTGATCTGACATATCTGTCAATATATTTGCAGACCTCCTATAGAAATATCCTCAGTGCATGTTAGTGTGTGTGTGTATCTGTGTGTAGCAGCATTTACAAACACTCATTTGAATCTTCCCCCCTGGAGCGTTCATTATCTGTTTGATAGGACGCCAAATTAATCACTCCTGTCTCTCCTTTCAAAGTACCTAATTACCTGCACATGACTAAATGCTGTAAATAACCTTTTCAAGGACAGTTGTGCTCCTCAACGTTTAACATCAGCTGAAACGTTTTTAATTTTACAGTTATGGCGACAAAGAAATTACTAAAACTAAGTCTCATGACACACATGCACATAATAACACATTTACATGTTCGTATTCGAGTGATTTGCATCATTCTCTATTCATAAACCATATCTTCACCTGCAATTTGACAATAGATGCCCAGTTCTTACTCTAAACATTACCGCTGACTGTAAAAGAAAAACATCTACATCTACATCCTTTCAAATAAATTGTGCTTCACATAGAAGAAGAAAGAAAATAAATGCTACAAGCCCAGAGTTTATCTTGATAAAGGACTATTTCCTCAGCTCCCAGGCTTTCTCCAAGTAACTGGCTAAGTAAACTCAGTTAAGTTAGTGTACAGATGGTGCGACTGCAAGAGGTTGTAAAGTTACAACATTACAAAAAGAGGTAAAACATAGCAGTTAGTGTTGACTTAACACTCGCAATCAAATTTACATTCTGCTGGTGCAATAAGCTGCAGCTCCCCAACTCATTTTGTGACCCTGCAAAGGAATAAGCAGGTCAAAACAATCAACACTATAATTTGAAATTGTATTGACCCTGCATGCCTTAAGGCACCAACTTAGATAATCCCATTGCAGTTGCAGGATAAATGCATAATCCCGGATCTCTACAATTACTGACATGCTACCATTTATCCTGGCTGCAGGACTGTCAGTCTGTTTTGGATATCCTTGTGTGTAGAGTATGTAAGATCATCTGCGTTGGCCTTAACACTGTAAGTCAAGTGAAGGAGTCGTCTCCCAAAAAGCTTCCTGGATCAGCGTTCGGAACACAGGCTGTTATTAATCTATGATGGAATGAAGCACTGCCATGTGATCTGAATTTATTCTCCACTTATTCCTAGAAAAATGCCACTCTTGATTTGTTCAAACACAATACCGGACGCTTCTGCAGATGGATAAATGTTTCTTGGAAATATCCCGATTGGGATTAAGTTGAACAAGGCTGGTTTGTTTTTTACTTTTGAAAGACAAAGCAAGTCTTTAAAGGTAGGCTCTTGTTTTGAGGCATGGGTTAAGTTGCAAGTATGTAAAACGAGCATCCAAACTACAACAAAAATGTAGATGTGTTTTCGACCAGATTTTTATACAACCATTCAGTTACATATTTCAATACTACATCTGTGCTCAAAGCAACTATGTGTAGAATTTGTATATGATTTTAACATCTTTCAAATTGTAGGATTTGGGGGGCCTTATTGGATAATTTTGTTAACTTTCCAAAGCCAACAGTTCTACAAGCAAGCCCACTTCATGCAGTGTCGAGTGTGCTGAGGTGAGAAAGGGATTTGAACCTCTCTCTTGTGCTCTCTTGTCAATCTTCATGCTACTTCTTCCGTCTCTTTTTCATTTCTACAAACGCGTGCAACACCATAAATGCCTTTGAGGAAAAACTGACCAAAAGTGTAGTGTTTTCCCTATTTGAACGATTATGGGGGGATCTTGCCTACCACATCCGCTGCAGTAGAAACTGATGAATGCAGCTTTGTATTGTAAATTGAAGTGGTAGCCGTAAACAAGCATCGGTTTGACTGCTGAAGCCTGTGCAGTGTCTTAAGATATAGTTCTACTGTTGGCAGCAACATACTGATTTGGGATTGCGCTTAAAGTAAAAAAAAACCTTACCATGTAATGAGATTGACCCTGTTTCCTTTTCTTAACCCACCTTTTCTTAGCATGCACACATGTCTGTTTTAGCACAAAATCCTATTCTATTGAAACTATAAAGAATTATATACCATGAAATATATCGTTACAGACCATAATTCAAAATACAGAGTGATATAAATTTTAGGTCATAACTGCATAGGGAATGTGGAATGATGATGTATTTCAGTCAGACAACTCACGTTGAAATGTTTATTATGCAGCAGAACATAGTTAGAGTTTGGCGTCTAGGCTCCGACCTTATCACTCCCAGCCAATGTGTTTACATGAGATATTGGGGAGTGATGAGCAAATATCTTAAACCCCCCCGGAGCCTGCAGGTGGATGCTGCGGTGGTGGTGGGGCTGAAAGAACAAGCGGCAATACTGATGCAGGGCAGCAGTGGCATTGACAGGCAGAGGGAGAGATGGGAAATTTTTGCAGTTTAAATAGACCGCCAAATTGTGAGGGTGTGTTCGGTAGATGGTTGAGGAGAGTGAGGTATGTCACATGTGTAGCAATGCAGCTCGAGTTGACTGCCTGAACTAGCTCGCAGGCGTCACTCCATTAGTGTGACTGTATTTCTGAATTGGCAAAATACCAGAACCAACACAAGAAAAAAGGACTTTAGAGTACATAGGAAAACTAATAGTAATGGAAGTAGTGGAACTATACTATACTACTACTATCAATATTTTATGTGTTCATGCATGTAGTCCTACATCTCCATGTGTGTGTTTATGTGAACCACATGGCATCTGTGAAGTGTCAGCTCCTCCCACCTCAGACACACACACACACACACACACACACACAGAGAGAGAGAAAATCCCAGAAACCAGGCTGCAGAAACTGGGTCACCACCATCATAGACTTGTTTGGGAAACACATGTAAACACACACACACACACGCACACACACGTTGAGGGGAGATCTGAAAACGTGACCAGGACTCCCGCTGAAAAATGTAAACAGAATGATTGAAAAAAAGCTGATGTTTAGGATTTAAAAATGTGTTTTTCTGCAATATTCAAACAGAATGTATTTCAGTAGACAACTCTTTGTCTTTTCATCTCAGCCATTCTCCATATTTTTCTCATTTTCATTCTTTTCTTCTTCTATCTTCTCTCCCTCCTTTCTGTTTGTATCTTTAGCTGTCTTTCTCATAATCTTTGTCCTCTCATTCGATTCCTTGCGGTTTCTCCTGCAGCACGGTTTCTATCCAGCAGTCTATTTATTTTTCATATAAACTATTGCACAGTGTCTTCCAGCATTGTATGGGTCTTAGAAAACCCATTAGGCCAGAGATAACACTATAATCTACTTTAACAGACCCAGTTCAGGAGTTAGGGCCAGTCTTTTTGACTTGTTAAAACCCCAAATATTGAATGAGGCATTCAGAGGTATATAATCAACCATTTAAATCTCTCTCTCTTCCAAATGGACAATCTCTTGCTGGAGCTTTCTGCTGTATCATCATAGCATCATCTTGGTAACAGTGCTGAAAAGCTCCCATCTGTTGTTGACATTTTACAGTCCATTTTAATTATGTAGCTTTGCTGTAATATCACGACACATTTTCTACATGTGTGACGCAGTTGTTGCCAGTTATCATTGTAAAAATTGATTAATTGAGACAATATAGCAGACAATTTGGAAGTGCACCATTTTTGCTCGCCACCAACAAAATAATGGTGACCTGCCAAAGCAGCCAATGGAGTTGGCACCTTTCAGGCAGCAGCCAGCATTTACGAGCACGCGTCTGGTGTTTATTAACCACCAGACATTTTGGCAGCGTGGAAGGGCCCTATGAAACAGTATGTGGACCCATTGGACACTGAAACCCACCATTGAAACAAATGCTAATGGAAATCCTGCATTTGGTGGGGAACTCATCTCAGCAGGGTGCCTCACCTTCTCAGTGTTAGGGCGGCCACTGTATTCCACCACATTTTTGGGGATAATAATCATCTGTTAGGCTTAGTTTGGACTGTGCCCGGTCGAGGGGAGAGGAGAGCAGAATATAAAGCAGAAGACAGAAAATGTCAGGAGAAGCAACCGCAGAGAGGTGAGAGGAGATGTGAGAGGAAAGGTGAGAAGAGCAGAGGGAGAGGAAAGAGAGAGGCAAAGAGGAAGTGTGAAAATCCACCCATTTCCTCCATGTCCATCATCGACCAATTCATCTGTCAAAGCCTGGACCCACCTCATGCAAACACACACTTATATCTTTGTCACTTTCAACAGACGGTGTACAAATTTGACACAACAAGTAATTAACATGTCATACGTGATCTAAGTGTATGGTCTAAAAATTAAAGCTGCTTTTTCATTGTATAATTTTGTATGAAACTCGCTGAACTGGTAGCAGCTGCATTCAGTAGGTTGTGCTGAACAAAATTCGACAGGTTGACAGGTTGGCAGGTAAATTGTTAAGCTGTCATTTTGCTTTATTGTTCCTTTTAAAAAGAGATCAATGCATCTGCATCATTGTCACTCTTATCCATTGCACATAACTGCTTTGCCTTAGCCTTCCAGTCAAATAGACATTTATTAAAAAATATAACCAAGAAATAGGTCTATAAATAATATTGAAATATATAATTGTCAATATACTAATACAAGGCGAAGAAAGATACAGGAAGACATTTAGACTGCAGAATAATCTGAACAAAATCAACTGAAAAACTAGACCAACCATTGTGAAAAATGTTACTATGAAACAAAAGTTACAGAACTTAGTGCCTTAAATGGAATTTAATTTATCATTGAGGCCCCCTATGTTTAAAAGACGTCAATGTATAAATTCAGAAAAAATAAATAATGTCACCTTGAAGGAAGGTCAATAGTTTAAATGCCCAGAAAGTGACAAGATTCTGCCACAGGATAAATCTCATCACGTGCTACTCTTTTACCATGAGGGCATTTTAAGATGTAAATAATATTCTTGGTGTAAAAGGTAATACAGTTTCAGATCTAGGATGACAAATTAATCCTTAAAGGATAAGAAAGGCAATAAAATCCCATGACAACACTGAAGCCACCAACACTGTCTTTTGCACAGACAGGACTTTGGTCTTTCATGGGATTTGTTGACTATAAGAAAATTATAGAATGACGCCAGCGTTTTCCTTTAATGGAGGTGTTTTGTACTGTTGCTGCAAGGATCGAAACAATGATTTAGTAGGGTCAGCAGTGGATGTCTGGGGTTGGGAGCAACATTAGCTTATACCAGCTTGCTTCAATCATTGGGTCCTCGCCTGTAAATAATAAGGGGAGGATCTATAAAAATTGTTGTGTTCTCCTGTCTCCTCTCCAAAATAACTTTAAGGGTAGAGACATTTATTCTAAACCTGAAATCTTGGTTTGAGGACTGTTGTAATATAATGAAAATATGGTAGTTAAGCCATCATGCTGACACTTTTTTGGTAGAGTTAGTTACAAGCTCAAACAATGAGAAGCAGTTTTTGAATATTTGTGTCTACCAAACCTCAGATACAAATAGTCATGATTGCAAGTATCTTGTAAGTGGCACTCTGCAGTTAGAAAAACATAACAAGTTTTACAGTCAGCTACTTTTTCCACAATCCATGTAAGAGCTGTTTCATTTAAACTTGCAGGGTTTTGTTCCCTTCGTGCCTTAGACTATCTTGTCCAACAGCCAAGCCTTTAACAAGGAATAAAGCCCCACTCTCCCACTTGAACCCTGTAAAACAGGACTATGCTATAACATGGGTTAATATGAAGTGCCTTGCCAAAGGGTAGCTTGATGGTATTTCCGGAAAGAGCGGAGAGTGTTACTCATTCACCTGTTCTTTCCCCAAATTTTCCACCAAAGCCAGCATCTCTTAAATCTCCAAGCTTAGTCGATATTCACAAAGGAAGATGTGACTGCTTAGAACATATTCATGGTTTTGTCTCTAACCTTTGAATTTAAGTCAGTCTGATGGTGGTTGGTACTAACACTTCTGGTCTTGAGGTTTAAGCAGACACTTCCTCCTAATAGTCCCAGCAGCCTCATGAAAATGTATCTTCCCCTTTGCACGGTGCCCTTTGGAGGTCCCCATGCTAGCTGAATAAAACGTGCCCTCTGCCTGTTTTCTTTCTTTTTTTTTTATTTTTATTTTTTTACTACATCTGGTTCCCATCTTGCTTCCTGAGGTTTAGATTAAACCATCTTGAGTTTCCAGCTGCCGGAGAGCCTGTTCCAGTGGCTGTAACCTTAAATTGGATGAACCAGAGAGGGAGAGAGAAAAGAGGAAAGGACAAAGAGAAAAAGAGAGTGTGATGGAGAGATTTGGGGGTATGTAGGGAGCAGAAGAGAGACAGATAAAGAGAAAAACAAAGACAAAGAGATGTAGTAGAAGTCTTTCCATGCGCCATGTCAGAAGTCAGCTACGGTCGGTTCAATGTGAGGTCTCACATGATTGGCAGCAAACAATCATTTCTATGCCTCCAATAGACAGAGACAGCAGAAGTATTGACTTCGCCCCTTCCTCTCAAAATTTGAACTGTTGAATAGGTTCTTGAATATTTATGCTGCATCTTATTTATGCAGAAAAAAACTTTATTTCACTTTAGGTCAACAGTAGGTTAACAGTAATCCCTTAAACTGTAATTTACTGCGGTATTGCTATTAACCTCATTCAGTAGCTCTCCATTCTGTGTTGAATGGAAATACTTTTCATTATACATGCAGGATACATAATTTTCCTTTGCTTTTCTAACTGACTGTATCCAATTGATTTCCTCAGTGAAAATATCCAATAGGAAGAATACTTACGTAAATTGGAAGAAAACCTCAGTTCTGGTTTGCTCAGTCCAACAGTTTCAGTGTTCTGGATTTACATCTTGAGACCTTAAAATCATTGACAGTCAGTACAGTGCTGGTAATGTTGATACCAAGCTCTCTTCTGGATAATCCACAGTACAAACAAAAACAGTATAAATATATTTCATATATCATGATTCCATTCCACATCTTCTTAATTAATATTCCATACTATGGATGATGTGCTTCTTTATGATCTGATTTGATGACACTCTGTGGCTTTATGTTTGAGCAGTCAATAACTTACAGAAGTGTTGACAGCCACTGTAATAATGAGACACAGGTGCACTGTATATGCCTTAAGGAACACACAAAGATGAATATAGATTTGTTGCAGAAATAAATTAAATTGGAAAACAGATGCAAGCAGCAGAGCCATTGCAGATTCAGTTGTTACAGCTGGTTTGCATGTCTTTCTCCACAGTCTGACTTGCAGCTGTACTAGTGACATCTATTGGAATCACCTAGTAACTTTATATTCAGAGTTGATGGATGCAAACTCCAAACTCTGAGTAAAGACACCATCATGTATTGCTCTTGTTTGTATAAGAGAGGAACTTGAATTGAAAAACATGTCTGGGATTTTTGAAGCTCATCTAACCGGCCACATTTGTGCAATGTAGTAGTTTGCAGTCTTTGCTAACAGGAAGCTATCGGTGAGGCCGTATTGTTGGAAACTAAACTTCTAAAACAAATGGACCTATGTTAGAGATGAATAAGACACAAACTTCACCTTTCCACAGTTTATTTCCTTTTAAAATAATTCATACAAATGCATACAGTCACAAACATATCTTTGTCAGGTTGTCAGTTTTGACCAAAAATAATGATATTTACTGTAGAATATAGAATATGTATACTGTATATTGCTACGCCTACTACTTTACCATAAAGGGGACCAAGGTAGGCAACAGTGGACTGTGTGTTACTACCAGGGATGGAATTTCAAGGAGCACCTCGACACTTTAAAAGTGAGTCTGTTGTTTTTACTTGTGGCACCCATCGGTTTGAATGAGGAATGCTTACAGTTTATATTAGTTAGTATTAGCAAAGAGTTCCTCCCCCACATAACAACAGGCATCTGGTGAGGAAATTCAAAATATTCCAGCATTCATTTCAGGATTTTATATCAGACAGTGATATTTAAATGTATCCTCAGTACCTTCTGTGCAAGACACCCCCCAGTGAGAACTCAGCAGTAGCCTGGGCTGTAAAATACTCACCAATGGCTAGTGAAATTTCCATCCCTGATTGCTACTCTTACTACCTCACCATGAAGAAGACCAGGTAGGCAACAGTGAACTGTTTTTACTACTCAGCTGCTGGTAGAAGGGGATCCAAAAAGCACCGCCACTTAGCTGGCCTGCTAACATCAACAACACATGTACTGGAATCAGTAATAAATATTCCAGATAGACAAAGAGTTTCAGATATTTTACTACCGACATAACGATATCAGCATCTTGTTTGCATTGTGGGAATGTAACCAGTAAATGTGTAGATTACTGGCTCAGTTTGCTAGCTTAGATTTGAAGCATTTGTAAGCATTTTTTGTTTTTCCACATAGTGTTTAGTTGTGTATTTAGATGGCAGTCTTTGTAATGATGCCTTGTGGAGAGTACTAGCCACCACCCCTCCTCCCAGTGCTACTTTTTTAGACACAGATACAACCAAGTCACATTGACACAGGCAGGCAGAACACCATATGTACACATAGACACAGAGGCCACAGAGGGTGGCTAAACGGTATACTCAGGAAGGACCCATCATGAAACGTTAAAGGGATACTATACTAGAGTACGCTCTCACATGCTATCATGAAACGTCTTTACTTTGTTGTGCATATATGATGTCTCTCACATAAAACCATAGTTTTTTGGTCATTCCCCTTTTAGAAAGTTGGTAAAACTGACAAGCCATATAGTATTTTTTAAAGTCGTAAAAGGTCGATTTGAGAGCAGATCAAAAATAGGAAAATTTGGTTTGACCCAACTTCAAGAACACAACTTTTCCTAATCAGTCCGTAACCATTAACTGTCCTCAGCTGGATGCCATATCTGTATAAGTGAGTTTTAACTTCAAATAGGAAGTAAAAATGGTTTTGTCAGAAAGCAGAGCAGTTGAAGAACTGTAGTTGGTAAATAATGCAGTTGGTTGATTTGACAGATCCGTAGCTAGAAGGGCAACTAAAGTAAAATCCTGGTTTAGCAGCATGAAGCAACACACTGATTCACCAATGTTGTGCATCATTTGTAAACCTTGGTGTGCTGAGCTGTTCATGCTCCGTGACCTGGACAATTTATATGTGTAATAATGGAAGTACTGGATCATTAGACATGAAGAAGACAAAGATAATAACTTTTTATGAGACTGTTTCTCAAACTGTAAGCTGCTACAATCTCTCAGTGTATTGCCTCGTCCACAACCTGCTTTGTCCTTTAAAGTAATTAACCCAACCACTCTATTTTGTAAAAATTCACATCGTGACTAGGGATGAAGTCGTCCCAGCCAAGCATACCATTATGCCACCTCCCTACAGCCTTTCTTCCCGCAACCCCCTCGATATGGGTCAAACATTTACACAAGTCCTAAGAGCAAAGTCACATGCCCCTTAAACATAACAAACAAAAGCGAACATTAGATCAACTTTATCTCTTCTTAAAGTTCTTTTTCTAATGTAGCGGGACAAGAAAAGGCAAGCAGGTAGAAAAACAAAAGCACTAAGTGGCATAAAAAGGAATTTTTAAAATAAAATAAAATAACATACCAACTGCGGAAACTTAAGTTCCTGAGATGGTGTGCAAAAAGCTGCCTCTTTTTTTGGGGGGGGGGTTGTAAATTTGGGGACACATTAAAAAAACAAAACAAAACAGATATTGTAATTTCAAACCAGTTTGGCTACATAGAGAGATCACATAACCCTTGTTTTTGTTAAGACTTGAATACTTGCCGTAAGTCTAAAAACTGTACACAGACAGGTTACATTCATTTCATAACCTACTACTTTTGCTTGTACATCAAACTAAGGAAAGGACACAGAAAAAGAGAGAAAGACATGAAACAGGCCCCTCTTACTTTGGACACACTACAGTCTAAGACAGCAGAATTTGATTCAGTATTTTTTTTCTTCCCAAATCAACAGATAGTTATTGTTATTTTTTTGTTTTTTTTTTACTTCTGGCAGAGAAAACTGTTTAAAACTGGACTATACTGTAGTTGTTATGTGAAGATAAACCTGTGGATCTTTACAGTCTTTCTGAGGACTTCTGGTTGGAGCAGAGGACAATTGTCTTCCTCTTTGATCAGAGCATCTGACAGCTGTCCACTCTTCCTCATCATCCTCTTTATCATCATCATCTTCTTATTCTTCCTCTTTGGAGTGTGAGCTGGCTGCTGGGAACCAATTGCCAGAGAGTTGTGAATCGATTGTTATTGGGACCTCAACCTGACAATCTGACACTCTGTCAACCTGTCTGATAACAACTTGTCACTAGGGAACTTATCACTATGACCCCGGTTGCCATGCCTACCTCCTCCGGTCACCAGACAACACAGGCAAGCGTGTGTGTTTGTGTGTGTGTGTGTGTGGCTACAGTTGGTCGTTCGGATGCTGCTCTCTGTCGCCCTCTGGTGGCTTGACTGTATTCTGTCCGGGGGACGGTGCATGAGGAGGGTGTGTGATAGCAGGCGGGAGGGTGTGTGTGATGGGCACGGCGCTGGGCACAATGCCTTCAACGGGAGGCGGGAGGCCGCCAGCTGGCAAGCTCACCACTCCTGGGGGATACCTGGAGAGGAGAGAGGGAGATGGAGAGACGCAGAACTGAGTCATCACAGTACAACTGAAACAACAATTACAAACATGTGACCTTATTTTGACTTTCACAATCATTGTAGTAGACCTCCATTAAGATTACACAAGCCAATTCGATGTTAACATTTACAGCTAAAAGCATACAGAATACTTTTGTGATGTAGTACACTTTAGTACCACAGAGTATTGAACCTCTGTAAAGTTGGGTGACTATGAACAAACACATTTTTTAAAAACTCAAAGCAGCAAAGGGTAAGAGATTCTGACTTTTATTTAAAAGTATTGGTCAAGCTCCAAAAATGCTCGATCCTACATTTCCCATAATGCAGCTCAATAGAGTCTTTTCATGAAGACCATTACTACTTAGTAAATATCCACGTCTTTAAAACCCCAAGCCAATATCAAGATAACCTGATGACAATCTTCAGGGGTTTATTTTCTCAGATTATAGACAGCTCTCTCCAGAGCCACAGAAAACATTATACAACTGTTTTCACAGGCTGAGTAGCAGGCTTCCAGTGTGTAAAACCAGCGGAGATGCCCTTTAAGAAAATATGACCTGCATCACATGTTTTCTTTAGTGGATATTGTGCCCTGCAGTATTTTGTGTAATATTGGTGGAAAGAGAAGCAAAGTCTATTTTGGCAGGAAAGATGGGATTGGATTTGTGCCACGTCACTTCATCCCCAGCATCAATAAAATACTGAAGTTTAGGACTGCAAATAATGTTGATTAATATGCCGATTATTTTCTCAATCAATCAGTTAATTGTTTGGACTATGACCCACAGATTTTCCATTTACTATCATATAAGATACAGGGAAAAAAAAGCAAATCCTACCAGTGGATGAGATGGAATGAGCGAATGTTTGGCATTTCAGCAGAAAAATTACAATTAATAGCTGCAGATTAACAATTAAATCGACTAATCTTTTCAGCTGTACTGACATTTAAATGCAGTCTCAGTGTTTTAGCAGAACGAAGTGGGGCTTTTTGACAGCTGGTTCACCTGGAGTACAAAGGGTTACAACAAACAAAGGATCAGCAATGGATCAAGCTTGATATTGCCAATATAGCCATGATCAGCCCTCATACAGGCCCTACAGATCAGCTGTGGACATCCCTACTGACTGACTGACAGATGAAAGAACACATAGTTAAAGGTTGTAGAGGCTTTTGTGGTCACTGAGGTATCGGTGGATGCTAGTTAGACTATATCCCGTGTTGCTGTAGCAGCTCTGTCGATTTCTGCGTTGCTGCTAACAACACTACTGTGATGAATGCATTACAGAAACTGCAGTATAATTATAGACTGATGCGCTACCTTTCTTATGATGTGTAGCTCTGGTAGCGGTAACACACTGAAATTGTAACATGTTCTATATATCTGTAATTACATTTAGGAAAACATCTGCTGTCATTAGTACCTTTCTAACAGTGGCTGTTCACATTCTGAATTTTCAAGACATTTGGCAAATAATGTATCAATCAATCACTTTTCCAGGGTTTGGGGGAAAAAAATCAAACTGTACTGACCACTACAGGTTTCTTTATCCTGATGTCAGTTATTACCTATAAGCCCCGTTGAGCTCGGGGTGGACGGTAGCTGGGTCAACTCCGGCCCAGTGGTTGTTCTGGGTGAGGAACTCCTTATTCACGCAGTTCTTCAGGCTGTCTGGGATACGACCTGAAAAACAGAGAAGCGGAGCAAAAGAAAGCGAGCGAGAGAAATATGAAGTGCCAAAATATAAAAAAAAAGAAATAAGATAAATAGTCCAGTCTTGTACAGTTCACACTGGGGAACTTGTTAGTGTCACTGCACTATATTTCAGGTGTGACTTTCACTAACCCATTTTCCACAGAGACACAAAAGTTAGACAAGATTAAACAGGCCAAATTGTAAAAAGACACTGGGGAAACCACAGGATGATAAAATTGGACAGAAAGAAAGAAGAAGAAAAAAGGATATAAAGGAGGAGGTGGTTAGAAAGAAAGAGGCAGACTGTGACAGGCCTTTAAATCTCTCTGTGCTAAAAGAATAGAAAGGATAGTTTATGCTCGACTGTAGCTGGACACCTAAAATATCTCTGTTTAGACTTGTTTTTACTAGAAGGGGGCATGTTTTCCATCATTGCATATGTGTCTGTTTGACTGTGTGAGCGTGTGTGTGCGTACACTACCTGTGATAGCCCTTCGGATCTCCCTGGCTGCCTCCTCTCTCATCTCCAGCGACGCCTGTTCACTGTACCATGCAGCATGCGGGGTGCAGATCAGATTGGGAGCGTCTTTCAGCGGGCCCTGACTGAAACTGACACATGTACATACAGTGCAATCAGTTACAGCTGCAACAAATGATTTTATTTATTGTCGACTCATTTCTAGGTAATTTTTTCAAATGACGTAATTAATCGCTTAGCCTATCAAATGTAAGAACATAGTGAAAAAATGCTTATTTTCCAGATCCAAATGTCTTTAGATTGCTTCATTTGTGTGACGAACAATCCCAAACCCAGAGATATTCAATTAAGAATGATATAAAATGTCTGTCAATCGACCAAATAATTCATTCTATAATCACTATCATGTTTGAGTATTCCATTATTTAGAACTGTTCAATCATCTCTAATTCACATTTTCCTAAGCATATATACATATACAGATATACATTCACATGTGCTGGCAATTACAGATAACAGTTAGTCCGTCAACAACATTAATAAAAACTAAAAAACTAAATCAAAAAAATCAGTGAGTGTGTTACCTGAAAGGCTCTGTCTCATGAACATCCAGAGCAGCTCCACGTATCCTCCCCTCCTTCAGGGCCTGAGCCAGGGCCTTCTCATCCACCAGACCCCCCCTGGCCGTGTTCACCAGGAACGCCCCCTGTCGCATCTTTAACACACACATACACACGTACAGTCTGTGATTTACTTTAATAAGATAAAGCTGTACAACTTGGTTTAAGGACATTAAACCAATTAGCCCATTAGCTAATTGTCTTTAAGATGTATGACAAAACAAATGTCAAGGAGCTCTAAACATACATAAAAGCTTAAAAAGCACTTGTTGTCTTATAAATCTTGTTTTCTGCTCTCAGTGCAGAGATTACTAGTGAAACCTAACCATAATAATAAATATGTGATATTTTATTGATCCACGTAGAGAAATTTTCTTTTCACTTGCACTCATCCAGCAAGGTCAGAAATACTTAAGAGTATCAGTGTATCAGTCGTCGTATGCAGTGCACGCAGTAGAGAACCTCATTCATCTGTGTGGAGGTAGTTGGGTTCCCTGGGTACCTGCTTCTTTAATATTCATGGCCATGGGATGAGGTAGTTCACGTAGGGATAAATAAATCATTCAAGTGTGTGTATGTGTGCTCAGTCATACGTGTGTGTGTGTGTATGTATGTGTGTGTGCTGCTGCCCGCTCTACCTGTTTGATGGTGAAGTCGTTGATCAGGTGGTGGTTGTGTTCGTTGAGGCTGCAGTGCAGAGAGACACAGTCGGAGTGGAAGAGCAGGTCCTGAGGAGAGATGCAGAAAAGATGAAACCCGATGCTCTGTTTTTATACTCACTACTGCAGGGGCTTCACAGTAGATTTCACACTGAGATGAAAACTGTACTCATATTGATTTGCAACCAAATCACATTTCAGATCTTCCGTAAACCAAATCTGTTTTGCATTTCTGTTAGTCAATAACTATATATATATCTTTATAACAAATACGTATTACTGACATTATCACAATTACAGTTAATGAGCACAAGAGGGCATCACTCCTTCCCTACATACAGAAGGCACAGCTGCATAACCGTAAATACACATTTGTCGTGGTGGACAGTGGAGAAAATAGTGTTTTGTCAGCTAAGAGAAACAAAGACAATTGATTTTTTTTCCTCCCAGTAAAAAGAAGATTTAGGCTGAATCGGTTTAAATTCCATGCTAGTGTTGTGTTCTTATTGGCTAAAATCCTAATGTGAGTCTAGTGGAAATGTTTCTTGGGTGATAGTCATATCTATCGCTGTCATGGGAGATATACTTTGCTGATACAGACGTTACGTGCAGAGCAACTTAATCAAAACTGTCTGCATCCCGCTGAAACCAGTGAGTGTCAGGAGCAAAAACAGGACCTGGACTTCCATCCCTGGTAGTAACACACAGTCCACTGTTGCTTTATGGTAAAGTAATAGGTGTAGCAATATCCTAAATATCACCGTTTCTAATTAAAACAACCTGAATTATTTTTAGGAAACAAAATGAAACAGTGGAAATTGATTAGCTTTCAGTCCTTTTATGGCCCCACCACTACATTCCTGTTAGTGTCTTTTAGCTGTGGCAGTAAAAGTCATTGAAATGATCACTCTACGAGCTGTACTTAAAGCTGTACAGTTACAGGAAAGGCTACTTCTGAGTTTAAAGATAACTTCTTTTTTTTTTCCCATAATCTGAGTTTATACGAATATAACACACAAGTGCTGGAAACGGTTGGAAGGTTGCTGATTTCTCAGTAACAAAATGGCCCCACTCATACCCGATTGTGTGCCTGTGTGCGTGTGTGTGTGCGTGTGTGCTACCTGTAGTGTGGTGACCCTTTGTAGTCCCAGGGACCTTTCTACACCGTCAGCCAAATAAGGGTCATAGAAGATCACATTGAAGCCAAAGGCCTTGGCTCGCAGGGCTACAGCCTGGCCCACTCGACCTAGAAACACAGGCATGGAGGTGCACACTCAATATACACACAGGAGCATTCACATTCAAATGGAACATAAAAAAACACAACAGTTAACATTTTGTGCGTCTGATATTACCTTTTCTGACTTTTGCCTTGTACAAATTACATAATTCTCTGGCTACACACGTCTGCTCATTATAACTGAAAAAGCTTCCAGACTGTACAGGGAAGAGATTTGCATTCTGCTTCTGGTTAATCCGCTTATATTTTATTGGCAGTAACTCCTTAGGAAGCCAATTTAGCTGAGCTAAGGACAAAACTTCCCAAAATGAAAATGCAAAAGAGAGAAAAATACTTTGATTAAAAACTTCAGCGCTATTCCTCAGCATCAACCTCATGTATCAGTCTGACCACCCTGTATCAGACAAACTGAACAAATTAACAACATTTTTAGCTATGCAAGCAGCATACGTAGCTCTATGGATGGCAATGTCGGTCTGTCGGTCGGTCAGTCCACCACTTAGGTCCAGATTAAAATATTTCAACAACTATTGTATGGATTGCCATGACATTTGGCACATGCATTCATGCACCCCAGAAGAGATGAATCATACTGACTTTGATGATCCCCTGACTTTTCTTGTAGCTCCACCATCGCAGGTAAAAGTTTCAATTTGTACAATTATTTTTTTTTATCTCCCAATACTTGTACTTGTGAGTACGTTAGCATTTTAATGTTACCATTTAGCTCAAAGCACTGCTGTGCCTATGTAAAGCCTTACAGAGCTGCTAGACTCTTATCTTTTTACAGCACTATGCTGAGTAGATCTCACTGCAGAGGCATTAAATGATATGTGTGTTGTTACTCACCAAGCCCTATAAGTCCCAGTGTCTCTCCTCTGATCCTCGCAGCTCCTGACGCCACCTCTCGGATCTGCTCCACGCTCTGAACCCGTGTGCCCTCCCGGAGAGCCTGACGTAAAGAGCAATTACTTATTACATGCAAATACCACACAGACAGCAAAAACATTTACAGTTTAACACAATCCAGGTATATTTCATAATGTCTGCACTTAATGACCAAAGTCTAAATCCTTTTAGATATTGTGATCGTGACTGTAAAATCTAAGTCTAAATAAAGATTGTTACTTATAACTGATTTGAGGAACAAGTCATTTTACTGTACCTTCTACATCTTACATCAACGTCTTTCAAATACAGCGACATTCTAAAGAAAATGAAATGTTTCAATTTTGCTGATTTGTCAATAGACAATTATTAGTAATTGTCGAAACTAAAATTGTGATAACTGAATGTACACCTCTAACCAATGCATTTAGAATTAGTCCATTTAAATCCAATTCTTTACAGTCCCTTTTATCAGCCACACAAGGATACAGACCTGGTGCAGCCAGGTGGTGCGTCGGTACAAGGTGAGGATGTGACACAGCGTGGAGTCCGCCGTCTCCTCCACTGAGGCTGCTGGCATATTACACACAGCTATGCCTGTTGGACCAGAGAGCAGATAAGGATTAGTAATAGCTTTTTGGGGGCCATTTGTGGACAGAGATGAAGTTTGGTGAAAGCTATTTTGGTGGAGAAGTGCAGACTCAAGGCGTGGTGTCAGCAATTTTCTCCACAAACACTACTGCCAACTTTCAAATGGCAGAGCCTCTTGGTGGAGGAAGATAGGGGACGTTAGTAAAGCTCTAGATGTTGCAGGACAGACATGAGCTTTAATAAAAAGCTTTACTGACTTCACTTTACTTTTTTAATACAGATATTACTGACTTGTTGCAAACATGGCAATACCTATTGGCAGCAGAAAAAAAAAAGTTTTTGGGAGAAATACATTTACCCAAGTTCTGTACTTAAGTACAAATTTGAGTTACTTGTACTTTACTCGAGTATTTCCATTTTATGCTACTTTATACTTCTACTTCACTACATTTTGGAAGCCAATATTGTACCTTTTACTCCACTACATTGAGTTACTAGTTAGTTTGCAGATTCAGATTATTAATACAAAATATAAATCAACTAATAAAATGATGATGTATTATTATGGATTAAGCTACCAAGCAGTTTATAAAGTATTTGAAATTAGCTCCACCTTTACCAGCTGCTACATTAGTGATGCTTACATATTAATGCATCAATAATTATAATCTAGTGATATAATGTATATTATTCTGAAAAGGGCCATTCTGCATAATGAGTAGTTTTACTTTTGTTTTTACTTAAGTTTATTTTGATGCCAATATGTGTGTACTTGAGTATTTCTACACTGTGGTATTGCTACTTTTACTTACGTAAAAGATCTGAGTACTTCTTCCACCACTGCTGTTGAGTAATGATTAAATACAGTAGACAACAAAACTGTCTGTTTGTTTCTTATAGCTTGTTGTTTATGCTAATCAAAACAGCTAATAAATGCTATCAAAACAGTTAGAATATAAGGCATTTTCACAGCAGACATTTAAAGGAAAAGGTGTAACTAATAACATCAACGATTGCTCTTTTCCATTTAGGTGTGCCAGTTAGCTAGCCCAGCGTACATGCTAAGCTTGGCTCTGGAACAAATAAAAGGCCCGGCAGCAATTATTAATGTTATCTTCATCTGTGTTTGACAAGTCAATATGCCTGCTGTGAAAAGGTTCTGTTGGTAGCTCGGGGGTTAAATTGTGAGCAATTGAAAGTGATATATGGCTAAACCTGCCACTTTTGTTTGGGATTTTGGAAAGTTTTACATGAACTATGTCAGTAAAACATTCTGGTTTGAGCTACCTGAAACTACTTTCCCTGTTTACTTAGGAAGTAACTGTGGAGGGCAATAAGAGACTGGGCATATAATATATACATATATTATACAAATAATAATATATACTGTACATAATAACAATACATGGGTGATCTCCTCTAAAATAGTTCCAAACATAAACATGGCTACAATATCTACATTTTATTAATACTGGTGACCCATATTACTTAACACTGTGTAATCTAAAGCAGTATGAGTGAATGGTGGTGTTAATGGATGGTGTTTATGTACAGTAAGCATATTGCAACAGTTAAGCAGAACAGTGCAGACCTGTGTGTGTGTGTGTGTGTGTGTGTGTTCTCACCCAGTTCCCCGGCAGACTTGATGTCAATGTTGTCATAGCCGCTGCCGATGCGGACGATGATGCGCAGAGCTTTAAACTTTTCTAGGTCTTCTCTCATCAGAGTGATGGTGTGGTACATCAGAGCTCCTACAGCTTCATTCAGCACCTGGACACACGAACAGTTTGAGTGTTTGTGTGTGAGGGATAAAACAGACAGTGGTGGAAAGTAACTAAGTACATTTACTCAAGCACTCTACTTAAGTACAATTTTGAGGTACTTGAGTATTTACATTTTCTGCTACTTGTATTTTATACTCCACATTTCAGAGGGAAATATTGTACTTTTTAATTCACTACATTTATATGTCAACTTTAGTTACTAGTTACTTTGTAGATTCAGATAAATTATGCAAAATATAATCAACAAATTAATTATGACTTATTATTATTATTATTATTATTATTATTATTATAGGTGAAAATAAGACTATTTATCCCTAGGGAGAAATTCACAAGCTAACCAGCAGAATATTAATTAATTGAAATTATCCACCTTTACCAGTTGCAACTTTAAACTGATGTACACATACATCAGTAATTATAATCCAATAATATACATTATTCTGAAATGGACAATTCTTGAGTATTCTTACTTTTGGTACTTTAAATATATTTTGAAGCTAATACTTTTGTACTTTTACATTTTTAATATAGTATTTCTACACTATGATATTATTACTTTACCTAAGTAAAACATCTGAGTACATTCGCACATAAAAGTGTGTTCTCATATCCTGTTTTTTTAATATCCCTGCCTGCATGGAATGACAGCTTTCCCTGAATATTACCATGGAAACTAAGCTTTTATAACCACAGGAATCGAGATAAGGTGTCTCTGCATCTAACAAAACTGCCTAATATCAGCAGGAATCTTATTCACATGGGATTCTCACTAGCTCCTAACCAGGACGACAGCTTAATGTCTTAATTAATATTAATATTATGCCTTGAAAGCAGATGACTGTCATATAGAATGGGAATATATGGCTACATGTGAAAATCTTACAATCTCTTTCTAGTGTTGCCAGCCCTCCTCTTCATGTGTGTGCGAGAGGATGAAAATGACATGCGGTTCAATTACAATAAAGAAGCCCTTTTAATTACACAATGAGGTGGCTGCTTACTAGAGCCAGAGAGGGAGCAGGAGACAGATAGTGAGTGAGGGAGAGCCATCTGTTTCTCCCACGCTGTGGCCTACTGAGCGCGCTCACATAGAGAGTGTGCCTGGCATACACCCAGAGCCAGACGTAACCCTGCCAGACATACAAACCCATTTACAATCCATAGTGGCTGTAGCGAGATCCGAGCCTGACGCACATTTTAAGTTTACTCTCTGTACTCTTCTTTAAGTTGCTTTCCTTCTTTTCCCGTTTTTTTTTTTTTTACTTCTCTTTTTCTTTGTTTTTGTGTTCTTTCTTTTGATTTTTAAATTTTTTTTTTCAATTTTTTGCACATCCTCAATGCACAGCCAATATTGTTTTAATATGGCAACTTGAGATTCTTCTTTTATGATGATATTTCAGGTGTCAGTGGACTGGCAAGAACAGGAAAATTGACTAGGAAGCGTCCGTGCATTATTGCAAGATGGTTACCCCCAGTGCTATCTTAGTCACATAGTTTAAACAGCCTAAATTCGCTACTTTTATTGTGTTCTGCTTTGGGATATTTTCACAGTCAGAAAATTCCTGATGTGTCTGATTCTGAATTGCACTTGGAGGCTGACGTGAGCTGTTTTTTTCCAACTCGGTCACTCATAATGATGGTCTGAACGATATGACGTGAACGCAGCATAAATGGTCATTTTTCCAGATCAGAGATCACTCGTCTATCCAAAAGATGGTTAAATATAAAATAATAAAAACATGAACTTAACATCTGTGGCATCAAAGATGTTTTAAAGCCTTCCATCTCAGTGTCAGTCAGAACCAGTTTCTTCAGTTACTGAAGCCAAAAAAAAAATAATTTAAATCTAAATTTGTTAGATGGAGCTTGGTGGAGCAAACACAACCGTGTGTTCTATGCTGACTTGTAAATCAAGGCAAACACATCCCAAAATATACCCAGAGAGAGTGACTGATATATTAATATCTAATTGATGCATTTCTAATAGAAAACTACACATGATTGAAATGTATTATTATTTCTTTTTATCTAACTACAGGCCATCAGAGCAACTGCATCTTTCTGAGTTGGCTTTAAAATTCAGCCCTAGTGGTTGCCGTTTGTTTGTGTCGTCCTTGGATTTTGAAGTTTGAGCTTCTGGAGGTGGTGCTCTTTTCTTTGTCTATTGAACCGTTTTAACATGCTGCTCATGTTAAAGCTACCATTGTTTGTTTCACGCAAACTGCTGTTGCTGCTCTCTAAAATGCAAAACTCACTTCCTGTTCCAGAGGAGCAAAGCTCAAACATTAGTCAATTTATACATCAAAATGAAATTTTTCGCAGGGCAGGATATGATCTTACTTACTGTGCGTGTGTGTGTGTGTACATGATCTAGTTAAGTGTGTTACCTTCTCGTGGATCTCCTGTGTGGACTGGGCGTCACAGAAGGCTACAGTTGCTACGTCTTTCAGGATGGGCATCTCCACAGTGCAGTCGCGCCCGTCCAGCAGCGCCACCAGGGGGCGTGGGTGCATAGGCCCGTTCATAATGGGTGGCCTGATGCCTACACACACAAGAAAATAAAGAAAAAGTGTCAGATGGGCAGAACGAAAGTGGCAATGAAGTGTAAAATGGGCCGAAATAGTCTTCATTGTAAAAGCGGTGTAGAATTACATTTAATCAGCATAATTTCTTGTTGTGATGAAACACCTACAAAACAGCACTCTCCCTCAGAGAAATTAGAAATCTTGTATTGGAAAATAGTTAATTTTTTCCTCTGCTGTATATTTATTCATTTGTTGGGTCATATCTTCCAGCATTTCTTAAACGTCTCAGTTGTTGTCATTTATGAAATCTAAAACTGAAGATATGATGTTGCTCCAGGGCACAGATGAGGTCCTGCTTCATCTGCATCCCATAATATTTCTGCTCCAGACCAATACAGTTGCTGTGACAACTGTGACAGTAAGCGTGGAGGGAAAGAAAAAAGATAAACAATGTCCCGGAGCAGCTGTCTGTCTGCTACAGAGCTGATTCCTGTTGTGAGAGGTCATGCTTCACAGCTGTTTTTCCTCCTTATTACTTTTAAACATTTTATAGTTTCGGTTTAATTATTACTGACTTTTTGACAAAGTTTGCTGACTCTTTCAAACAGGCAGTAATTGGGAGGATGGATGATGTAGGTGCTGTAGGTAGGCTGGTAGAAAATAGTACAGAGTATTAAAAAAAACTAAAGAAATGCCCTCAAACATTCAGAATATCTCTGTAGAATTAAAAATTAGAAGGCAAAAAAACACCACGATAATTAGGAGAATCCTAATTCAAAAACCATCAAAATGTCAGTGAAAATGATAAAAGTCAGTACAGAGGTACAGCCGTTCATATCCTGTGTCATGAGAGACAGCCAGTTCTTGAAATCTGACTGAAGTCCGTCAACCTTTCTACAGGATGTTTTATGAAATCATATCTTCAGATTAAACCATTTCCATGAGAATGCTGCCAGGCTTTTTGGGAGGGTAAGTGGCATTTAACAAGGCAGATACGCCAGACAACCCCACTAGTGGGCCGTTGTTCAGGTTTAACAGGAGCAGTGGTCGATAGGAGTTGCATTTATTCGTTTTCCTTAACCATTTCCTCCCACTGCAATCAAACTGCTTGGATCTCTCGGATTGTTTCTCCTTTCAGGTAACTGAGGGCTTAATCATTCCAGATCACTGACAGACATACTGACTGAGAACCACGACATCTGAGAGACAGACAGATGTAGAGTCAGAGGAAAATCCAAAACTGAAAAACTGGAATTGGGTCTCTTTGACATGCAAAGTTTTGACAGCCCTCTAAAACACTGTAGATGAAATAAGTGCAGAGTTATGGCTGCTTCTGCTGATGCTGACGGTGCCCATCACTCATTCCTGACTTTTTTCCATCTGAGATGTGCAGGCTGACATCTCATATAAGCCGCCACCTCGGTCATTCCACTCAAAATATTCCACTCAAAACTTTTTTTTTGTGTCTCCAGATGAATACACAGTTGGCATTCCCTCAGTCTGAAACTGTTTTCCAGCTGCATGGGCTAACATGAGAAAGTAGCCGAATCACTGAACCAGTCATTTCAAAATCAGAATTCTACAGTCTCTACAATATTTTGAATGCCAAGGATCCCTGAGAATCAGGCTTGTGGACAGAAGTTTGGCCGCTCCAAACCCGCAAATTAGTTTGGAAAATCTGGGCAGGGAAGCTGAGTAACTCTTCCCTCAGCAGCTATCATCAAGTGGCCTATGAGTGAAATGAATTAAAGGAAAAATCCCTGCCAGAATCATACTCATACTACCAGTACGTATCATTAATCTCAGATTTTCAGTGCTTCCCAGTTGTGTTTTTGTAAATGAAGTGTTTTTTGTACTTCAACTTGCTTCATCTACTGTATATGTCAGTTAGTGAGTTCACGTTTCCCAGAATGCCTTTTGACAGTCTTCGGAAAAAAGGTGTGAACACGTTTCATTTAGCTCTTGAATGATCATAATCTTGCATGACTATTAAGCATTGGTGCCAAATAGTTTATCAAGATGCCACTGCTTTCTGATTTTGGAGGCCTGATATTAAGCATCAATGTTTTAAATAGCAACATTTCTTTTACAGCTGATGGAAATGCGTTGGCATGGTGTCACATCATCTACATTTGGCCAGTAACTGTTTAAGTCGCTAGCAGCTCTCAGTGACCAGAAGGTGAGGACTGTGTTGTACTGGGCACCTCCCAGGAGTGAATAAGTATAACTGCATGAATAATATGAATAAGAAGCAGGGAGGTGCTGAAAAAAACCCCCCAAAAAACGCGTGCAATAAACCTCCCTGGGCGAATGTAGATGGATGAGCTTCCTCTTTCTCGTGTCAAATGCTGTTGTAGAAAGTAAATTCTTATCTAACAAGATTTAGCTCAGGCTTGCAAATGGGGTGGGTTTTTTTTAAACACACTCTCAGTGGTTTTCTCTGGTTGTTGAGTGAGCCAGTGTGCATGCATGGGGAAATAATGTATACAGCGCTTACATGCATTTCTGGTTCATGCACCAGTGTGCTTCAGTGTTCAAGTCAGAAAAACAAGTATTCAATCTATTTAGTCTATGTTATATTTTAAAACAGCAGTACTTAGATTTGAGGTACTTTCTACATTTTGAGGAGAATACTAATGCTGATTAAAATTTTTTATTTTTTCAAACAACATGCATATGAGCTATTTTTGAACCAACATACAGTTACTTCCTCCTGCATGTATCACACAGCAGTAGAGCAGAGCGTGGGAGAGTATACCCAGAGTCATGTTACGGTAGCCATAGAATTAGTGCGTACATTTAGGATCAGGAATTCAACACAACACAATTTGCACCTACAGTAGCATTTGTGGTTGGATGTGATGGTTGCGTGTGGCTTTAGGTAGCAGCGTGTCTAAGACAGATTAGCAGTCCCGCAACCAGAAATGTACAGGTTTGATCCTTAAATCAGCAACTTGGAATCTTATCTGAAAATACTTACTGTAAGCGCCTGTATTATATGATTGTTAAGGGTTACAGTGTGAGCTAAATGTCCAACATCCCTGTTTCTGCCCTGACTTTGCCTATACAGCATGTTGTAGCACTTGTCTCAACTGAAGCTCACTATGAAGATAAAAGCACTTCCTGTGTGCTTTCACTGTTAAAACAGAAGTGAAGGATTAATTTTGCAGCACTCCAAAGCTGCAGAGAAGCAAAGACAGCCCACAACGTAGCACAATCCATCACTCAATTTATGTATTGTCTTCTTATCTGCATCGTCAGATTACAGTATGAAACCTGATCTGATGAAGCCGCCCCACAGCGCAGCAAGACCAATAAGGTGAAACTCAAATCCTGCTCACAATGCCTTATGTGAGCTGGTAAAACATTAGCTTTCCATAATAGGATTCACCTGGAGGGCATTGCACTTACACATCAATACATAATCGATAGTGCATAGCTGAGAAATTGGAATTCACCGACAGCAAAAAGTACTCTCAGGCTTCAACACAACCGTCATTGAAAGTCAGATGTAATCACAAGTCTCTAGGAGCAGCACTCTACAGTATTTTGGCCTACAGAGTCATCTTTTGTAAGATTTCATTTAAGCAGAAACACTTGGGAACAAAGAGTGATTCAGAGATGGTGTGTGTAATTAAATAGGCATGATGTTCACTTAATAATGAAATCTGGTCAGTCTAATCAGTTGTGCAGCAGAGTGGCTTTTTTGGAACGTAACAGAGATTCCAGACACTTCTCCGGCTCGCACTTGGTCAGAGTGAGGGAGGAAATAGCTTTCATTCCAGGACCAAGCATGACCTTGGGAGGGCCAGCACTACTGACTGCTGAGTGGTACTATATGATAAAACACACCCGTCCATTCTCTCTCACACACACAGACCTCAGAACAACACTGTAAATATTAATCCACTCTCTCTCTTGTATGGCCATTATCTCCCGGTCTCTTTTATTTAATGTATCTTCTCGCTCTTCTTGTCACTTTAAACACTCATTAAATTCTTCATTATATGAAGTAATTGCTTAAATCTCTCTCTCTCTCCCTCTCTCTCCCTCTCTCTCTCCCCCTCTCTCCCCCCCCCCCCATAGCCCCAGGGTTGGCTGACTGCTGGGAGCTTTGACAGTGCAATCTATCTGCAGCTACGCTTTGATTCAGAGCCACTACTGTATTTAGTAAACATTTTGAGGCAGTGCAGTAGTAGTGATTTGCAGTCAAGGCAAAGTTTTGTTGGTGATATTTGTTCACTAGAATTAATGAACAACTGCGTAGTAACGACTGCTTTTGCAATATGTGCTTAAGGGCCTGGGAAAACTAAATGATCCCGAATCCCCCGATATGAAAATGACGCCCCTCGGAAAATTTGTAATCAAACCAAAATGACGCTAAAGCCGTTTGACTGACATTTAGAGATGGAAAAAGCATCTGCCAAAGACTGCTAGGACTGAATATTGCGAGCCAGTGGGAAAACCCTGCAGCCTGCCCGTATCCAGCTGTCACTGACCAGCTCACAAGAACAGCTGGATTTTTGTCCCCGAGGAACGAGACAATGTTTTCAGACTGTCAGTCAACAGAGACAATGTCAAAGATCAGCAATTTTCCTGTGTTTTAAATGTGCAGGTCACCGGGAAGTCTGCCAGCCTCGATAGAGTGATCTGCCAAAATGAGCTGCGAGTGTGTCACATCACACACTCCTATAACAAGGGGTTTCATTACCAGAGCATCTGTGGGTCTAGTTTGGTATGATAAACAATGAAGTATAAAACAACTGTTAGTAAATAAATCGATTAGTCAATGGACATATTAATCAGCAACTTTTTTATAATCAGTTAAACGTTAAGTCATTTTTCAACCAATAATACAAAACATTTGTGTAGTTCCAGCTTCAGTTTTGAGAATTTGCTGCTTTTCTCTGTTTTATATCGTATACTGAATATTTTTGGACTTTGGATTGTTGGTTCAACAAAACAAGTTACTTGAAGACATCACCTAGCGCTTTAGGAATTTGTGATGGGCCTTTTTCACTATTTTTGACATTTTATGGATCAAAAGATTTATCGATTAATTGAGACCACATTTAGCTGATTATTCAATGATGAAAATAGAGCTAAAACGATAAATCTATTTGTCAATTCGAATGAAAATTAATCTGCAACAATTTTGATAATCTTTTAAGTCAGTTGTCCAGCAAAAAATGTCAAATCTTTAGTAGTTCTAGTTTTTACAATGTGACGATTATGTTTACGGGCAATTCAAATTGCATTTGTGGTACAGCAGGACACAATACGGCAGATCTTCAAAGTGATCGATGCTGTCTGGTGTTGAGGACTATGAGTTAACAGTTTGAGTCAAGCATAGATGCTGTATTATGTGTAGCTCTGGTTGTGTCTGTTTTTCTTGCAGTTAGTTTGTAAAACAAACAGCCAGCGGCAGTGCTGATACAGCGGATTGTGAGCTGTCGTTCCCCCGGTAAACACACCGAAATGAAACGATGTAGTTCCTTGACAAAAAATTTACCTCTTTAATCTCAGAGAATATCCAAGTTTTTTTCTCATACATTTATGACTTTAATCTCTGAAATTCTGAGTTTTTTCTCGGAATATTACCCCCCTGGCGGGCTCTTATTTATTTTTTACCTACAATGGCCCCAATACACTGTTGTAATTACCTGATTAATCAAAAATGAAAATAATTGCTAGCTGCAGCTCTACATAAATCTTATTCGTGTATGTCGTGTTGAATATGACATCCATAAACATCTCTCAGTTTCACAGCCAGCACATAGGCCTATCAGATATATTAGGATCAAAGCAGGAATCCATTCTCCTCATTTCAGTCTACTCTGATTCTCTCTAATTCCCAAATGCCTCTACAAAACATTTTCTGTCATTGCCAGATATACCCACAGAACTAGCTGCTGTTAAATGTTTTCTTTGGTTTTTCAGTTCTGAAACAAGGTCAGACTTCCTGAATTAAATCTCTTTTCAGTCCCTTTAAAACTGAACTGAAAGTGAACCCCTGCTAGATGACACGTTCACATTTCAGCTACAGTGTTTGTATTTTTTACTGTGCACAGGAGAGAAGAGAGAGAAGAGAGCAGAGCTTTTGCTGTCGGCACCTGTGATCAGTCAGCCGCCTGCGACTGTAGCAACCAACCATTGAGCCACAGCACGGCTGATTTATAACGTTACTGGCTCTTGTGGCATGCAGCAACATGGCGAGGTTAAAAAGCCCCTACATCCTTGTCTTTCAACCCCTCACTGTTGATCTCGCCATCCCTTCATCTCTTATTGCCTCATTTTCAGATCTCCATCTCTCATTTCAGTCTCGTTTCCCCAGGCTTTCTTTATCTCCCTTGCCATTTCCTTTCTTCTCCTGTCCCGTCCATCTCTCTAGCAATGAGAAAAGCCACGTTTTATATCATCGCTGTATTTATATCCTGAAAAAAACAAAAAACGCCTGAATATCCAGGTACAGAGTGTTCAGGCAGCTTGACATTTCTGCAGTCTTTCATTTTGTCTTCTGTCTCTCTCTACCCACACTTCAGTTCCCAGGGAGGAAAGAGGAGAAGACAGACATATCCCTCACCACCAGTCCTCCCTCCTTCATATGCTCTCTCTCACACACACACACACACACACACACACACCCCCAGACGTGTTTCCATCACTTCAGAGGACATTATATTGACTTACATTCATTTCCTGGAGACTTACCCTAACCGTAACCATAACCACTACTTGCCTAACCCTAACCTAACCTAAACCTAACCTTAAACGTCTTAAAAAGTCTTAACCCTTACATTTAATGATTTCCGTTATGGGGACTTGCGATTTGACGCCAAAAGGAAGGTGAGTCCCCACAATGTCCCCCCCCCACACACACACACATTCTGCCCCACCCACATATACAGAAATACAGGTGCATACTCAGCACACCAATCCATGCAGGTTGACATGACTAATATGCAGTGAAATATGATACTTACAAGTGCCAACACAGGAATCTCTCTCACACAAAGACCTGTTTACACCTACACACATATATAAGGTCTTAATTTGCAGGTACTGTATCAGCAAGCCAGTTGAGGTTTGTCAGCTTTTTGCTCCCATTTCTAAGACACCAGCAGCAAAACAGACACGGAGATACAACAATGTTTGGCAGCAGCTTAGCTGTGGTGACATAGTTTGAATATGCAGATTTATACTGTTAATTCACCTCTGTGCCTCAGCAGGTCTGACAACCTGAGCATATTTACTGATGTCTCAATTTCTTTTTTTGTTAGCTAGAAGGTGAATAGAGGCCAGTTATGGTTTGAAAGCACACTTTTCAGCTTTATAGTAACTACTGCATAGGCCTAGATCAATAAAGTTATGCAGTGGTAGCCACAGTAGCAGCCCTCCACGCACCCCTGCACTGCATCAGAGACCAGAGGGTCACAGAAACATTTTAAGACATTGCAGGCTGGATATGCAGCCTTTCCATGGGATTAGAAAACACATTTCATTAGATGTTGTAGCAGTTTGTTTTGTTGTAATTTTTATGAGGTGGGTGAAGCAACAGAGGAAAATAGCTCTTATCCAGTGTGATGCGTGTCACCTGTAGGCATTGCTGATTTGAAAGCTGTCATGAACCTAAAGATTAAGAATTACTGGGTTAAGCAATACTTGCACTACAGTAAAATACTACATGTAAATACAGGTTGTAACTGGATTATTGTATGGCCGTCGGCCTGTTATATTGGCTTAACTGTTAATATGCAGAAGAAAGTCATAATCACTTGGAAGGTTCAATTGAATTGGGGTCAGTTTGGATACTCTGGAGCAAATGTGCCCCACTAATGGATTATTAAGACTATGAGGCATTTATTGTGTTATAGATTAAGGGTTCCCAAACTGACGTCCAAGGACCCACAGGGGGTCTTTAAGTGGGTTCAATGGTGTCCCCATCAAAATGAAAAATAGTTTAATTTCACATATTTTCTTGCTCCTTGGTTTATTAGTCAGAATGGCTGTTTATTACTGTTACTAACTATGAATAGTGTCAAGTTCAGAGTATTTAGTATGCCATGATGGGATTTATTTTATACTCACAATCTATATGTGATCACAGTAGATCCACAGTCTGTCAGTAGCGGATGTACATACACATCTGGTCTACCACATTTCTATTTTGTCAGATCTTTGATGATAAAACAAGGTGCTGATTTTAAACAATGAGACAATCAAAGTTACTGGGCGTTTTGTCACTTTTTAAAATGACAGTCACCTAATAAAATATTGCTGTACAAGCCTTTTAGTGCAGACAACAGATATAATTGTTTGTGTGATAACATCACTAGCAAAACGGTGCCAGCTTGCAGGCTGATATCTCTGGAGTGCCTGCTACATGGCTACCAGCTGAGCGAGTTGTTTCAGCTGCAGATCTTACTCAAGTAGACTCACCTGACTCTGCTGACACACAAATTATTAACAACAGTGCATGGTTCTGAGCAATTTGTGCTAGTTGAATTATAGCGTACCCACTAATTGTTGTTTTGGGATGTTACATTGTAGGCCTGTCATTTTTTTCTATAGCACTGTTGTTTAGCCACCTGTCTGACTGTCGCGCTTCTCAATTACATGTCCCTTTTTGAATGGTGTTTCTCAATGAAATGCACACGTTGTTTCCAAGTAGTAACTGGCAAGTATTATATTGGCTAACCATCACTGCATATGTCATGCCATAAAATGCCCAGCTTTTCAGTAGCGGCTGGTAGATCTTTCACTATTGCTTCCCTTTGTAGCTCGAGCACTTTCTTGAATGCATTAGATATAATAGACTAAGCCTTTCAATGGTTGTTAGTGAACACAGTCTCTTTGCTGAGCACTTCATGCTTTATATATTTCTAAGTGCTGTCAATTATAGCTTCTTACTGTAGATGTCTTTTTGTTTACACTAGTCAGGTTTCTGAGTCCCTGCTTAAATCCAATGCTCAACTCAAAATGCTCATGCGTGATGGTGGTGCAGGTCAAATTAAAACATGAATGCAGCTATGCAATATAAAAATTCAGCATTTACCATGTCATTTGTGTGTGCAATGGTAGGTACAAATGTTTAAAAAACTGGAATCTGTAGTGTTTTGGATATGTAAAGCTTATGAAAAGTTTTAATCCCTATATTATCCCTATATCCCATATATTTAGTCTTCATCGTGCAGGTGTGTTTCATGACTTGTAAACTAATAGTACTTTCAAGTGACATCAGGTTGTGGTTTTCCCTAACTTGGCAACATGTCACAACATGAGCAGTTTGCTTGATTCTGTCCTTTGACATAATAAAGTGTCTGTATGGAACCATGGGAAACTGCCTGGAGCTACAAAGCACAACCCAATTACTTTTTACCTTCATCTCACAAGATCATTCTATAAATTCAAATACACAAGTCAAATTACACGAACAAGTCTTCAACTGAACAATTTGATTACACTTTAGTCTTTTGTCCTGCAAATCTGGTTTTTACAAGGGCTTGTGGGGAGTGACTGACATGCGTTTGTGTCACTGATCGAGGCCTTTATAAATCGGATTAGACATGACTCAACACTCGTGGATCAGAGGACCCCTGCCTTCCAAAACATGAATCAACACATCCATCAATCACCATCAAACTGATTTTAAAGCAGGTTCAATGACCAGATCAGTTTCACGATTATTGATTGTTAGTGATTTGTGCATGAGCATCTCAAAAAGGGAAGTCCTCCCAGAGCAATAATTCATAGTTGTTATTCCGGTGACCTTGGATTCTGGAGCTGTTAGGGCATAGTTAGGGCGGGTATGGAGATCTGTCCTGGAGCGAGGAGGGAAAAAAAAGGGTAAGGGAAAAAGATCAGAGCTACAACTTTGATGTCATCAAAAGACACTGCCCGCAGCGTGTTGATGACATCACAGATACAATCTCTACAATCTCTGGTTTCTTTTAGGAGGAACAGCTTCACAAATCCAGATTTAGGTGACCACAAATACAATGATTCAGCTTTAGGGTGGATGATCATTTATCCTCACACCCTCCTCCTCCTGCTCCACACCCAAACCTCCATCCACCCTCCGCCTACCACCCCCCATCTTATTCTTTACCAACCCTACCTTGATCCCATTTTCTAGAACAGTCTTTTCCAGCCCCCATCATGAGGTGCATCTGTCACCTGTGTGTGAATCCGGCTGTGTGCATGTATGTGTATACTTGAATATGTGTGTCAGTTGAGTTCCCGAAATGTATGTGGGTGTGTGTGTGTGTGTGCGCGCGCATGTGTGTGATTTGTGTGTGCGAAGGCAACCGTTCTCCGTAAAAAAAAAAAAAAAAGAAGCACAATGAAAGGGAAATATGTGTCATGTCCTTGCTAGCCCTCGAAGGAGAGAGAGATCTATTTCTGTCGCCAGAAATGGAGGTGTTCAAACAGCCTTCAATAGCAGAGATTTGCCTCTTCACACACATGCACACACACACACACACACACATACCGGGCGCTAGAGAAAAGGCTAACCATTCTTGTGTGACAAGAGAGAGGCTGAGCGATTAAAAAAAAAAAAAAAAGATAATAGAGTGAGAGAGAATTAAGAAGAGAAGGAGGAGGAGGAAAAAGGGAGAGGAAGAGAGAGAAGGGGGAGGGGAGGAGGAAGGCAGAATAATGTACACTGAGTTCATAAATATTGGCACACACACACACACACACACAGACACACACACACACACAGTTCCCACATAAAAGCAGAGTGCTAGTTGTTTACCTAGAGGCATGCCTTTGTTGAGGAGATGTGAGCTTCCCATGGTGTGTTCCCCAGCCGGCCAGCACACAACAGAAACCTACAGTCTTCACACAGCAGACATGAACAGGAATCCAGTCAGCATATGGCGGCTGTGGCCAGCTACCTCGCTTCCCTTAGTCCTTCTCCCAGCCCCTCAGTGACAAGCATACACATGTGCTCCCCCTCTTTTCTCTCTCTCTCTCTCTCTCCCCCCTCCCTTCCGTCCCCTTCGCTAGCCCGCTCTCTCTATCTGTCTTACCCCTCCCTCCCTCCTTCCTTCCCTGCCGTCTCTAGCTTCCTCCCTCCCCTCCCTTTCTCACTTTCTATTACAGCGAGTCTTTCTGTCTCTCCCTCTGTCTCTGTCACCCCCCTAAAAAAAACAAAAAAACGTGCACATACACACCGAATTTAAGCACTGCTGCATTTATGGGAGCGGGAGGGCAAGAGAGTGTAAAAGAGATGGTGTGGGAGGGGGGCAGAGTGTGTGTGAGAGAGAGAGAGCAGGAATGGGGAGGAGCTAACGCTGGCCAAATTCATCTTTTGTTTCCTGAAAGACGCGAGGGAGAAAAAAAAAGAAAGAAGACTTATGCAATTACAAGGCTGTAGCAAGAGAGGAAAAACTTGTTCCTTCTCATATCAGGAAAAGCATTTGTAAAGCTCATAAAACTTCATTGTAATAAGCAAGAATATGGTATGACACTATAATCAGTGTGTGTTTTTAATAAATAATGACCAACCCTATAAAGAGTCTCCCTAACCAGACTTAATTGGTGGTTTTGTTCTTATAATTTTACTTTATAAGTTTACTTCTGCAATTAGAAAATTCATATCACAGTTTGAAGTGTGTTGGTGTCCTTTCAAGACATTCAAACATGAAAATAAACAAGTTATTTCAATTACTAATTAAAATTTACACTTTTAATGACAGCATAATTAATACATTGTACTTAAAGATTTCCATGACTAATCCAGAATTTCTACTGTGGTAAATATTTGCATTTGCACCCCATTTTCATACAAACACTTACACCAATGCCAGGCATGAATACAGGTGTATTACTTTTTAAATTTAAAGTATGATGGTGAATAATCTGATATTCTACTCCACCACCCAACCAATTGGGCAACATCTGCTTCTGATCATATTCTAGTTTGATGTTTAAATGCAACTCTTTGTAGTGCTTGGTGATATTATTATAATGAAAAGCATGCAAAACTCTTATTACTAATGTTATTAGTGTTACAGAATTGGACAAAACTGTTGCTGACTATACTGATTATTATTTGCGTGACAAACATGTGGAGTCCTTGATATGTCTTATCTTGCAAAAGATGTGTCAACTTGCAAGGAGGTTTAAACAGATTTTAAAAATCGTCAGGCAATTCAGATTATTCAAAATACTGTTCTGAGTATTAAATATTTAAATATATTTTGAACGGTAAGGGATAGGACGCTAACATTTAAACTTTAGCCAGTTACAATCATACTACTGAAATCGGCCTCAAATTTAATCAGTTAATTTGCCTCCATGAAACAAAATAGAATTTATTACATTGACATTAAACATTGTCATTACTTTCATTGCAACATTTCTTCATTATTTACAGCAGTGTCCTTTCGCCTTTAGGTAAATTAATGAGTGATCCAACTAGTAAAAACATTTGTTGTTTCTATAATCGTTGTTGTATAATCTTTTGATATGCCTGTAAATATGGCAGGCAGTGTTTTAATCTTTGGTCTGGTTAACACCAATACACCTGTTCAGGCTCTTTCTGCAGTGGTGATTTTACAGTTACTCTCATCTACACTTGATGACCACAGTGATATAAGCAGCATCAGACGGCCCCCCTAACTGGCAGGGCCTAACCTAGTTTAACAGCAATGACGGTTACATCACATCCCCACTATTGGTAAATGTCACAGACAGCCAGTGGGCGAGTTGTTCAAATTCAAAAAGAGCCAGAGGGTCAGGGGAACAGTCGTTTTCAACACTGTCGGTAGGCTGACTTGTGACCTTTGTCATATGTTATCACCCCCACCATTCTCTTCGACCATCCCTGTCAGCTGCTGGCTTCATGCTAAACACACTGATGAAACAGATTTACCTTAAAAATGTCTTTTTATCTTCAAAGGAAAATGAGCAATGTGCTCCTCCTTGTGCTTTATTTAGACAGTGGAGCAGGGCTGTACATAGGAATTCTGGCTCCCTTTAAAGAGTAGATTGCTCTGAGGCCCTGTTTTTTCTTTGATGAAATAATCAAACTGGAATTTTTGCAGCCTCTCCTCTCCAGCTGTTCGTCACCATCTCTTACCCCACTGAGTCAGAGAGCAGAGAAAATTTATGGGAATTATGCCTAATCAAAAGTCAGCAAGTGTACATGTAGTGTAAGGTTCAAAGCAAAATTGCATTTGGCATGTTTTGTGACTGCTGCCCACTAGAGTGCTGCAGGCAAATACCGCCAACACCACCAGTCACTGTGACTCTAGGTGTGTTTATTTGATGATGTCCACACCAGATGGGGAGAAGAATGTGATTTATATAATATAACCGTGGCAGCAAAAGCAAAACATGTGGATCCAAAAAAACAATCACGTGACATTTTCGAACAGCTGCAGGTGACAGCATATTGGAAAACGGCAAATGTGGCTGTGTGAAAAGTTTCAGTTCAGTTAAACAGCCAACAGACCTAAGATCAAAACCAAAGGACGTGCTTCTTTCTGGTCACAAACCCACCATTTTGTGTGCAAGAACATACATACCAAATTCAGTTGTGTATGGAGTTTACTGTTGGTCTGACCCATGACACCATCTCTAGATGCACACCTTAATGCCCAGTTCACACAGCAGCACTGAAAAGTGGCACAGTGGGGAATCTGTCTGTGGCAGCAGTGGAGTGGGGGAGTGGAAAATCCCTCACGCAAAAGTTGCAGCCGACAGTGGCAGCCACTCTGAACAGACCTGAGGCTGTCCCTGACTTGCAGACATGAAAAACTTGTTCCCGTTTTTTTTTGTTTTTACCTCAACACTATAAACAGTCCAACAAGAACAACCCCATGTACTGGAGCATAGACCATTTTCAAATCACAACAGCTACTTTAATAGTTTGCTATGGGATTTAGGAGCTTTGTGAGGCGGTAATCCATTGAACTTTGCTCCACATTGCGAAAAGTATCAGCCACAGAGCTGCCTAATGTCTTGCCATAATAACCATGATATATTAAACTCAACAAATTATGCTTATTCAATGGCTAAAGTGATTAATTTCTTAATTGACAAATATCTCTATGGCACTATACTTGTCATCACACCACACATGGATGGTATTGCTATGAGGTCCGTGTCTTAAAGCATTAAATATAACAATGTCAATTGCAGGTATAACAAGGAATGGGTTACATGTGCAGGCCCAGCTTCAGTTCTTATATCAAATTCAAACTGAAAACCTGGAGTCAATAATGTGAGAAGCTACAGACACATTTATTGTGTCGACAGGGCCAATGGCAACTTCGCTCTAACTACCTCTTACACGCAAGAGACAAATGTTCACCGGGAGATAGAGGAAACATGAAATATGTTCAGTGCTTCATAGGGAAAAAGGATAGAGAGGTAGATGGGAGTAAGAACAAATGCTCCTTACAATAAAGGAACAAGTAATGATCAGCAGAATGTTTAATGCTGCTCATGGGGAAATAGGAGGAACAGGAGAAAGAAGTGAGAGGAGGAAAGAGGTGAAAGATGATAGATAGAAAGTTTCACTGCCTTACATTTTGTTTATTTAAATTCGCACCTCAGTCTTTCATGTGTGCAAACCCAGCAGATATTCACTCGTATACTGTGTGAGGGTGGACATTAACAGTTACACCGTTTTTTTTTCCTCCTCCTCTTTTTCAATTTCTCTCCTCCTCCATCCCCTCTACCTCACTCCTCACCCTCTCTCCACTCTCCCCTTCCCATCTACCTTCCTCCCTCACCTCCCCCTCTGTCTGCCTTTCCCCTCCTTCTCCATCTCTTTACCTCCTGCTCTTTCATCTGCCCATCTTGCATCTATCCTTCATCCCTCCCAATGTCTCTCTCGATCTCATCCGCACTCCATCACCAACCACACTCCTGATTCCTGCATATCTTTCACTGCCTTTTTTCAGTCTTGTCTTGCTCACCATACATCTGCAACCCCC